>CM076685.1:56968366-57480866 GCA_038501925.1 Xenopus petersii
ATCAGTGATCCCCAACCAGTAGCTCGTGAGCAACATGTTGCTCCCAAACCCCTTGGATGTTGCTCCCATTGGCCTCAAATATGTGCTTATTTTTGAATTCCAGGCTTGGAGGCAAGTTGCACTGCCAAACAGAGCCTCAATGTAGGCTGACAATCCACATATGGACTACTAAATGGCCAATCACAGCCCTTATTTGGCACCCCAGGAACATCTTTCATGCTAGTGTTGCTCCCCAGCTCCTTTTACTTCTGAATGTTGCTCACGGGTTCTAAAGGTTGGGGATCCCTGGCCTAGATCAAAGAACTGTATAATTAAACAGAACAAGTCTGTTCCAGGTAACAAACAAAAACAGAATAAGAAGCACAGATATACTGTATGTATATATTATTCTTTAGATACAGACCTATATAATGTCACGTTCAGTATCCCAAGCCCAGAACAAACTACAAGGTTCCAGTCACAGCTCAAACTTCTGCCTGTAGCTGCTGCCTTTCACGTCGGGAGGAGCCCTTCTTTAGCCCTTTTAGGTCTTGAAGTGAGAGAACCATGGAAAGAGCTCTGGGCAGGCATGGGAATTGGTATGTTTGAAGGAAGCAACAGAAAAAGAGCTAGGCATAGTGGAAGAAAGTGTGGAGTCAAAACCAATCAGTCAAATTTAGTACAAAATCAGGATTTGGAAAAATAGTCAATAACAGGCAAAGGTCAATTCAGCAGTGGTCAGGGACAGGCAAGAGTCAAGAACAGAATACCAGACAAGGCACATCCAGGAACGAACGCTAAATAGGGCAGTGAGAATTGTGTGCTCCATTAAATATTGGAATTTTGCGCCATGCACAATGGTGTCATATGCATGATTGGGAAACCAGGGAAGCAGTGCATAAGAGAGGAGGTGGCAGCTGTTCCTGTACAAACATTGGAATACTGGCACTCACGAAAAACAGTCCACTGGTGCCTGGGTGCTTGTTTCCAAAAAATCCAAGGTATATAGCAAGAAGAACCGCACTACTCAGGACTTATAAGAATTAAAGAATTTTTTTTTAATGGCACATACTGACATTTCGGCTGCTGCTGCAGCCTTTTTCAAAGCACAAAAAACGAATACATCCACCGAACTAAATACATAGTGTTGGCGCAAACCTCCCGTGACCTCACCAACGTGAACTGACGTGTTTCCAAATATTACCCACCCCTGCTAATTAAACACATCCCATAATTAAACTCCTCGTTTATATATATATACTATATGCAACAAAGGCAATGAAATAATCACCTAATTTCCAAAAAAGTGCTTCTATGACGCAAATACACTCCCAAATTCTGATAGGCTAGACTGAATTACCTTAAATACAAAACTTTGATATAAACATACAGTATGCAAATTCTAAAGGTTTTGGAGGAGCAAATGTCAGCCTTATGAACCAGCATGCTAATATTTTTCACGATAGGGGATTTGTAGTCCCTTTGGCAGTCCTGAAATAAAGAATAAGCATTTAAATATTCTGTAATGCAGTCTGTTAGATAAAAACCATTAGTGTTTCATCAGCACCATCATTATCTTCCTTTAATTACAGTAATGCAATAAGAATCACACAATACTTCTCATAAATATAAAATCTTAGTACAGAGTAATCAAGGTTTTGATTACACATACTGTAAACAGGATTTTAAACAACTTTAATAATTAATTTCTTTGGATTTTATATCACATATCAAGAACAATAAAAAATGTTTTAACGCTCTATAATGTAGGAGCATATTTAGTAATTTTGCAGTCATTCTGCTTTTGATCATTTACAATTTAGACAAGACATCTAAAATTATACACAGACACATGAATTATTAAGGGTTGCTTTATTCACACAAAAAAAAAATTGTGCACACTGATACAAGCACAATATTTGTTATATCCTGCACCATGGTCTAGCTCACACTTTTGCCTTCAGGGCCACCAGCTCCTGGACCCATCTGGTAGCTTCACACCGGCATGTCAGCAGACACTGTTGGGGATGATTTCAAATAAATTGGTGTTATTTCTTGTTTTTAGTGTCCAAGCTGGCTCTGTGTACCCAGATCTTGCTAAAGCCCTTTGTTCTGCATTATTCTATTGTTATTTTTATCTGTGTCTGTTCCTGACTACTGAATCTGTCCCCTTGCCTGACCTTTGACTATGCTTTTGCCTGATCCTGTTTGTACCATGTTTTGGAATTAATCTCTGCCAATAATTTGCTTGAGGTAAAATGCGGAAATTTCCCACAAATTTGTATCTGGTGAATCTATTCGCCTATCACAAGTGAACAGCTGCACACAAGCCTAACATGACCAATTTCCAGTTGTTGGCTGAAGTAGCATAAAAGCTGCTGCCTTTATTTTCTGGAGAAGTGAAAATGCATTTTCTGGAGAATTGGACTTTTATTCGCTATCTGGTAGTTTGATGGATGAGGCTGGGAGTAGTAGAGGGGAAAGCTTCCTGTCTAAAAGTCTATTGATGGTCTGGATTTGATTTGGACTTGGTCCTTGCGCAGGAAAGCATCAAGCACAGATGGAAAACAAATTTCTAAGGTAAAATAATCTATGTGTAAGAGGCCTAATCATCTTTGGGCCTAGCTTGTAGTACAAGTTGATCCATAGACTAGTCCGATTACCATCTTGGAGACAGGAAGGATGTTTTTTTCCGCTCGGTGGAAAACTGAAGAGGCTTCAAATGGGGGTTTTGCCTTCCTCTGGATCAACTAGCAGTTAGCCAGGCTACATATAGACATAAAAGCTTGAACTTGATGAATGTGTGTCTTTTTCAACCTAACTTAATATGTTCCTATGTTACTATGTAAGCAAAACAATATTCCAGCATGTACTGGAAAGGAAATGGGCAGGGGCTGCATGACAACGGATCCAAATGACCAGCAACCATATTACACCAGTTTATGTTTAAAGATTGGCAGAATCGGATGCAGCTGTGATTGGGTGAGAAGTAATGAGTTAAGGCAGGAGAAAGCTAGGGATGTGATGTCAGGGGAAGAAGCAGTTCACTTCCTTATCTTCTGAGCAGGTAGAAACATCCCACACACCCTCTCCTCTTTTTGCATATTTTGTGAAATGTCAGGAGTTCCTCTTCTTTATGTTCTCATGTTATCTATTAATAACTGAATATGGATGTTTTCCTGAATGAGCTTTTATATTGTGGTTTTGGTACTCTTATACAGTATAAATTTGAGAGTCTGCATGGTATTATTCATGTTAAATGAATGTCAAATGCTTGATCCAGGTAATGTTTCCAATCACCACTGGGGTCTGTAAGGACTTCTATCATGGTGGGACATTTAGCTCCTGCGTGTAGCAGAGTTTAGGGTCATCCTCTCTGTAGATAGAGGAAGCCTAATACTGAGTGGTGGATATAATGACATAGTGCTGATCTCAGATCTTCACAGAGGAACAGCAAAGCATAGTAGCAATCTCTTATGGAATTCTGGTTTTGAATATTGCCTTTGGGGTGAGGCTGGAAAGGTCCTATTTATTTGATAAAATGTGAATAAATGCTGTGGCCATTTCACACCATGTATGGCTCCTGGTGTTTTAAGGTAAGTAACAATGGGGTTCAGTGGAATGGCTGAAATTGAGGAGTCCCCTTGTCAAGCTTACCAGGGTAGAGGCTGTTCCAGCAAATCAACTTTATATTGAAGGAAAAATATACCCCAAAATGAATACTTAAGCAACAGATAATTTACATATGAGCTGTTTTATGCAATTTATTTTTATAGAGACCTACATTGTTCGGAGAGTATAATTTCCTTTAAGACCCTTATGGGTACGATCAGCAATGTAGCGTGACTAATTTATCAACAGTGGGCAATTTGCACCTCGGCAGTAACCCATGACAACCATCAAATATTTGTTTCATTCTACCTGCAGCTGACTGACATAAGCTAATCACTGACTGGTTGCTAATAGGTTACTGTCTAGGTGCACATTTGCCTAATGTTGGTAAATGAGCCATAGAGTATTATTAATACATAGAGTAAATTTAATTAAATGCAAAAAAAATGCAAAAGTAGATGTATTACATTAGGCTCAAAAATTGTGCTGCACAGCCAATGAACAAAATACGAAAATCTATCACAGAATGCCTACATTTCCTTTGCACCATGGAGCAAAATTTATTTTATATCCCTACAGCAAACCTATCACATCAGTCTGCCATCTCAGAATCAGAGAGCAGGCAGGGGAGTTTAGGCTTTTCCACTCAATTGCATGCAGTAAGGAGTTTTCCTCAGTGGAGAATCACGGTTCACCAATTAACGCAGGAGGTGACCAGTGACACAATTTATATGCACAGCAGTTATGAAATGAGGATTGAATTCCCAGCCGAGAGAAACAGACGTGGAAAAGGAGTCAATGTCTGTCTCCTTACCTCTTCTTATTTTGCACAAACTGCAGGCATATGTGCTAACAGAGCACAAAAAATTCCATTATGCACCACTTTTACAAATCTGCTGTGCCTCATAGCTAAGCAGTTTCCACGCTTTAACAGGAATACAAATATAAAAGGCAGCTAGCTTAGTGTTTCAGAATACAGTATTCATTTCTCTCTGTTTCCTGCTAAGAAAAGCTTGGCTAAACTATTTCAGTGATTAAAATGAAATACATTTATAAAGACACACATGGAGCAAGTGTTTTTTTCACTGTATATTTCCTTACTTAAAAACAGTGGATGTGGCATGCTCAGAATTTCAAGGGAAGCTGAACAGAAATACAGACTTATATCTCCTGGGCACCGTTAACTTCTTTCCCTTTAATGCAAGCTTTTTATCTCTTTTGTGACAGATATCTCCTCAGAGCAAAATTCTCAGTGGACATAGAAACCTCCACCAAACAATTAACATATGCCTTTATGAATGTGTTACAAAGAAAGGTATATTGAGATACTGTATCTCATTATCTTGAACTTTCAAGCATATTTAATTGCTGTATTTAAAACTTTGGACTAAGCAAATAAAGGCACTGTCATGTATACGTACACAAAAAAAATGTATGCAAAATTGCATGGTTTTGGATACTATTTCTTAAATAGTGCAAAAGCTCCTTTTCAATCCACTGAATTGCAAGCAACTGTCAGCAAGTTTAGAGCACAGGGCACAGTAAATGCAAGTGTGTTGCCTTACACGTGCAACTAACTCGCTTGCGATGCATCACTTGATTACTCTGTTCAATGAGCCAGAAGAACCAGTACAAAAAACTTGCATTGCAACTTTCTAGACACAAGGTCACCCATTCTGATTACAAGACAGGAGGTTCCATCAAAATCTTCGGAAGGGTTTTTTTTTACAGTGAGAGCTGTGAAGATGTGGAATTCTCTCCCTGAATCAGTCATATTGGCTGATACATTAGATAGATTTAAGAAGGAGTTGGATGGCTATTTAACAAAGGAGTAAAATACACAGTTATGGAAGACAGCTCAAGTTTATCCAGGGACTGGTCCAATTGCCATTTTCGAGTCAGGAAGGATTTTCCCCCCTTCTGAGGCAAATTGGAGAGGCTTCAAATGTTTCTTTTTTTTTTCAGTTAGGCAGGTTATATATTGATTTAAATGGTTGAACTTGATGGACGGGTGTCTTTTTTTCAACCTACTATAATTTACTAGTTTATTGTATTTTTTTAAAATGCATAGTATTATTTTTTACAGCTGTTTATAATAACTAACATAGATGCACACGTGCAATTATTCAAATGAATTGCTGATAGATTGCTATTGGCAGTTGAAATTGTATAATTTAGCTTCTACGAGGTTAAGAAATTATTTAAACAGTCTTTTGTGTGTTACTTGCCGAGTAACCCATAGCAATCTTTAAGCATATAGCATTTACTGGTCATCTAATCAAAATGTTCTATAAACACAACACACAAATTTGGCAAGTTCTTCCAATTTCACCTATTTGTAACTAAATTTGACAAAAATCTGTCATTCCATTGTGACTAATGCTGTTTCCCAAAATATCAGAAGGGCAGAACATATTATTTACATTGAGTTCAAACACAGGATCTAACATGGAAAAGTGCAGACAGAGACCTTATTCACAACCTTATTCACAGAAAAGTACAACATTTCCCTATTGTCAATTATCACTACTATTCTAAAAGGCTGTAGATGCGCAAAAAAATAAAAATGGAATACAGGGAGAAACGTATGTTAAATAATGTCCCTATGTACACCTTGATGCACTAATATATATTTATGTGCTCTCAGTATAAATATTAGTAGGAGCTTCCCCAGGAGACAATAGAACTCAAAAACCATATCAGCGATTGTAGAATTCCTGCATTGAGGGTTCACACAAAAAATAACCTAAGTATAAAATGACACACTTTATTTAACAGGTTTTTTTTAAATACAAAATAGTCAGCACGGTAAGAGATAAAGTATACACAGGTACAAGGAGAAATTTCCATTTCTCCTTTTTAACCAAAATCGGTATTGCATGCTATAAATACACACTAAAAGCTTCTTCCATAAAAGCCCAAATGATAAATAATTTCCTAATTAATAGTTGAATACAAATCATAAATGACAATGCTTATTAAACAATCCTATAAGTCAACATTAGATAAAAAATATAGATGAAAAAAAGCACCACAAAGATTCTTACTTTTCAGGGTGTATAACCCAATGCACATTTTGCCAAACCAGCTAAATCATGGAGAATGCCAATTCACACCAATTCAGGTGTTAAATATGCATAAATTCTCGCCACCAATTAGTCTAATCCAGTCTCTCATGGGTACTGAAGGGGGGCTGAACATTAGCAACATGTCATTGGCCTATGAATGACATTATCACTCGTGAACCCGATGCGTGTCATCATGTCAGACACATGCATCACGTGTTACCCCCAAAGCATTATATGACATGCATGTGCATTAGGGCAGTGGCACACAGGAGATTTGTCTCCCGTGATTCTTTTGCCCAAAGTTTCCTCTGGAGGCATATTTGGGCAATTAAGGGATCAGTTCAGCATACCACTAGCGATTTGAATTACCGGCAATGGAGAACCAAGTTAGTGCACCTAAAATCCTATAGGCAGACGCATAGAGACCATGTCTCAATGGTTCCCACTAGTGTACCAAAAGGTATTAAGACTGGCTCCACCGTGGATGTTGTTCCGGTTAACAATCCCCTGTACCATGTGCTTAAGCTGATTGTCTAATGCCGTGACCAGAACTGCTGAGTGGGATTTACCGTTTGAGAAGACATTGTGTGCTATCTCCTCTGCAGTCAGTGGCCTCCCCTTTTTCTCTGCACCAAGTAGACAAGGAGGTTGTCATGAGAAAGAAAGAGGCTGCTCTGCTGTTCTTCCGGTTAAGAAAGATTTAAGACAGATTTCTATTTTTTCCTAACCAGAAGAACATTAGAGCAGCCTCTTTGTTTCTCCTGACAACTACCTTGAATACTGTGTATTATAACTGGTTCCAAAAGCTGCCTTATGCGTGCCTTCAGCTCTGCCTTTGTTCATGTAAGGCGGATAATTAGTATAAGCAAAAATAGTGCCAGCACTTGCAGATTAACTGCAAAAAGTTTTATTCCACAACATTTTCAGGCAAAGTCCTTTTTCATCACTTGACTTTTTGTGCTGGCTCTATTTTTGCTTATACTAACTACCTTGAATAAATGGTGGTCAGACTGGTCAGAAAATGACCAGCGGGTGGCACTGTTGTTACAAAATTCATTCATGTTAACAGTACATATAACCTTTAATATCTTGGAATTAAATTAAATAATGAATGTATATTGCAAAAGTGCTTAGAACAGCACCCTCATCAATTTTACATTCACTTATTTTTTTAGATTTACTTATCATTTAATTCCGACCAGTAAAAATCAGACTTTAATTAATGTCAGAAATATTAGTCTGAAAATGTTCCACTTCTTTATGCAATAATTCCTGGGACTGGTGAAAAGACTGCAGGGTGCCCTGATCCTTACGATCTTATTGAAATTTATTAATTTCCTCTCTAATATTGTTACATTTTTGTTGGTCGTGTTGATGTAACAACTGAGTTGAGCATTAATTTAAAATATTTTCCCACCATCAAAAACTCTCATCCTCTATATTTCAAGCGAGAAAGACCCGAAATCTTAGACCCCCTAAGTATAAATGCATTCTTAATGTATTCTTGGAGGGATTGAATATTCTACCATGTTTTTGCATGTTGGAAATTTAATTCCTGAAATCTATGAAATTTATTTGAAAAACCCAAATTATCTGTAGTACCAGATAGGACCCATTACCTATTCACTGAGAAAATCTGTGTAGCTCTGACTGACCAAAAATTTTCATAATAACCTGTGTCTCTATTAGACTCCATAAGGTGCTCTCAAAAAAGTAATTTGAAAGAAATTAATTTTATTCTTAAAATCAGTAAATATGAATCAATACCATTCATTTTCATATATGTCATTGATCAAAAATAACTAAAATATAGTTTTCCTTGGGTTCACAATATATTTTTACAGAAAATATATCAGAATATAAGTTAAAAGGGTTGTTCACCTTTAAAACTTTTTTCAGTTCCATTGGTTTCAGATATAACGACTTTTTCCAATTACTTTCTATTTTTGATTTGTGACCATATTTCTAATACTGAAGTTTAAATTTAAACTTTTCACCTTCAAAAGCAGCTCTGAGAGAGGGTATCAACTAATTGTATCAACTAAATGTAGCAAATTGTAACAGTGCAGCTGCTCCTTGATCACTGAGCTGCCAGACTGAAACTCTACAGAAAGGAATATTAAACTTTAAACTTAAATTTTGGGAAAACTATAAAAAAATCAAAGATGGAAAGCAACTGAAAAAAGTCTTTGTTTATGGCAAACAATCTGAAAACAACTCAACTGAAAAAAAAAGTGAACAGCCCCTTTTAAAGTGCTCTAGAAATAATTAAGCACATCCATGAATATCCACCTCTTTGAAAAACAGGCACTTACAGATTTTTACATTCTATATACTGTACAAAGTGTACATATATTATTAATAAAAATGTAGAATGAATCCTTTACCTTCTACCTGCTGTAATTAAACCAGCTACCCTTTTTCAAAATTCAGCAGTTTGTATGATATAATATTGGACAAAGTCAATGAAGAGTAAAATTGCCAAGGCAGCCTAGTAATTAATATTTTCCCCTTGCTTTTGAGTGCACCTACTGTGTTTTCTTCTTTATTTTTAAACAGCTTTAGGCAATAATTTAGTAAAAAAAATATATTATCATCCAAAAATCAGCTTCCATGTGGAAATAAAAAAAATAAGTGCAATACTTTTTTGAAAGCCATCAAAAGAATTCCAGTATTAATGCAGCTGTGCACCAAGTTGTATCTGCAGAAATTGCATGGAATGCATCAAAACAATTACACATACATGTGGGCTTAAAGGAACAGTAACATCTAAAAACGAAAGTGATTTAATGGAATGACAATATAATGTCCTGTGATCCTGCACTGGTACAACTGATGTGTTTTCTTTAGAAAGACTACTATAGTTTATATTAATAAGCTGCTGTATAGCCATGGGGCAGTCATTCAAGCACAGGATACACATTGGATAACATAGAAGCTCTAAAGAACCCCTATGTATAGTTCAGTGCTTACCTGTTATCTGTTGTGTAACCTGTGCTTTTTCTCCTTTTTCAACTTTGAGTGGCTGCCCCCATGACTACACAGCAGCTTGTTTATATAAACTAATGTATATATTTGCTCAATGGATGGCACACCGCTTCCAGGTTACTCCCAGTTGCACGGTTAAATATCAATATATATTTGCAAAGAGGAACCAGAAACCACAGTGTTTTATCAAATCAAAAAACATGTATTAGGTAAAGCATGTAAAGCCAACGTGATGTTTCGGTCCCGACTGGGAACTTTCTCAAGGCAACCAACCACACCCGCCACATAGAATGCTATATATAGCCAATCAATTAATTACACATAAGTATCCACACATGTAGAGTAATTAGTGCACCATGTATATATAAATATATAAATATTTTAATGGTAAAAAGTACAAAGTAAAAAGCTGAAAAATAAATTTAAAGTGAAGTGTGCTTGTTTTTACAGTTACTGTATATACTCGAGTATAAGCCGAGTTTTTCAGCCCCCAAAATATGCTGAAAAACTCTACCTCGGCTTGTACTCGGGTCAAGCGCAAAAACGGTCGCCGGCGCCTAAGAATAGTCGCCGGCATCCAAGAATAGTCGCCAGCGTCCAAGAATAGTCTCCAAGAATATTCGCCGGCGTCCAAGAATATTCGTCGGCGTCCAAGAATGGTCACCGTCATCCAAAAACGAGACGCCGGCACCTCCAATGGGAGCAGAATTTTTTGATTGAAACTTACCAGAAGCTGCTGCATTTCTCACCCTCGGCTTATACTCGAGTCAATAAGCTTTCCCAGTTTTTGGAGGTAAAATTAGGTACCTCGGCTTATACTCGGGACAGTTTATACTCGAGTATATACGGTATACATTTAAACTACATTTCCATAATTAATCCAATAAATTATAAAAGTGCATGTGAGCATATAAAAAAAAAAAGAATTCCCTTAGAATTCATTAAAAATAGTTAGTATATATCCAAGTTAGCTACGTCAATATTCTCTAATGTTAATTCTGACTTAGGGGGCCCCCCATTTTAGATACATCTACCTCCCTACAGACTATAATGTATGACATACATCAAAAAAAATATATATATACAAACAACAACAATGGATCCTCTCCTCAATAATCCTATCAAATTATGTTAAATATCTGATCCATTCCGTATATCCATCAGGTTTGTGGTAAAACAAACTTATCTGTTGGATAACAGTATAACTATACCCATCCCCATCAACAGCAGAAATAACCCATACACAAAAATGTCCTGAAATGTATGTCAAATGTCTCAATCATCTAGGGAGAAAACAGTTCAATTGTAAGGCACTATTAAGTCCTCGTGGTGAGATACAATCCAACTCAAATGTCTAAAATGCCTCCCTCTGCAGCAATAGTCTATTCACAATCCACATCACCTCCCCGTGATGGAATTTCAATACAGTCTATGGGCATGCATTTAAAGGACGAGGCTGGATGTTTGTCTTGCAGCCAATGCTGTGCCACTGGTTGTTTTAAGATGTCCTGTTTACCCTCCTTCTTTGGTTTAGGTTCAAGTACTGCCCATATAGTTACACGGTGCATACTCACCCATTCCTTTAACTGCCTGTTTGTTTTCGAACAATACAGTAGTTCGCATGGGCACTTGATTATATATACAACATTACGTGAAATGCATGAAAGTCTTAGTTTGATATGGTACACCTACCACTATGTGGATGGCAGAAAGTGTCCCCTGTGATGAGAGTGTTGCACATTGCACAATTTCCACATTTATATGAACCCTGTTTGTGTATAATCCACCAATACTATCATATTTGCTTACCGGATCTGTGGGAGATAGGAGTTCCTTCAAGTTTTTGTTTCTTCAATATCCAAATTGCATCTTCTTCTTGTTGATTGCTGAAAAATCAGTGTCCGTTTTAATGATTGGCCAATGCGGTAATATAGAATTCCTGATCAGAGCTATACAAGCACCACATGTTGGCCAATGCGGTAATATAGAATTCCTGATCAGCGATATACAAGCACCATACGTTGTAATGTATAACAATGTATCATCTCCTTTCACCATACCCCTCTCCTTAGCCTCGCCCCTAAGAACAGTATCTCTATCTATAGACCTTGCCCACTGCTTCACCTCATCAATCAATTTTATAAGGCACCCCCTCATACGAAATTGTGGTGCCATGGAGTTTAAGTCTCTTTCTCCTTTATCACTGGTGATCCGCATCACACGTAACATCTGGGATTTGGGCAGTGAGTTTAGCAAGTGTTTGGGATGGCTGCTGGTATAGTGCAGCAAACTATTCCGATCAGTAGCTTTCTTATATATTTTAGTTTGAAGCTTGTTTGCTGATACTGTACATCCTTATATACAGTGCCGTCCAAAAATGTTATACTCTGGATGACATGATGCCTTGTAAACCATATGGTAGAGGGTATTTGATTCAGGTTATTAACAAATCTTATCAGATCCTCCTCTGGCCAAAACCATAAAAAGAATAAATAGTCAATATAGCGCCTATAAAAAGCAACCATGCTGTCAAAATAAGGGATGGCTCAAAATACAATTTGCTTCATACATATTCATGTATGCATTTGCAGATGAGAGTGCCACAATAGAGCCCATAGCAGTCCCCAGTAACTTAAGAAAAAAATACTTTTCAAATTTGTATAATATGAACTCCGCTAGAGTAATTATGAATTCAATTGGGGGACCATTGTACAGGATATTCCCACTCATCAATTCCCTTACTGCTTTAATTCCATCTTCCTGTGGTATGCACATGTAAATACTATGGACATCCATAGTAACAAATAGAAATTTTAAATCTCCAGTAGCCACACTACCAATAACACGTAGGAAATCCGTAGTATCCTGTACAAATGATCCTATTCCACGTACCAGGGGCTGTAACAGTTCATCCAGAAATTTCGGTCTCCCGGGTAGTTGTGTAAGGTTTTTATGGATTTTAGGTAAAGTGTAGATAACTCGTCTTACAATTTATTCCACAAACAATCCACCCATCTTGTAATCCAGTCATGCAAGCCTCCTTCAATATTCTCTTAAACTGCAATTGAAATGTATTGGTTGGATCAAATGTTAATCTTTGGTAACAGCTAGCGTCTGACAGTTGCAACAATATCTCAGTCCTGTAATATTGGTAATTCATAACCACTACTGCTCCACCCTTATCCGCCAGTTTTACTATAATATCTGATTTTTCATGTAATGTTTTTAGTGTGGTACATTCCTCCTTGTTAAGGTTGCCTCTATGCCGGGATGATTGCCTATCATGGGTCGCCAAATTGTTAATCATGCGTGAATATGTGCACAGTGAAGTGTTCCCAGTACCCGGATCAAAATCACTATGTGGTTTGTATTTTTTATTTAAATTTCCCTCCTGGGTATCAGTAGCAGTTTAATTTTTAAAATGTTCCCTTAGGCGTAGTTTGCGGGAAAATCTGTAGTTGTCCACAACATGCTCAAACACATGCGATTTAGCTGAGGGAACAAACGATAGGCCGCGGGATAAAACCAGGCCCGGATTTGCGGCAAGGCCGCATAGGCCTGGGCCTAGGGCGGCAAAGAAATAGGGGCGGCATGCCGCCCAGCCGCCGTTCAACTGCACCAGCTGCGCCGGCGTTTTTTCGCCGGCGCGCTGGGAAGGCGGGCGCTAGGACCGCGCGGCCGCCTGGTCGGACCGCGCGGCCTAGGGGCGCCCAGAAGTGAAATCCGGCGCTGGATAAAACACCTACTTCCCCTGATGTTCGTTGGTACCCGGAGAGGTTAATGACAGGTTGTTTTATGTCGCTTTCGCACAGTGACGTGGGGGTCACCCACGTCCCTTTCCTCTTTTGGTGCTTCCTGCCACCGCATCAGAGCTTTGAGCTTCCAGTTCCTCCTCCGAATCACCGCTATTCGACACATATCCCAGGGGTCTTCGCGGTTTATGCAACGTCATCATCCTGCGCCTCTGTCCAGCTGGTCTCCCTCCATAGCACCAGCGATAGACATAATTATCTTTATAATCCTATAATGTCTGCTCGGTGCACTCAGCAAATAGATCTCCAATGCCTGTGTGCTGGTTTCCATGAACATATTAATAAGAAAGTAGAAAAAAAAACGCACCACCCAGGGCTTTATAAGGTGTCAAAAACAACAAAAATTTATTATCAACGTTTCGGCTCTAATCCTTGAGCCATCTTCAGGAAAATTGTGCATACAAACCTACAGGATTTAAATACACAAAAAAAGACCACCAAAGGATCAATGACATGTGGTAGAGGGGTGTGGATTTAGTGACAAACGTGATGACGTAATTAGGGATCCCTCATAGGTTATAAGTGTAAAAACATAAATTGACATAGACCTTCAAGTGTGAATAAACATAACGAATTAGGCAGTGACTCCAGGCAACCGCCCGATCATTTAGTGCATAAGCTAAGTAAAAGCATTTATAGACTAAATCGCTGTGTCCATCACTCGTCTCCCTTGCGGTGAAGTGAAGCTACAACGGAAACACTCCTTCAATGGATGGGACTCAAGCTTCCACATACCTGTAAATATATTGCCCCCTCTGTAGGTACAGAGTAATGTAAACGAACAACAGCCCTGGTCCGCATTGCTTCAGTTAGTATCTGATCCAGCTCAGTATCCTTTCAGAGTACCCATCGCTAGCATGGAATCGTGACGTACTGAATCGTGATGTACTGAACACACTCACCGGCCTGCTTAGTTAACCCTTGGCGGGTCAGTATATAGATCATTGCGGTCAAGTGCTTGTCAAGTATCCACCTCACGTGGCGACCTGCAAGCATTAGTAGTGCTTATATTGTTTATTTATAATTTTAGAGCCATCTGGCCCCTTCAAGTGTCGCCTTACTTAAGACTTCAGCCACTGGTCACGTACCATGCTGGTACTCCCCATGTCTCCGTTTGTGTAACTTTGAACTAGAGGATTTTTATACCTATTTTTGTGGAGCAGACTGGAGCAGAGGTGGAACAAGATTGTCAAGAAGAAGAGTGGTGAGAGGTTTTTACTGACAACAAAAGGAAGGAACAGACAGCAAACAGAAATGGGAGGCAGGGGTAGATCAAGTCTCAGAATCTGAAAAGAGCTGTTAGTCTAAACCAAGGCTATCCAACTGGCGGCCCCCTTGTGTGGCCCCTCATATGAAAGTCAGCCTGCTGTGTCTGTTTACCATGTGTAAAATTTAAAAGGTATCAGTACAGAGATTAACTGGCCCCTGTATTGCGTACACCTCAAATTCAGACTGTAATCCCTTGTATTCACAGCTATAATCCCCCTGCATTGTTCACACTTGTAACACCTCTATTGTTCACAGCCTACTGTTCACACCTAAATCCCAGACAGAAACTGCCCACCTTGTTCACCTGTTCACCCTCACAAACTGCTGGAGGGGCACCAGCACTGTGTCACTGTATATAGTACATTTTAGATAGGTACATCCTGATAGTTTTCCCTGTCTCCTGTTCTGTTCTGTCTTCCCTATGCTCCCCGTGTGTGTCATACTTTGCCTGCCCTATGCTCCCTGTGTGTGCTATACTCTGTCTGCCCCATGCTCCTTGGGTGTGCCATACTCTGCCTGCCCTATGCTCCCTGTGTGTGCTGTACTCTGCCCGTATGTGTCCTGCTCTGCCTGTGGAGCATAAGCTGGTATTTGTTCTGGGGGTTAGTAAGCATTTGAAAATTACTGTTACTGATCCCCAAGGTATTTAATCATGTGCTGAAGGGGTTGCTGTGTTATCCACAGGGTAGGTGGAGGTATATGGATTCCAGCATATGTCTCATATGACTTTTTCACATATGAATGATAAATGATATCCCTGCAGTGAGCACCAACCATTTGGTTTTTTGTGTACTACCACAATTAATGTGGACATGGTCTTGTGGTAACATGGGTGTGATTTTAATTGGGTGTGGTTTAAATAAACAATGAGTGGTCAACACTGGCTTCCATTATTGCATGCCACAAAAATTCCGGCCCTCGGTACCACAGAAGTTGGACAGCTATGGTCTAAGCTATCAGAAGGCTGTACCTCTTGCCACTTCCTAACTTGTGTGTCTAAATGACGTGCAAGTTAGGGGACAGGTAGGGGGCTCCTGTGTGCCCCCTGCCTGCCCCTCAATAATAAAGCACTAACTAATGTAGTTAAAGCTATATTCATGGGAGAAGCTGTTCATTTCTGAGCTCCAGCAGGACAGGCATTTTTCCACAAAAGGAATATTTCCATAATTTGGATCACCGGACCTTAAATCTTTTAAAAAAAATTTTAATTTTTTAAAATAAACCCAATGGGATTGTGTTGCCACCAATATGGATTCAAGCAGCTTAGTTACCATCAAGTTTAAAGTATTTTTTATCATTACAGAGAAAAAAAGATAATAATTGTAACAAATTCAAATTATTATCTTATAATGGATGCTGAGATGGTCATCCTATTTATTTGTGGGATAATCCAATTACACATACAACTAGAAAGATTTATTTTTAATATAAAAGCTTTTTTTTCTACAAATGAACTGGTTTATGGGATTTATTTTATTTGCAATGTTTAGGAGTATATTTTCCCTTTGATGGTTTCCTTCATCTGTTTCTTTCACATCTGGCTAGCCTCTGCCATAGATAAAGGTCTTTGTTGTGGCCTGAACCTACACAGACTCCCTAACTTGGAACCAAACAAATATCTTCCTTTGTAATAAAAGGCACTAGGTGTGCCCAGTAGCAGTAACCCATAACAACCAATCAGCAGGAAGCATTTACTTGTCATCTGTTTAAATCATCTTATTGGTTGCTATTGGTTATTGCTCCTGGGCAACCTTAGTCCCATTTATTACATATGGGGAGTAGTGTTTACAGTAAATTGGAACCTGAGCTGGATAACTCTTTGCAGAAGGGTTTAGTGAGTCCTTCATTGGTACCTCTTGATATTACATGCTTCTTCTACTTTGGGCTAATATAATATTAGCATGATCTCAGCATTTGTAAGCACACTACTGCATTATATTAAATATAGTTTTTCTGTCAGGATTTTGTTAATTTCTACATTGCATTGCAGTTTCTATGCATGTCAATGGACAATAGTTGCTTAGTAATGAAAATATGCTGATTTACAGTTGAACTGTCAATCAGCTGTGCTGCCATGGTATAAACACAGTGGGGCTCATTTATTAACGCAGCGCAGCGCAGCGCATAAGTGGACGCAAAAGATTGTCTGCGACATCACGAGTGTGATCGCTAATATATTTGCGTGATATTGCGCATAACACAGAGCTTTTGCGATGGTTTTGTTTATGCGCATTGCGCAAAAGATTGGGCATTTATGTCGCAAACGATGCCGTGGTTGTTAGGGGCGTGGCTGTGGGCGTGGCTACAATGCGCTTGCACTGCGGCCGTCGCAGATTTGCGTCTGTATATGTGCAAAACTGCACCCGGTCAACAGCACCACAATTTTTACGACTGCCTCTTTGTGGCGTAATAGTAACGCTCTTCAAAATGCGCATTCCTGCCCAGCTGCGCTAGCAGAGCCACACTGCTAAACTGGGTTCTGGCAAATACAATGGTGCTGCTGTTGGTGGGGATGTTTGTTAACTCAAAGTTTACTCAAAGATGAACAACCCCTGTAAAGTGCATATTAACCACGCCTTCCACCCAACATGTTTATATTGACCAAGGTTCCTTTAAGGGTATCAGGTAGGCTAAACACCTTTGCAACCAAACAAATATTAGCACAGAAACAAATGCAGATGCGTCTAAGTGAACGCAATATGCGCAATATGTGACGCAACTAATTAAAGCAGCGCATTCATACATGAGCACAACTAATCCTTACCTTTGCGGTATCTTCCTGTGCGCACAATTTATTATAAGCACTGCGACAGCTGATACGCAGTTTCACACAGTTTCACAAGTCGCACCTACATTAGCGCACAAAATCGCACTGTTAAGGTATCGTGCGCTACATTATTAAATACTCGCATGCGCTGGGCAAATGTCAGGCCACTGCGCTCTTTTTAGCACTGCGCTGCGTTAATAAATGAGCCCCAATGTCTAGCTGTAGCATAGCGGTTTTATATAACTGATTGATAATGATTTACAATATCTATCTGCTGTGATATATGAATCAAATCCTTGGTTTAGGTAAAAGCAGCGGGCCAAGCCGACCGGGCGCCCTCCTGAACATATTGTGCACACACATGCACAGAACGCCGGAGGGGAGGGTGTTAGAGCACTGGAGGGGATGGGAGGAGCAGCGAACATGGACTAGGGGTAGGCAAATGTCAGGTACCTGCCCAGTGCCCCCTTTTGTTGTGCCCTAGGCAGGTGCCTCTTCTGCCTACCCCTAGTTCTGGCCCTGGCAGCAGATTTTTTGACAGCTATTGTCGAATGGTCAATGTGCAATGTCAATGTACAATGTCTTTCTTCTATGTATATTGCTGGGTAAACAGTTACCCAGAAAATATCCTTGGAATAAACAAACAGACAGCAGATAGACATTAATCTATCCAGACAACTTATTTGAGTAACAAATAAGGCCTTGTACAAAGTTATTACTTTGACTAGTTAGAAATTTGTGTTTATGGCAACAGTTTGCACAACACATAAGAGAAACCTACTGAGAATAAGGGGAGTCCAGTGTCCTTGTATGTGCCTTGCTGGGTAAACAGTCATAGCCATTGTTTATTGTTATATAGTAAACATAGGTATTGTTATCCATCAAATAGCCCTAATAATACCAGGCAGAGAACAGCCTCACAAGCCCAATTTATCTGATTAAGACTTGGCTGAAAAAGTATAAAGTTCCTATACAATGGAGTATTTGCTGTTTTTTTAAAAAACAAATTTGCCTATGTCAGCAGTTGGGGTTGGGGGTTTTACAAGACATTTGGGCATAAATGCACTGCCTTTGCTTTGGGTCAGGAGCTTCGCCTCGGACCCATGAGTGGGTGCCAGGATTTAGATCATCACTTGATTATCGGGAACCTGAGGGTGATGAACCAAAGGTTGTGGGGCTCCCCGATTGTGCTGATTTGATGCAGAACTGGCTATTCTTGTAATTACCATCATACAAACCTAAGTAAATGTTTTTAAATTCTACCTTCACTTGTGAGTTTGTGTAAGTTATTGCTCACAAGCAGTTTATCAAATGGTTTAATTATTGATCCTGTGTATTTGTATTAATATTTGCATTAATATTAATTAATACAATTATTATTATTAGTACACCCCTTTATTACACTAGAAATAAATAAGAAAAACTGTACCTTATTTATTTTTTAGCAACACCAAATCCCAGTTGTAAATTTATCTTCACTGTGACACAAAAATATATTTATTTGTAGACCCCGATCAGCTTAAAGAGACAGATATAGTACATCTTAGCAAGCACAAAGCTATTCCTTTTAAAGAAATGTGTTTATTTGCAAATTTACACTGTCTCAAGTCAACTTCTTTTTCATTATTTTACACTAGTTGAGATTTAGCGCTTCCATGAGAGATTTCAGCATATGTTCATTTGTGGTTTATGGAGCCTATCCTATCAATGATAAATGTATCAGGCGGGGAAAATACAGCCTTATCTTAAATACACATTTTGTCTGCAATGGATATCCTTAGACTAAATCATAGAACACCTTTATGGTAGGGCAAAGTGCTTAGCTTAAGAAATGTATAAATGTGGCATTGGAAGAAAAACACAATTTTCTGATACAGATGGTACAAGCATGATGGATGCGGGAATATTTCTCTTAAACCAATCTGATATTTTTATGAGCATGCTTAAATGACCTTCAGTATGTGTATTACAGATGCCTTAGCATTTTAATATAATTATGATGATTATTACAATAATGCAGATAACACACACACAGAGTTACTAAACTCTGAATGCAAAAATCATGAAAAAATCTGACTTTTAAAAAATCACTAATTTTTCGGAATTTCTCAAAATCCGGCATCTCAGACCTGTCGAGGTTGCATATAAGTCAGTGGGAGAAGTCCCAATGATTTTTTGATGTGCGCTGGGTTTCGGGCAATACCCCGAAGTTTTCGGGTGAAAATTACAAACAAATCTTGAAAATCTGATAAAAGAATCTGAAAAATTTGTGAAAACCTGATTTTTTTCCCGCAAAGCAAATTTTTGGGAAAATGTAATAAATAAGCATAAAAAACCAGAGCGGATTTGATTGGAGTTTGTCGCAGAAAGTATTGAGATAAATTAGGACTTTGCTGTATATGCATCATAAATGATGATATATAGTATGCATTATTTGAAGCTCACAATTTCATGATGTGATAGGATGAAACAGAATGTCTCCATTGAAAACTGTAACTTGTCTAAACTGCTGTAGAATAAGCAAAATAAACATTGAATCGGTTGCAATGGATAATTAGATTCGGCCAAAATTATCTTAAATGAAGTAACATTAGCATGACCATAGTGCATGTTATGCCAAAGCACACTAGATTACGTTATTTGGAACAGCAGCAACACACAGGGGCAAATAATTATGTTTTATTGTTTGTTATAGGGTACCCCATATTTGGTATGGGGTACCTCCATGTGGCTTGTAACGCTTGCAACACATGTTACTTTCTGGAAAATGCAGCAGCAATTTCAGCTTAACATTTTACTGTCAAAAAAAAAAAACAATTGCAAATTGTTTCAGAATATTACTCTCTGCATCATACTAAAAGTGAACTTAAAGGTGAACCCCTTTAAGGCTCTGAATTTTAAAGCTGTATCTATGTTTCAGCGACATGACTGAGTAATTTACTTTTTTTGGCCCATAATCCCTTAACTCAGGGTTAAAATCCCTTATTTCATAATGTAATGCTTTGTGTGTAGAACTACTCTTCTGCATAGCTTATGCTTAAAGGGATTCTGTCATGGGAAACATGTTTTTCAGTTAATAGTGCTGGTCCAGCAGAAATCTGTTCCTAAGATCTGTTTTTCAAAAGAGCAAACATATTTTTTGATATTTAATTTTGAAATCTGGTATGGGGATAGACATATAGTTAATTTCCCAAGTGCCCGAGTCATGTTACTCTGATAAACTTCAGTCACTCTTTACTGCTTCATTGCAAGTTAGTGATCACCCTCTCCCTTCTACCCCCGCAGCCTCACAATAGACCAATGGTAAGGTAACCAGATAACAGCTCCCTGATAGATATAAGAACAGCAATCAGTAGTAAAAAATTAATGTCCCACTGTGACTCCTCCAGTTACATTGTGTAGGAGAAACACTAGCCTGCCTGAAAGCAGTTCCATTGTGTAGCAGGCAAAATGACCTGAGATGGCTGCCTACATACCAATATTACAACTAAAAAATTTTTACTTGTTGGTTCAGGAATAAAATTGTATATGGTAGAGTCAATTATTTGCAGTGTAAACAATGTCATTTAGAAATAAAGACTACACCATAAAAATCATGACAGTATCCCCTTTAAAGAAGGCTTGTCTGTATATAGAGCAGAAAACTGATCTCTATATCAGCTGAACATCAAATCATATGATTTAATTAAAAGGCTAGTGCTTAATATTAATACAAGGCTTCAAATATAACCCCTATATGAATATATAATCATATAATGCTAACACAGCCAGGAATCTGGTTGTAGATACTGTAGATAAGGTATCAGACATTGAATGTTAAAAAAAATCACCATTCTTGTATTTGTACAGTACACAGTTTTGCACTAATTCAGCAGCTCCTGCTCTGCAATGTCTTGGTGACCCTGGTACTACAGGAAAACATCATACGATCTTAAACACAAAGCACTGTTGGACTCGGCTAACTATATAATTGGTCAATTTTCCTATACCAGCAGACAGACTCCAATAAAGATTCTTTTATGCAGCAAATGGAAAAAAATCCATGCAAAAGCTTCTTTTGAGTCTTGGTGGTTTAATCAGAGCAGTTTCTGCCATCACCAGTCTGCACTGTGTTGCCTGGCAACAGCTTCTTTACTGTTCTGATAGGAAGTCACAGAGCATAGGATACATTTCTACTTTGTCAGGTGGATAATTGGACAGCCGTGTGAGGAGACATGAGAAAAAGATGACACCTAGTAAAATCCTTCTGGTAACAAACCACATTATCCTTAAAATAAATTCAGGATTTATTAAAAGCGCATGAGCCTAATATATACTATATTTGATATACTGTATTTATATTTGTGTCATTATATATTTGTTGTTGAGTGTTAGCTTTTATTATTCTTTTTTAGCTGGAAAGTTCATTTGAAAAGGTTCTGCCTCCTGGAGCAGGTTCATAGAACATGACTTACCAAAGTTAAAACACTGATGTATATGTATTGTATACATTGTATGGTCTTACATCAGCAATACAATTTCTGCAGATGCTGCATAATATCTTGAGAACATCTTGAGAAGCTCTGTTAATTAGTGTTCAGATACTAAGATGTTTATGGATTACAAAGGATTTTGAGTGGTAAATTAAACAGCCCTGGCATATTTCACAATACTCACACACCTTAGGGAATCACTTTAAATGTAGGTCAATTAAAAGCAGTTAAATTGAGAGAAGAGACTGTCTTTTCCACTTAGATTCTTGATTCCCTGAACAAGATTAATATGTTCTTCAGAAACAATAGCCACAGATGGACACAGCACATGCCCAAAGGCTGTATTCCAAATGCTGAATAGCAGATTATTTCTGCTCTAGTCACATCTCGACATGATGTGCTTTTATCCCTGCAGTGAACTTTCTTTCTAATATTCCTGGAAAACAAAGACATTTTAACTGCAAGTCACAGCAGTTTAGTAAGTGGATGTGCTTAAAAAAATGATTTCACTAAATATTATGCAAATGGAACGATTACTACTTGTTTTTTTCAAAGATATGGTCTGATTATCAAAAAAGGGGCAAGATGCAAAAGTAAGAAATACAGCTGAAGACCACTTTGTACTTTGCAGCAAATCAATTTGTTTTTGTATTCACAACTCCTTGGCCATCTAAAATTGCAGTTGCACCTGTATGTGATGTTACCTGAGTTAGGTGGTGCTACATACAGGAGGGATTGGAGGTGGAGGGCACAAGACATCACCTGGAACACCATTTGTCTATGCATCATGCAAAATGTGCAATTCAGGTTTCTCAGGGGGTGAAAAGCACTGGGGGGGGGGCTTGTGCTTACTACCTGTATATCCCATGCAAAAAATTGCAGGGCTTCCTTTTGCATGTCAGAGCTGCAATCTGTGCTTATTGCTGCTTTTTTAAGGATGTAGTGAAAAGGCTGGGTTTCTTGAAGAAAATTGCTATTTCCATATCTATAAAATTGCCTGAAATATTTAAGGAATGATCTACTTCATTAAATAGAGAGAGAGATTAACTATTTTCCTAATCGTTTATTCATTCATAAATATATATAACCAACAATACTAAAAAAAATAACATAAAAAAAGAAAAAGAGAATAAGTTCAGAGTGGTATAATACATTATAAAACAAAACCAATCACATGTATTCTCAATATTCAGAAGATGTCAATTCAAACTCATATATAATATATCCAGGCTAAAAAAAACTTCAGAAGTAAGATTATGCAAGATAAAAAAGTAAAAGAACATATATAGTGCAGTATATACAGTATAGTGCAGTGTTTTGATTAAATATGTTGTGTATGTTTCTCCAAATCCAATCCAAATGAGTTGTAGTTTAACAGTAGAATACAACCTAATTGTGTAAAAGTTAAACAGGTAAATAAAACACCATAACCTTTTCTGATCACATTTTAACATTTCACAAATGTATAATAAATTGCAAATCCATAAAATTCAAGTGCTCACATTTGTGAAAACAAAATGTGAATCATTCAAAGCCAAGTAAACCAAACTCCATAGAAATGGTCAGGGAGTTTAAAATTTCATTACAGATCTCCTGCGTAATTTCTGTGCCTAGCTACTTACAAGACATAACGGCTCATTTACATAAACTGCTCATTGCATTTTAAATGAGTTTTCCATGAATATATCCCCCAGATAGTTCATGTGTGTCCCCCAGATAGTTCATGTGTGTCATGTGATTTGCTTAGAGCTGAGGGTCTGGCACTGTAAGGAGCTGTGGAATCTTTGGATTGTGCCAAAGCGGAGTGAAAGGAGAAAATCTCACAGGGTCATAGCCATCCATTCCATCATAACTTTCAAATTTGCAAACTCCCCTCTTGAGACCTATAGGTTAGGAAAGCTCCAAATTAGTATGGTGTTATGAACTCTCTGCTTTAGAACCACTGACCACTGATCCTCTAAGCTGAGACACAGGAGGCATTGTGGTTGTAACCTGCTAATTGATCAAGCATCTGCTCATTGGTCCAACATACGGTTCAATTAGCCCACTATAGTGTAGCTATTTCCAGATCACTGTACTGGAGCTGTAGGTGATGACCTACTGATCTAGGAGTAAAATATATTCTTGAGCATTTTTAGGATTTTAGTCATTGGGAGGCTTTGGTATGGCTGAAGCATAAGTGTGATTCACAGATACTCAAAGGTTTGCGGGAATAAATCATGGCATACTGAAGACACGATTTTTTAAACTGTCTATGTAAATTTCTGCATCTAAAATGCAAAAAATGGGTGGTTTCAGGGCTGCACTTGGTGGTGTTAGGCTCAGTGAACTGGAATATGGAGGATTTGGTCTGGTATTGGATTTCAAGTATTTACAAGCTCATCCAGTTTATGTTCAGCTGTCTCTTATTTTCTGGACATCTTGTTTATACCATAATTGCCAAGTCCACTATCAATTCCTCCATTTTGGCCATGGTAGCAGTCAGGGCCTGGCCCACCCACACTAACTACCCAGGAGCTGTGCATCCCCAGTGATTGCCATAAAGTGGCGGTACAGCATGCCGCCCCTAATAATTTGTCATCCTAGGCCCGGGCATTTGTGGCCTTGCCACTAATCTGGGTCTGGTAGCAGTATCACAGGAGTGATTGGTGGTCTGGACCACACAGGAAAGTGTCAGTTTCTTGACAGAAGTATCTCTTTCACAAGAGCCCGGCTGCATTTGGAACAGGGTGTGTCAATGTTTGCCTCCACAGAGAGAGAGTTATGATGTTCTGACAACCAAGCACGTTAAATTTTTTAAGAGGCTGAAGTTTGTGTTGTCTTTCCTGTAGCAGAATAAAGTGCTAAAGGGTGACCAGCCCGATCTGATTAGCCTCAGGTGGCTAGTCAGTAGCCTTAAAGAGGTCAGTCTCTCCTGATCTCTGACTGAGAGAGACAAAGAGAGAGGTCTGTGAACATAACACAGATGAGCCTATGCGCCTGTTCATACACAGTTATTTATCTGTGTGGAAGTCTGTAATTCTGCTGCCTTTAAGTTGTTACTAAACTAAATTGCTGCTGAATGTTATTTTTGTTGTTTAAACTAGTGATGAGTGAATCTGTCGCATTTTGCTGAAAAATTTGCAAAACTGAAAAAATTCTCAAAATGGCGAAAAATTCTCGAAAAAAAAATTGAAGTCAATGGCCATCAAATTTTTGTTACACGTACAATTTTTTTATGTGTGCAACAATTTTTCTCACTCCAAATGCATTAAGGTCAATGGGAGTTTTTTCTTATGGCGACTTTTTTGACCTAATGCATTAAAGTCAATGGGCGCTTTTTCTTAGGGTGGACTTTTGTCATAATGTTTTAAAGAAAATGAGCATTTTTTCTTATTGCAAACTTTTGTCATAATGCATTAAAGTCATTTTTTCATATGGCAATTTTTTTGTCCAAATGCAAAGTCAATGGGTGTTTCAAACATTGGCAGTGGGTGAGTAATGAAAAACTAACGTGTTTCGTGCCTACAATACCGGAACTTGCTCAGGGTTGAGGAAGTGCCGGTTTTGTAGGCACGAAACGTGTTAGTTCAACTACTCACCCAGTGGCAACGTTTGTCACTTAGTGTGTTCATATAAAAGCCGTTTTGCTAAATACAACAGTAGCGACTCCGTTGAATGATTTGGTCAGGGACGAGTTGCGGGTTACACAGAGTGTGACAAGTTCTGGATTGAAGTTGCCAGATTCCCGTGAAAGCTGCGGGCCGACAGGGAGACACTACACTACGTGAGGGTGAGCTCCGCTTTTCTACACATCCTTCATTACTGTGGGATTTCCTCAAAAAAATCTGCCATTCAGAGAGAAAAAAAATGCAATTCATGATATCTTCCAATTGTAAACAGGACATCTACCATGGACTTCTACATGGCCTTAGTATTGGGCCCTTCGACAAGCCTCCCCAATCGATATCTGGACAAAAATCAGCCAGATCTTGATCAGGCGGGTTTGATTTTTCATTTTCAGACTTTTCTTTTGGTGATCTCACGAGTTACTCATGTATGACAGTGATCCCCAACCAGTGGCTCTCAGTGGCATCATAGTGTGTGACTATTTTGAAATTCCTGACTTAAATTCAAATTTTGGGGGCATACAGGTTTACTCCAACGTATCACAGCTCTAATTTGGCATCCGCAAGGAATTTTTTCTTGCTTGGCTCTCCAATAATGGCTCTCCAATCAGCCCCGGATTTGTGTAAAGGCCACCTAGGCCCAGGCCTAGGAGGTAGGATTTTAGGGGGGGCGGCATGCTGTCTAACCACCCTTACATTGGTTTAAAACATGCATCAATCCCCATTGCTCTGGTCCACGTGATGAAAATTTGCACAAATAAAGGGGAGGGGACAGGGGCGACAAACAGCAGTGGGCCTAGGGGCGCCCACTATGTACATCCGGCCCTGTCTACAATTGTTTTTACTCTCGATTATGGCTCACAGGTAGCCTGGTAACAAAAGTGTTGTGTTATCTTTTGTCAGAAAATAGGCTCTATTTTCATTCATTTCTGTGTTTTAAAAATTGTTTTGTTTGCTATGCTCCAACTAATGTGCCCAAGTTATGACTAGTTATGTTATGTTTGTTATAGTTATACAGGAGCAGTGACCAGCTCCATGTTGTAGCTCCCACCCTTCCCAACTATAGTCAGGTGATCCCACTGGTGTCTAATAAAAGGGCAGCCAAGTTTGGGAGTTTTTCTTTGAAAGCGGCAAGTTGCAGGTAAAACTTAGTCCCTTTGTAAAATGTATAATGAAGCAATAGAATTCTTCATGAATCAGATAAAAATTGAGCATAGGACTGGCCAGATATGGGATAACTTTGACGTAGTTGGCCAACTTAAATATATTGTAATATATGGACAAACAATCCCTGTTTTGTTTAAAGGGTAAGGCATTTTTTAGTAGCAGTATGAACAAAATGTCTCTGTCTTAAATATATTGATAATGGGTTGAGTGCAGAGGACTCTTGTATTTGTCTATATGTATTTTGTGGTCACAGCCTCATTGCACCCCCACCTAATTGTTTTAAAAATTAGTGGTGAGCACAACTTTCCCTAGTTTGTTCAAGTTATGACCAGTGCCACACAAGTCATTTAGTGTTGCCCTATATATAAGGGAGAGATGACACCAAGAGAAGGGAGGGGTGTGTTTTTGAATGAGCCAAAACAAATCCCATGTAACACCTGCAAAGCGGAAAAAGATTTGGGTATATCTGTAATTTTATACATATTGAGCCTGTATTCATTTTTAAAGATGTTGATTCTGGTATTTCCTTCTCACTAGGTTTTCTACATCAAGTTCCATGAGGCTAAGATCATCTTAGGGAGTATGGTGGTTTAGAAATCCTAAACTTGTAAATGTGGGCCTCTTTATTCAAAGTTGGGAGTCTTCATTCTAATTAAAGAGCAGTGGCTTTCTAATAAAAGTAGTGATGGGTTCTGGTTCTCCCTCTGGTTCTGGCCCTCACAAAGTTTAGCCTATCTCTATTTATAATTTGTCTACAGGGTAGCTGCATGGAAGGGTAAGAAATGTCCTGTAAATTCAGCTTTTTAATTTTTATAGAAGTGCTAAGGTCCCCAGTACCACATATCTAAAATCCTCATTAGCATAGGTTCCAGGCCTACACTGATATGACACATCCATATATCTGAGAATAATACTATATGCAAATACTTGTTTTTGAGAACTGTAGGGTTCTGTTGCTTGTTTTAGCAAAGTACAGAAATACAATTCTAATTAAGAGTAAACAAAAACCTTGTTTGAATGAACTGAGCAGAACAAAACAATAAACAAATTCTTTGTTTGGTACTACAGTATAATACAGATGTATATTTGATTGTAAGCAATAACCAACTGTAAAACTTATACAGGACAGTGAAAAAAACAAGTATCAGGAGAGAAGAGAATGATGGAAATGAGGAGAACAACATTGTTTATTATAAGTTTTCACTACAAAAAGAAATGATGGAAATGAATAAATAATACTGGAAGAATTCAATAAACAAATAAAACAGAGTTAACTGACAAATACTCCCTCTGTATTCTGGCCAGCTCTGCAGTATTTTTAAATTGCCAACAGTTTATCAAGGATGTTACTTCCAGTGAGCTACAAATCTCTAAGCAATAAATGATGCATTAAAGTTTTATCACCTTGATATCATAGACAATGATTTTGCAAAAAAAGATACAAAACTTTAAAGCTGCTTCACTCGCTCCCCAACTTTCTGGGAGAAGGGGGTAAAGAAGGATTAAATGGGTCTAATGTTACACCCTTATTATGAACGGTATATGAATGTATGTCTCTAAATCAATGCCATTTTGAAAAGTATACCAGAAAACTTATGACATCTACATTTTTACAGTCATTGTAGAATTATGCTGTCCATTTAATTTGTTTACCTGTTAAGATTCAAGATTGGTATTACTATTACATTATAGAGCACCACCATGGGGTCCACTATCAATTCTTAACAGCACCCCCAATAAATGATATTTAAATTAAATACATTAAATAGTGATGTGTAGAGATATGCAACTAAACCAATGACAGGGATGGAATATTTATATTATGATGGTAGGCTGTCAAAGTTGGGGTTGTTTTCTCTGGAGAAAGGTCACTTGTGAGGTGGACATGATTACTCTTTACCTAAATATTATAGAACTTTATAGACAGATAGCAGGGGACCTTTTTCACATAGAAAAAAACAAATGTTCTGGTTCTACTCAAATGGAATTCTGTCTAGCATTAGTGCACTGGCCAGTGGTATAACTATAAAGGAAGCCGACCCTGCAGTCATGGGGGGGGGGGGGGGCGAAGCTCTGGGTCTGTTTTCTCTACAGTTGTTAGAAAGTTCCACTCCCAAGTCACTCTCTTACCATGTGGAGGTACAGGAAAGACCACAGAGGAAGTGAAAAGTACAGACATCGATATCACAATTGTCAGAATTGTGTGACCCAAAATTTTGCACCGATTTTCATAATACAAGCTTACACTGTAATTCTGGGTGTCAATGCTGCATGTGAGGAAAATAATATTTAAAATGAGGTCCATTTTTGCACTTTACCTTATCTATTAAAATGTAATTTTTAAATGTATTATCCTTCCGTTTATATAAAGATAATATTAATTTATTCTGAGCAATAGCAAACTGTTTAGCAGGGTTCTTTTAGGGTTTGCTGAACTTCCAAGTGTAGGTAGATCAGACAGAGACACAGATAGCATGGCACATGACTACATGCTATATAGAAGGAAATGATCTTCATTAACTGCATCATGCCTGTGCAGTGGAACACATTCTAAAATATACCGCAAGGGTTTACAACAGTAAGCACCATAGTAGAAGGGCCCTTTCCTTTTCCTTTGGTACACCAATTGGACTAAATTCTTTACTTCCTACCTTGCACCTCTAGATGTGTGGTCTGAAGAAATTCAAAGAATTCATCTGACATAGCATATGCAGACATAGTAAATTTGCTCAAGTAGTAGGTCACTTGCAAATATTAAAATGATCATGTCTAAGCTACCATTGCAGAAGAAGCAACATTTATTTTCACCTCTTTGATTCTGTATGGAGATTTTATTACCTTTTGCTTTGTGATGTTTTGCATTAGAATTAAATTACAATCATTTTATAGCCACCATAACTGTTTTGAAGTAGCAACCATTCTTAGCTTTTGAGCTTTTCTTTATCTATGGTCACCTAGGGCATGAACTGATTTGGCAAAAATCTATAAATATATAATGAAATTAGCTCTCAAGATGTGTTTCTAGGAAAGCAAAATATTCTCTCCTAGAAACTCCTGAAAGCAAGAATGAGTTTGGGTGATATTAACGCTCTAATACGCAAGCAATTACTCTAGTGTTGGTGGCTTTATTATGGAAGAAAATATTTCAGCAGCACTTGAAATAAAGTGTACTTTTATTCATGCCTCAAGCTAAGCGACGTTTCGAGCTTATCCAGCCCTTTAGCAAGCTTGATATGGCCAATAAATTCAATTTGAAATGGAAACCTCTGCCCATCATTCATACTATACTATACAACAATGGAGTGCATTCACAAGGAACGGATGCTTACTATGGCAAAGGATGAAAAATACTGTTTATTTTTTAATGTAAATTTTTCATTGCATTGATAAGATACCTTTCAATTTAGTAATACAATATGTGTGCACAAGGTTTTAGAGCCTTTGAACTTTCTATGCAAAATATGCATGTATACAATATGTATACTTTTTTTCCATTAAGTCAACAAAACAATATTTGGAAATATTTTTAATTAATTTTCATTTTTTCATTCAGATATATTTTTGACATATCCACGTCATCATCAAGATATGGTGTTATGGTCCTTTAGCATACAATATGTGGGGGGGGAAGATTTATGATTAAGCATTATTGGCCATATACTGTATATGACATAAAAATTAGTGTTGCTGCTTTTGTGGGGTTTTTTTTTACAATTTCAGACTCACTTATTTACATAATGTCTAATGTCTAATAATTTAATAATGTTTAAATGACATACAAAGGTTTTTAGCTAATTTTCAGCTAATGGTTAAATATACATAATATACATAATCATTAGAGATAAATATAGCACTTTGTGTGGTCTCATTCCCACAAGTATTTATGCATGTGTAACCCTTTCTTGGCAGGAATATCCAGGGCCACACTGTGGCGCTAACAGTATAGATCCCAAGCCTCCGCTAAGTGGGAGATTTGTGGGGTTTGGATAAGTTAAGTGCCTCCACCCAGGGCTAAAAGCAGATATTGGGGGACATACAACTCCCTGGGAACTGCAATAGCAGTGATTTCGGTACCAATTGTAGCAGACAATAAACCACACAATAGGCAGATATGCAGTAATATGTAATATAAGGAATGCAATATATGCAATGCAATAAGAACAGTAAAATAACAATAATATTAGACAATATAAGTATCACTCTTTTGTATGAAAATGTCTACTGTCACTTTAAGAATGGTGAGGCGGTCGGCGTCGAGCTGGGCCGAGATGAGTCCCTGGATGGGTCACAAAAAAACTTTGTTTTGACATGTCTAAAATTGGTTCTATATAATAATTTTTTCCTATTTAAAGACCAATTCTATTTGCAGACACGGGGAACCGCGATGGGGTCCAATGTGGCCCCTTCATATGCTAACATTTATATGAATGCATTTGAGGAGACCTTCGTATATACAAACGATCTGTACATAGCGCATTGTTTGTGCTGGTACAGATTTATCGATGATATTTTTATAATATGGACGGGGCCACCAGGGACCCTTTCTAAGTTCCATGAGCAAATTAACTGTACCAGCACAAATTTGAGATTTACATTACATACTGATGGGCGCCAGGTCTCCTTTCTGGATACTTTGATCAGTCGAAAGGATAATGCACTGTCATCGGATCTATATATAAAACCAACAGATAAAAATACTTTATTGCATTATAGATCATTTCATCCGATGCAAATTAAAAAATCAGTACCAAAATCACAATTTACAAGAGTCAAAAGAATAGTATCCGATGACGGTGCATTAGAAACCCGACTGAACGAAATGCAAACTAAATTTATACAACGAGGATACCCTAAGGCATTACTGGAGCAACAACGTGATGAGGTTCAGCGAAATATAAAGAAAAGCAAAAAAAGTGACACTAAGAGAATCCCTTTCGTATCAAGATACAGTACTGTGAGTACTCATGTAGAGAAAGCAATCAGGAAACATTGGCCATTGCTTAAAGAGGGCTTATCTGAAATTGATTTTTTTAAAAATACCCCACTTATATCATATAAAAAATCAAAAACGATTGGATCAATGGCAGTTAGAGCAGATATAGGGGGGAGCAGTACCCAGGAGCGATTGTTGCGGCCGAGAAAGAATGGGACATACCCATGTCTTAACTGCAACTGTTGCTCAAACTGTCTGAAAGGTGATACACTGTATCACCCAAGGAAAGGGACCGCAATCAAAATTAATGGTTTTTATACCTGTGAGAGCACTTATGTAATATATGTGATTAAGTGCCCCTGTGGGTTATCCTACGTTGGACAGACTACCAGAAGCGCTAAGGAACGTATAAGAGAGCACAAGTCCGCAATAAACACGAAAAAAAGTGACCAAGCAGTTGCAAATCATTTTCTAACTGCAGGCCATGGGGTACAACAATTAAAGTATCAAATAGTAGATAGTGTACCGAAAATGCGGAGGGGAGGAGATAGAATAAAGTTACTATTAAAGAAGGAAGCAAGATGGATCAGACAATTGGAAACGATGGTTCCCCATGGCCTAAACAGGGAATATGATTTGAGTAAAATATATCGCTGAATTGTTTTTAATAATAATGTAAAAAAAGTTCTTGAAATTTTAATATGTATTTTATCTAAGGGGTAATTATTATGTTCCTGTTTTTTACAGTATAACTTTTGCACATTCAAACTACTGGACACTTTAAGAAACACTGGACTTTATGCACAGAGGTACAGATATATGTTCTTCTATTTAAACAATTTGTTATAATTATGGCGGTTTTAAATGTGAAACATTGTAATTATGGAAAATGTCACTAGGGGTCACTGTGATACATTGTATAAAAAACAGAGCACAGGTGCTGTCTGAGTGGCTTGAGAAAAGACCGTGTAAGGTCTGAAACGTTGCCGGGTGTTTGGGGTCAGAGCCTATGTCCCAATAAAGGCGTTTTAAGATAACACAGCAATGATTGGTGCCGTCTATTACTGCAATAGGGATTACTTCCCTAGCAATAGCTCAGGCAGCTGCACTAGTTCCAGTCACTATGATGGCTGACTGGAAAGGGTTAACTAACTCCCTGTGCTCTGACTATGGGATTCCCTATATGGGTAAATGTTCTATAGGTGAAATCCCTAGCTTCCTACTCCGATAAATCAGCAGGAACACTCACAAGATAGAAGGAGAGATTGCAGGCTGCTCTCAGGGTATTAGTCCATGCTTTCCTCTTCTCTTCTTCCTGGTTAACCTAAGCCTCACTTTCATTTTGGCTCCAAACTTCTTTCAGAGAGGTCACAAGGTCAGAAGCAAATCCTTCTTGCTGATTGGCCAGGCTGTGGCAGAAAACTGTCTCACTGCAGTGCAAGCAGCAGCCATGCTTTTGGTGGATCCAGATTTAAAGTCACAGGGTTATGCAGTTAGGGAAAGGGCAAATAACACTTCCCTACATTCCCCCCCCCGGAAAATCCCTTCTGGCCCAGCAAGGGTACAAACATTGTAAACAAGCAATATGCAATGTGTTATAAACAGTAATAACATCCACTTCTAATAGTCTCTCCTGAGATCTATCAAGTCACAATGGATGCTGTAAGAGAAATTAAATTAGTAGTATGCAACAGACATCATAGAAGATAATCTACTCATCATTTGGTGCATTTCTCTTAGCAAATATTGAACATCACTAACACAAGGCACATTCAAACCATTTTGATAAGGTACAGATGCAGCCACTTTGGTTTGTCTGTTTGACACAGAATAGCTAAACACAGATATCCCATTTATCTCATTTAACACAGAAAACTGCGTCACAACATCCCATCTAATTAAAGCATTCACCATTGTGAACAATGGAGCTTTGGTATGCTAATGAAAAGGTTAAATGCATTAAATGAGTTAAGATGACTTAAGATAACACAGTTTCTTCAATTACCCCTGAGTCATGACGCATTTAACTCACAAATCCAAGTGGCTTCATCTGTACAGCATATCCAACAAAAGGTTGAGAAGTATAGCTAGGTACTCCTAGAGAATCATAGGTGAGGGCACTAGGAGGCCTCCTTATCCTTCCTCCCCTCCGCACATCCCTAGCAGGCAGTCCTGAGGCTGGGTTAACTGAATTTTGAGTTTGATTCAGTCCAGAATGGGTAGCAGGAACAAAGTCTGGGGTGTCTGGGCTCAAAGTCCTTGCAGATGGAGGTTGGTCATCATGTGAGTTAGTAGGTGCAACTGTTGGCTGTTCATCATCATCGGCATGAATTGCTACAGGTGAATCTACTGAAACATCAAAGTCATTTTGTGAATTCTCAGCATCAGAGGGATCATCACTAACAGTAGAGTCTGTTTGATTTTCAGTCTCTGAGTCAGATACCGGAGGTATGGGTAAGAGATGATTTCTGTGCCAGGCTTTTAGATACCCCCTTGGACCTTTGATGCGGTAGACAGGGATACCAGGCAGTTTATCAACTATGACATAAAAGTCTGTACGCCAACGATCAGCTAGTTTATGCTGAGCCTGGTTTCCTAGGTTTCTCAGTAACACTCTATCTCCAGGAACAAGTTCATTGTGGCGTACTTTGGCTAGAGATGTCGCGAACTGTTCGCCGGCGAACTTGTTCGCGCGAACATCGGGTGTTCGCGCTCGCCGGAAGTTCGCGAACGTCGCGCGACGTTCGCCATTTTGGGTTCGCCATTGTTGGCGCTTTTTTTTGCCCTCTCACCCCAGACCAGCAGGTACATGGCAGCCAATCAGGAAGCTCTCCCTTGGACCACTCCCCTTCCCTATAAAAACCGAAGCCCTGCAGCTTTTTTTCACTCTGCCTGTGTGTGCTGAAGAGATAGTGTAGGGAGAGAGCTGCTGCCTGTTAGTGATTTCAGGGACAGTTGAAAGTTTGCTGGCTAGTAATCGTTTTGATACTGCTCTGTTATTGGAGGGACAGAAGTCTGCAGGGGTTTGAGGGACATTTAAGCTTAGGTAGCTTTGCTGGCTAGTAATCTACCTTCTACTGCAGTGCTCTGTATGTAGCTGCAGTGGGCAGCTGTCCTGCTTCTGATCTCATCTGCTGACTGCTGCAATAGCAATAGTCCTTGTAAGGACTGCTTTTATTTATTTTTTTGTTGTTTTACTACTACTACTACTACTACTACTACTACTACTACTACTACTACTATAAGAGCCCAGTGCTATTAGTCTAGCAGTGTTGGGGAGTGGGACTGGTGTGCTAATCTGCTGCTCCTAGTAGTTCAGCAGCACCAACTTTAATTTTTTTTTTTTAATATTCATTCTTTTTTTATTTAACTTTTTTTTTATTTTACTACCGCTGTAGTAGTGTATAAGTTGACCTTTTAGGCATTATTTGCCCTGTAGGCATTTTTTGCCCAGTGTGTTATTCAACCAACTGCTATCTAGCTGTGTGCCCGTGTTCACATTCTGTCTAAATATCCATAATATTACCGTCTCCAGAAAAAACACCGGAGTGACTTTTTTCAAGCAGCCATAATAAATTTTACGTAATCCGTATCCATCGCTGTAGTAGTGTATAAGTTGACCTTTTAGGCATTATTTGCCCTGTAGGCATTTTTTGCCCAGTGTGTTATTCAACCAACTGCTATCTAGCTGTGTGCCCGTGTTCACATTCTGTCTAAATATCCATAATATTACCGTCTCCAGAAAAAACACCGGAGTGACTTTTTTCAAGCAGCCATAATAAATTTTACGTAATCCGTATCCCTCGCTGTAGTAGTGTATAAGTTGACCTTGTAGGCATTATTTGCCCTGTAGGCATTTTTTGCCCAGTGTGTTATTCAACCAACTGCTATCTAGCTGTGTGCCCGTGTTCACATTCTGTCTAAATATCCATAATATTACCGTCTCCAGAAAAAACACCGGAGTGACTTTTTTCAAGCAGCCATAATAAATTTTACGTAATCCGTATCCATCGCTGTAGTAGTGTATAAGTTGACCTTTTAGGCATTATTTGCCCTGTAGGCATTTTTTGCCCAGTGTGTTGACCTTGTAGACATTGTTTGCCCAGTTTTTTTGGACGCAGCCACTGAAGCACAGTTGCCAGAAAAAATATGCCATATAAATGCTGAAAATATAAATTTTTTTGGTTGCAGCCACTGAAGCACAGAGGCCAGAAAAATTATGCCATATAAATGCTGAAAATAGTCATTTTTCGCCATACGTTGACCTTGTAGACATTGTTTGCCCAGTTTTTTTGGTTGCAGCCACTGAAGCACAGAGGCCAGAAAAAATTAAACCAGTAGGGTTTGCACCCTAGTTTGTAACGGTGGCGGAGGGAGGAGGACGCTAAAGGACAGCTGTGTGTGGAGTCATGAGGCTTGAAGAGAAGGACAGCTGCATAGAAGTCAGAACAAGTCTTCCGGCGTGCAGTAACCCTCCGAGATCCACCCCTCATTCATTTTAATAAAGGTCAGGTAATCGACACTTTTGTGACCTAGGCGAGTTCTCTTCTCAGTTACAATCCCTCCTGCTGCACTGAAGGTCCTTTCTGAGAGCACACTTGAGGCTGGGCAAGACAAGAGGTTCATGGCAAATTGTGACAGCTCTGGCCACAGATCAAGCCTGCGCACCCAGTAGTCCAGGGGTTCATCGCTCCTCAGAGTGTCGATATCTGCAGTTAATGCCAGGTAGTCCGCTACCTGCCGGTCGAGGCGTTCTTTGAGGGTGGATCCAGAAGGGTTGTGGCGCTGCCTTGGACAGAAAAACATTTGCATGTCTGACGTTACAGACCGGCCAAAGGGCTTTGTCCTTGCAGGTGTGCTCGTGGCAGGATTACTGGCACCTCTGCCCCTGGAATGTTGATGAGTTCCTGAAGTGACATCACCCTTAAAAGCATTGTACAACATGTTTTGCAGGCTGGTTTGTAAATGCCGCATCTTTTCGGACTTGTGGTATGTTGGTAACATTTCTGACACTTTATGCTTGTACCGAGGGTCTAGTAGCGTTGCGACCCAGTACAGGTCCTTCTCCTTAAGCCTCTTGATACGGGGGTCCTTCAACAGGCATGCCAGCATGAAAGACCCCATTCTCACAAGGTTGGATGCAGAGCTATCCATCTCCGCTTCCTCATTATCAAGGACTGCATCATCCACGGTCTCCTCCCCCCAGCCACGTACAAGACCAGGGGTCCCCAAAAGGTCACCACTAGCCCCCTGGGAAGCCTGCTCCTGTTGGTCCTCCTCCTCCTCCTCCACAAAGCCACCTTCCTCCTCTGACTCCACTTCTGGCACCTCTCCCTGCGTTGCAGCAGGTGCCTGGGTTCGTTCTGGTGATTGCGACCATAAATCGTGCGCTTCCAGCTCCTCGTCACGCTGGTCTACAGCCTCATCTGTCACTCGTCGCACGGCACGCTCCAGGAAGAAAGCGAAGGGTATTAGGTCGCTGATGGTGCCTTCGGTGCGACTGACCATATTTGTCACCTCTTCAAAAGGTCGCATGAGCCTGCAGGCATCGCGCATAAGCACCCAGTAACGGGGGAAAAAAATCCCCAGCTCTGCAGATCCAGTCCTACCACCCAGTTCAAAAAGGTACTCGTTGACGGCCCTTTGTTGTTGCAGCAGACGTTCCAACATAAGGAGCGTTGAATTCCAGCGAGTCTGGCTGTCAGAAATCAAACGCCTGACTGGCATGTTGTAGCGCTGCTGAATGTCAGCAAGGCGTGCCATGGCTGTGTAGGAACGTCTGAAATGGGCCGACACCTTTCTGGACTGGGTGAGAACGTCCTGGAATCCTGGGTACTTGGAGACAAAACGTTGGACTATTAAATTTAACACATGTGCCATGCAGGGCACATGTGTTAAATTTCCCAGTCTCAACGCTGCCAACAGATTGCTTCCATTGTCACACACCACTTTTCCGATCTGCAGTTGGTGTGGGGTCAGCCACCGATCGGCCTGTGACTGCAGAGATGACAGGAGTACAGATCCGGTATGGTTTTTGCTTTCCAGGCACGTCATCCCCAAGACAGCGTGACAACGGCGTACCTGGCACGTCGAATAGCCTAGGGGGAGCTGGGGGTGCACAGGTGTGGAGGAGGAGAAGGAGGACCCAGCAGCAGAGTAAGAAGAAGAAGAGGAAGAAGACGAGGTAGAGAGCGATGGAGGAGTAGAGGTGGTGGCAGAACCGCGTGCAATCCGTGGCGGTGACACCAACTCCACTGTTGTTGTTGTTGTTGAGCTACCCATTCCCTGCTTCCCATTCCCAGCCATTACCAAGTTCACCCAGTGGGCAGTGTAGGTGACATACCTGCCCTGACCATGCTTGGAGGACCATGCGTCAGTAGTCATATGGACCTTTGGCCCAACACTAAGTGACAGAGATGCGGTAACTTGGCTCTGCACATGTTGGTACAGGTGTGGTATTCCCTTTTTAGAAAAAAAATTGCGGCTGGGTACCTTCCACTGCGGTGTCCCAATTGCTACAAATTTGCGGAAGGCCTCAGAGTCCACCAGCTGGTATGGTAAAAGCTGGCGGGCTAAGAGTGCAGACAAGCCAGCTGTCAGACGCCGGGCAAGGGGGTGACAGTCAGACATTGGCTTCTTACGCTCAAACATGGCCTTCACAGAAACTTGGCTGGTGGCAGATGACTGGGAATGGGAACAGGTGGTCAAGGTGGAAGGCGGAGTGGAGGGTGGTTCAGATGGGTCAAGGAGAGCAGAGGTAGAGCAGTAAGATGCTGGACCAGAAGGAGTGTGACTTTTAGTTTGCCTGTTGCCTTTGAGGTGTTGCTCCCAAAGTGCTTTGTGCTTGCCGCTCATGTGCCTTCGCATAGAAGTTGTACCTATGTGGCTGTTGGGCTTACCAAGGCTCAGTTTCTGACTGCACTCATTGCAAATTACAATGCTTTTGTCAGAGGCACACACATTAAAAAAATGCCACACTGCTGACTTTTTGGAAGTCTGCGATCTGGCGGTAACAGTAGAAGTTGGCGGCATTGGCGGCAATGGCGGGTGCGTTGGCCGGCTGAACACAGGTGCCGATACATGTTGTTGCCCTACTGATCCCTGCGGGCTGGCCTCCCTGCTTCTTCTAAGTCTTATTCTCCTACTGCCTCTCTGACTCTCCGTCTCTCCATCTGAACTACCCTCCTCTTGCTCTCTTCTACTAGGCACCCACAAAACATCAATCTCCTCATCATCATTCTCCTCAGATGCATCAATTTCTTCTGACACATCACAGAAGGAAGCAGCAGCGGGGACCTCCTCCTCCTCCTCATCACTCATCATTATGTCCATCTCTGTCGTGTTCTCTGCCAGAATTAAATCTGGTGTAACGTCCTCATCTCCTTCATCTTCTTCTGCCAATAATGGTTGCGCATTACTCAGTTCAAGAAACTCATGGGAAAATAACTCCTCTGACTCCAGTGAAGATGGGGCACCGGTGGTGGAGGAAGTGTTACGTGGGGTGGCCATAGCAGTGGAGGATGAGGAGGATGTTGTGGTAAAGTTAGAAACGGTAGAGGATGGGGTGTGCTGTGTAAGCCAGTCAACTACCTCTTCAGCATTTTGGGAGTTCAGGGTCATTGGCTTTTTAAAACTGGGCAATTTGCTAGGGCCACAGGATTGCATAGCAGCACGGCCCCTAGCACGGCCTCTGCGTGGCGGCCTGCCTTTGCCTGGCATTATTTTTAAAAAAACAACAACAACAAAAACTCAGTTGGTTTTTCTGGAAACGATAATACACACAGCTAGATGGCAGTTTGAAGAAAACAGTGTGCAAATAATGCCTACAAGATCAACGTATACACTACTACAGCGGTGGATACGGATTACGTAAAATATATGAATGCTGCTTGAAAAAAAGTAACTCAAGTGGTTTTTCTAGAGACGATAATATTATCAATATTTAGACAAAATGTGAACAAGCTCACACAGCTAGATGGCGGTTTGAAGAAAACACTGTGCAAATAATGCCTACAAGGTCAACGTATACACAGCGGTGGATACGGATTACGTAAAATATAAGAATGCTGCTTGAAAAAAAGTCACTCCGGTGTTTTTTCTGGAGACGGTAATATTATGGATATTTAGACAGAATGTGAACACGGTCACACAGCTACATAGCAGTTGGTTGAATAACACACTGGGCAAAAAATGCCTACAGGGCAAATAATGCCTACAAGGTCAACGTATACACAGCGGTGGATACGGATTACGTAAAATATAAGAATGCTGCTTGAAAAAAAGTCACTCCGGTGTTTTTTCTGGAGACGGTAATATTATGGATATTTAGACAGAATGTGAACACGGGCACACAGCTAGATAGCAGTTGGTTGAATAACGTATGGCGAAAAATGACTATTTTCAGCATTTATATGGCATATTTTTTCTGGCAACTGTGCTTCAGTGGCTGCGTCCAAAAAAACTGGGCAAACAATGCCTACAAGGTCAACGTATGGCAGTTGTTTAAAGAGAACAGTAGATTACTAGCCAGCAAAGCTACCTAAGCTAAAATGTCCCTCAAATCCCTGCAGACTTCTGTCCCTCCAATACAGAGCAGTATCACGCAGATTACTAGCCAGCAAACTTACTATCATCTGTCCCTGAAATCACTAACAGCTCTCCCCCTACACTATCTCTTCCAAGCACACACAGGCAGATTTTTCAGATACATTTTTGCCCTTGATCCCCCTCTGGCATGCCACTGTCCAGGTCGTTGCACCCTTTAAACAACTTTAAAATCATTTTTCTGGCCAGAAATGTCTTTTGTAGATGTTAAAGTTCGCCTTCCCATTGAAGTCTATGGGGTTCGCGAACCGTTCGCGAACCGCTCGCAATTTTGCGCAAGTTCGCGAATATGTTCGCGAACTTTTTTTCCGATGTTCGCTACATCCCTAACTTTGGCATCATATCTTCTCTTGTTGCCTTGATTAGTTTTGGAAGCATTATCCTCAGCAAGGCGATAGGCTCTAGACAAGTCTTCCTTTAATTTAGCAACATACTGAGAGTGATTGATACTGTCCATACCATCTACTGACACTCCAAAGTAAAGATCTATTGGTAGTCGTGCTTCTCTGCCAAACATGAGGAAGTAGGGAGAATATCCAGTAGTCTCATGACGAGTGCAGTTGTAAGCATGAACCATGGTACTAACATGGCGACTCCAGAATCTTTTCTCTTTAACAGGAAGTGTGCCAAGCATATTTAGCAAGGTGCGGTTGAATCTTTCTGGTTGTGCATCTCCTTGAGGATGATATGGTGTAGTTCTGCTTTTGCTAATATTGAGTAGCTGCAGAAGCTCTTTGATCAATTTACTCTCAAAATCACGTCCTTGATCTGAGTGCAGACGGACAGGAAATCCATAGTGGATAAAGAACTTTTCCCAAAGGACTTTAGCAACAGTGGCAGCTTTCTGATCCTTGGTAGGAAACGCTTGAGCATAGCGGGTATAATGATCAGTGACTACCAGAATGTTTCCAACACCTTTAGTATCAGGATCAATGCAGAGAAAGTCCATGCAGACAAGGTCTAAGGGCCCTGAACTTTTCAGGTGCTCCAGAGGTGCAGCTTTTATGGGCAATGTCTTTCTTTGCAAACATCTCAGACATCTTCTGCAATAATCAGTAACAGTTTCTCTCATTTTAGGCCAGTAGAACCTATCTTGAATCAAACCATAGGTTTTCTCGATACCTAAATGGCCATGTTTGTCATGCAGGTTTCTGAGCACAAACTGCCTATACCTCTTGGGAAGAACTAATTGACGTCGATCAGGATGATCGTGGTATTGTAGTACCCTATACAGGAGTCCATTGTCTATCTGAAACTTCTCCCATTCTCTCAAAAGGATAGTGCTATCAGAAGGCAGATACTTCTTAAGGTACTCCTGGTCTTTTTGCAGGACAGCTTTCCTCAGGGGTCCAATGATAGGGTCAGCTTGCTGGGCTCTGATCAAATCCTTTTTCTTCAAAGGGTGCAACTGATCAATCCCTAGCATTGCAGGGCAGCTGAAAGCATCCGGAACACAATCGGGTCTAGCACCCAGTGAATCCACTAATCTTAAGTCTGAGAAGTTGAGTTTCCTTCTGTTTACAGCAGAAGCTAGGCAAAAGGCATTTACTCCTGAGGTTGTAATTTCTTTCCACTCTTCATTATCAGAAGTAGCAGGTAGGCCAGGTCTTCTAGATAGGGCATCGGCTCCTACATTCTTGGGACCTGGTTTATACTTAAGTGTGAACTGATAGTTGGATAAGGCTGCTAACCATCTGTGGCCTGTAGCATCTAGTTTGGCTGTGGTGTGAACATATGTTAGAGGGTTGTTATCAGTTCTTACTTCAAATGGTACTCCATACAGGTATCCATGAAGTTTGTCAACAATGGCCCACTTAAGTGCCAGAAACTCTAACTTGTGCACTGGATAGTTTTTCTCACTTGGAGTCAAACTTCGGCTGATATATGCCACTGGACGCAATCCTCCAGGGTACTCTTGATGAAGTACTCCTCCCAAGCCATCATAGCTGGCATCCACATGGAGGATATAGGCCTTTGTAGGATCTGCATAAGCCAACACAGGAGCTTCTGTGAGACATTTCTTCAAAGCAGCAAAGGCTTCAGTACAGGCATCAGTCCACTTATCCCCAAAGGGTAATTTGGAACTTTTGGCAGCCTTTTCATCAGTTGAGGTGAGGGTCAGTAAGGCATGTAAGGGTTTTGCCAACTTAGAATATCCCTCCACAAATCTTCTGTAATAGCCACAGAACCCTAGGAATGACCTAAGCTCTGTGAGGTTATTTGGTTGTGGCCAATTCACCACTGCTTCTATTTTAGCAGGATCAGTGGATATGCCTTCAGCAGACACAATATGTCCCACATAGTGTACTGAGGTACGGCCAAATTTGCATTTGTCAATAGACAACTTTAGACCTTCTTCTTGAAGTCGGTCAATCACACGAATGAGTCTTTCATGGTGTTCTTCTAGAGTACTTCCGAACACAATGATGTCATCAAGGTAAACAAGACACTCTCGGGGGCATAGATCTCCCAATACTTTTTCCATAAGTCTCTGGAATGTGGCGGGGGCCCCGCAAATACCTTGAGGCATTCGGGTAAATTGGTAAAATCCCAGAGGACAAATAAAGGCAGTTTTCTCTTGATCCTCAGGGGACATGGGTACTTGATAGTATCCAGATCTAAGATCCATCACTGTAAACCACTTACTGCCACTTAAAGCTTCCAAGGAATCTTCAATCCTGGGCAAAGTGTATTGGTCAGGTATGGTTCTCCGGTTTAATGTACGGTAGTCCACACACAGACGAACAGATCCATCCTTTTTCCGAACCACCACAATAGGGGAAGCATAAGGACTTCTGGAATCTGTGATTATATTCTGATCTTTCATCTTTTTCAGACATGTACGCACATCTTCAATGTCTCGGGGTGGCAGCTTCCTAGATCTCTCCCTGAAAGGTTTAGAATCTGCTAAGCGAATGGTATGACAGGCACTCTTGGCACATCCGACATCCATGTCATCAGTGGAGAACACATCTTTTCTGAAGTTCAGATCCTTAATTAGCAGTTCTTTGGCTTCTTTCGGCATGGGATTGTCCCCAAAATCAAAATTAAGAGGTGCATCGTTTGGTTCAATATGTGCAGAACATACTTCTGATTCAGATGTAACTTCCTGAACTGAGTAACACACTCCAACTTCATCAAATTCGTTTACTGTAATAGGCCAAGGGTTGTGATTTTGCAGAACAACCCAATCAAACTCGGGCATCCTGTCTCGCCAATCTTTTCTTTCTGGAATTAGTTCCCAACCATGCTTTACCACTTGTTCAGGTGGAGTTTCCAGAAGAAAATAGCTTTGGGTGTCACATTCCATAGGCAGAGATCTGGTAACCTTTATCAGTCGTGCTTGCCCAGCTGGAATTTCCATAGCAGGCCCATTTAGTCTGTACACAGGGCCCTGACAGAATTCAGGTACAAAGGCTTGACACAGTCTCTTTACTGCTGCTGACACAGGGAAGGAAGAAACATCAGTGGTGCCTTGTAATTGCAGAAACTTTAGAAAAGCATCTTCAACTGCTTTCACATTAGATCCCACGATGAGTGGTGCAGATGTCCTATGAGCAGCAGGAGGACAAATATAAGCAACCACTTTGAGAGGTGGTTCATCTTCAGAAGTTATCCCAGGAATTCGGAGATCAACTTCCACTTTTCCATCCATACAAGCAGATTTGGCACCCACACCTACTACCTCTATGTCATCAGCTGGAGTCAAGGGTAGGTGGGATAAATGTTTCTGGTAGAAAGGACGACCAATGATGGTTATCTGTGATCCAGTGTCAAATAATGCAGTAGTCGGAACATCATTCACAGTCAGATGGAAGATGCACTTCCGCCCTACCCCAACAAGTGGTTTTGGGTGGTTAGGCGTCCGTTTCTTATGTCTGATTGAGTTACATTCTCCAGCTTGGCTTTGCACAGGAGTAGCTTGTACCTTACGAGGGCATTTAGTGATGTCATGGCCTTGTTTTCGACAATACTCGCAGAAAAATTTCTGGGATTTAGGAAATAATGGTGCTCCAGCTGGCTGGCTCTTTGCAGGCTGTGGAACAGTCTGGGATGGAGCTTTTGAAGGGTTCTCTTTCTGATTTAAATCTGAAGCTTGGGTAGAAGATGCATAATAGAAGTCTATTCTGGCTTCTTCCTCCTCTGCAGTTCTTAAGAGATACCCTGTTACAGCATCTGGGTTGTATCTCATGTAAGCTTGCACAGCAAGATTGACAGGGTGATGGGGGTCTGATCCCCACTTTACTTGCCTGTGAAGTTGAGACACTTCCTGAGTTGCAGGAATTATCTTTTTGAATATGAGGTAATTCAGTTCGTTAGACACTCTGCTAATGAAGACAGATGCTCTCTCACCTTTAAGTTGTCGCATAGCTTGAAACTTAGCAAGACGTTGTTGAAGATCCTCATATTTCTCATAGCGAGTTATCAAAGCTTGTAATAAATCTTTAACAGTACAATCAGGTTGTTTAGTCTTATGGGCTTGTAAGAAAATCAAAGCAGGGGGTCTTACTAGCTCCATTAGTCTGCGTTGCTTCATTTTATCAGTTCCCTCCCATTCCTCTAACAATGGGCGGATGTACTCTATCCAGTCAGTAAACACTTCTTCCCCTTTGGGTACTGGTTCAGTACCAGAAAAATACTTCTTTACACTCCAGACAGTCTCTTGACATAACCGTAGACTAGCTTCAGTCACTTTGTGTATGCTTTCAGCAAATATAGGTGCAATTGTGTCTAGGCTAGTGAATGGGTGAGGTGCTGGAGGAGGTCGCCACTCAAAATTAGGATATTGAGGTGATATGTATGAAGTGTCATTTTCAATAAGTATGCTGCAGGAGTCTGGCTGCACAGACATGGGACTGGAAGAGCATTGTGGGTGCATAGCAGGAACAGTAGGAGGATATATAACAGGCCATCCCCTTGGAGAAATACCATTTGGATAGATAATTGCAGGTATACTGTCTCTGTTAAGCTCAGACTGAGCTACACACAGCACTTGTTTCAATCCTTGTAAAGGTGAAAGTGATGATGTGACTATAGCAGAACCAGCCAGGCCTGGGTAAGATGACAGTGTCTGTTCCAGCATATTATTTGGTAACTGTAGGGGAATATGATCAAGTGCAAAGGCACAGGGCAAATTTAGTCCTTCCTGCAAAGCCCACATTTTAACTCCTTCTGGGGTAATAGCAGACATTGTGACTGAAATTCTACAAATCGTCTCTCAGCAGTGGCTCCAAAATGTAACCCTTTCTTGGCAGGAATATCCAGGGCCACACTGTGGCGCTAACAGTATAGATCCCAAGCCTCCGCTAAGTGGGAGATTTCCGGGTTTGGATAAGTTAAGTGCCTCCACCCAGGGCTAAAAGCAGATATTGGGGGACATACAACTCCCTGGGAACTGCAATAGCAGTGATTTCGGTACCAATTGTAGCAGACAATAAACCACACAATAGGCAGATATGCAGTAATATGTAATATTAGGAATGCAATATATGCAATGCAATAAGAACAGTAAAATAACAATAATATTAGACAATATAAGTATCACTCTTTTGTATGAAAATGTCTACTGTCACTTTAAGAATGGTGAGTGTGCACACTAGGGGTCTGAGGGGATATACCAAAGTAGTAATAGAAGAGGTATGTGTTGCAACACTAGAGTGATGCACCCCGGGGTGTGTAAAGTGAAGGTCTCACCAACTCCCAGTGATAAGGAAAGAAGAAAGCGATCCTGTGAGGCAGAGCAGATACAGGGAAGCAGTCTGGCAGCTTTAATTCACACTGAGCTTGGAATGCTGGTGTAGGGAAAGGCTTCCTGAATTCCTGAGGATCCACTGTCACGGAGGCTGGTGGGAAATCCACAGTCCAGATCCGGTGTACACGCTGGCAACTCACTACAGGGCTGAAGTCCTATCTATCCTACAGGGATTACTTCCCTAGCAATAGCTCAGGCAGCTGCACTAGTTCCAGTCACTATGATGGCTGACTGGAAAGGGTTAACTAACTCCCTGTGCTCTGACTATGGGATTCCCTATATGGGTAAATGTTCTATAGGTGAAATCCCTAGCTTCCTACTCCGATAAATCAGCAGGAACACTCACAAGATAGAAGGAGAGATTGCAGGCTGCTCTCAGGGTATTAGTCCATGCTTTCCTCTTCTCTTCTTCCTGGTTAACCTAAGCCTCACTTTCATTTTGGCTCCAAACTTCTTTCAGAGAGGTCACAAGGTCAGAAGCAAATCCTTCTTGCTGATTGGCCAGGCTGTGGCAGAAAACTGTCTCACTGCAGTGCAAGCAGCAGCCATGCTTTTGGTGGATCCAGATTTAAAGTCACAGGGTTATGCAGTTAGGGAAAGGGCAAATAACACTTCCCTACACATGTGTTAGTTGCCCCTTTTTTGTTCTGTTCCTGCATTGCTCTTGACTATGTGCCAACCAGAGGTGGCCTCTACTCAAAACACAGTGAGCAGTGGACCCTGTCCCCATTGGTCATGACAAGTGTCACTTGGTTACATCACCACAGGTATACTCTGAAACATTTGCAGATAATGTAAGGTATTACATGTCTAACACAGAAAATGCCTACCCACATATATTGATTCCTGAGGTTCAAGTGGGCATGCTTTATTGACATATAATATGCAAGAGTCATGTGGCCTTTCCCAAACCTTTTACCATATCCCCTTAAAGGGGAACTATTGTGAAAAATTAAAATTTAATATAAGCTTCCTCATACTGAAGTAAGAAACTTTCTAAATACAATCAATTAAAAATTCTGCATTGTTTCTGAAACAATCAAGTTTATATTCACAATTCCTCTCTCATTTGTTTCTCTTCATTCTGTCTTCGTGCAGCAGTTGGGTGTCAGATGAATGATGCAATATATCTTATAGGGGGGGCTTCCTTTCCTAGCAGATGTATTAGAGCTCAATCAAATAACTGTTTTCCGTACAAACAAAATCTAACAAAAGAACTGCCCTTTGCACAAAATCTACAGGTAGAGAGACATGATTTATAGTGATTTTAATAGAGTGAGCTCTAATACATTTTCTAGGCAAAAGGAGTCCCCCCCCCCATAAAATATGATGGATCATTAATCTGACACCCAACTCCTGAATGAAGACAGAATGAGGATAATAGATGCTGAGAGAGGAATAGTACTGATAAACTAGATTATTTCAGAAACGGTACAGAATTTCTAATTGATTGTATTTAGAAAGTTTCTTATTTCAGTGTGCTGAAGCTTATATTAAATTAAAATCATTTATATTTAATTAAATCATTTTTGTGACAGTTCCCCTTTAAAGAATATTAACAAATATTAACAAAACCTTAAAATAGTATATATCCAAACTGTAGGCTCCTGCAGAGATCATGTACATGCATTTTAAACATACAGCTGACTTTGTTCTGCATTCATCATAAAAGTTGTATTTATTCTCTTCTTATCTTCCATATAAAGCAAATATAACAGTGTCTTTTGTGTTTATTTCCAAAATCTGTTATCCATAGCAGGAGGCAAACAGGTACCCATAATGAAATAAAGATTATGTTACATACATGCCTTTTATCTCAGCATGATAAATTCCCAGTTTGTAAAAACTAGTCATTTAATAAAATAGAACCGAAGTTGAAGCAAAAAAGGGCATCTGTGCTCAAAGTTTCCATTTACACATGATTATGTAATGAGGTTTGTTTGCTCTATAACAATGTATTTATTTAAAGAAATGACAAAATGTAATCTACCAAGTTCATTTAACATTGTGGGTTGAGAAGCATAATGCTTGCTAGATAAAATTCAACTTGCTAATTGAGCGGTTTTAGCATTTGTGTTATAATTCACACCATACATGCCGTCTCTCTGTTTTTTTCAGTATAATGCATTCTCCCATTTCAAGAAGAGTCTGTGTGATACGAATATACATTTGCAGTTTTAGCTTTAGTCCTCTTTATTTCTTCCCAAATAAATTCTATACAATACAATATTATAGGGTGTATGACAAATAACTGGTATGTGGCTGGTGTGTTCAGTTGAGTGCAGATAACAATGGCACTGAAGGGACTTCCCTTGATACTAAGGGGCACATTTACTAAGGGTCGAATATCGAGGATTAATAAACCCTCGAATTCGACCCTCGAAGTAAAATCCTTCGAATTCGAATATCGAATTGATCGATCGATCGAATAGAAGTAAAAATCATTCGATCGAACAATAAAATCCTTCGAATCGAACGATTCAAAGGATTTTAATCGATCCAATGATTTTTCTTCGATCAAAAAAAGCTTAGAAAACTGATGGGGAAGGTCCCCATAGGCTAACATTGTACCTCGGTAGGTTTAAACTGCTGAAGTATGTAGTCAAAGTTTTTTTTAGAGACAGTACTTTGACTATCGAATGGTCGACTATCGAATGGTCGAATAGTTGAATGATTTTTACTTCGAATCGTTCGAATCAAAGTTGAAGGTCGTAGTAGCCTATTCGATGGTCGAAGTACCCAAAAAAATACTTTGAAATTCTAAGTTTTTTTCATTCGAATCCTTCACTCGAGCTTAGTAAATGTGCCCCATAATGTCTGTATGAATATCAGTACTATATGTCGCTGTCTAACTTACACAACCCCATATTGGCAAAAGGGAATAAAGTGCCATGATTGCTACACAACTCTAATAAAATAAATCTAATAAAATAAATGCTACAAAACTTAACTACATATCAAAAAAGAAAACTACATACAAACAGCTCCAACTTGAACTCAATACTATTTGTATGTGGTGTGCTTCTTTGTTTGATATTCAATAATGTTTTGTAGTTTGAAATGTGTAGCAATCATGGTATTGTCTTATGTTTTCCAATATGGGTTTTAATGCTGGTTTGTTGGTTTTACCAAGCTTTACCTTTTTCCCACTTTGGTTTGTACTAATAGGGGCAGTGCACAACCTACTGTAACCTTTAAATCCCTATTTTTACCTGAACATTTACTATGGGTCGAATGTCGAGGGTTAATTAACCCTCAATATTCGTCCATCTAAGTAAAATCCTTCAACTTCGAATATTGAAGTCGAAGGATTTACCACATTTCCTGCGATCGAAGGATCGAAGGAAAAATCGTTCGATTGAACGAATAAATCCTTCGAACATTTCGAAGGATTTTAATCCATCGATCAAACGTTTTTCCTTCGATCCCAAATTGCCTAGAAAGCCTATGGGGACCCTCCGCATAGGCTAACATTGATGCTCGGTAGGTTTTAGGTGGCGAAGTAGGTGGTCAAAGTTTTTTTTAAAGAAACAGTACTTTGACTATCGAATGGTTGAGTAGTCGAACAATTTTTAGTTCAAATCGTTCGTTTCGAAGTCGTAGTCGAAGGTCGAAGTAGCCAAAAAAATACTTTGAAATTCGAAGTATTTTTTATTCTAATCCTTCACTCGAGCTAAGTAAATGTGCCCCTTGTTGTTCTCTCCTCCCTCTGGCTCCACCTCAACTGACACATCTAATATGATTAATTTAACTCTGTATGGTCCGGAGTGTCCCACCCTCTTATGCATCTTTTTATAGCAATCTGCCTTTCAGGGGTCAACTTTACCTGCAGTAGATTGGTAAAGCTAACAGCCAGGGAGCATATCATTTACACACAAGTACTGGTTGTCTGGGATTCATTTTATGTGAACCTTCAAAATATCTAGAAAAAAATATTCAAAAATGTTAACTAACAGTTTTGACTGGTATGGTTTATGTGAGCAGATTGTTAATATTTATTGCATTAGGGTCCTCTAAACACAATAGACCATATGGGACTTTATTTAGTCAACAGATAAATAATGGCTGAACAGAACATTGAAATGTAAAGAAAACATTTCAGATGCACAGAATTATGTTATTTCAAATACATCAAATGCTATTCTACTCAGTACTCAAACTTGTTTGCCATTCTACTCAGTGCTCCTGTTGGTAGGTACAGGTACATATGACTTCAAATAATAATAATGGTGATATACTATAACTTGGCATTGACCAAGAAAGTACAGTAGTAATACTTTGTGTATTCTCTTAATGGTAACTCACTTCTACCCCTTAAACATGTCACTTTCCATTTCTTACAGGTCCTCTAGATGCTTTAAATGGTTTAAAATATGTTAGCTTAGCTGTATCCCTGTAATTTTTACATTGGAAGTGAGTGTTTTAAGAAACTTAAAGTACTCTATTTTATCATATCACAGTAAATTCTAGATATAAGCAAGGATAACCAAGCAATATTTGTTGGCCTTTGAGTTTTGTACAGTATTTGCTTAAATGTCACTTGTCTGCTAAGACATTTGGAAAGCTTTACCATAATTGAAAACCACAAGCCTTCTCCTGTCTGTTGGATTAAATGTAGATCAGTTTTTAGTATGATTAGATTTTCTGTTACAGCAATAAAGATAATGCTACTGACTGGTACACTTTCTTGCTGGGCCACAAACACTTGTAGGGACCCATAGAGTTAGCAATGCCTCTATGGCTTTAAGTCCCTAACTTTCTTTTCCCTAGTTACTGGGGAAAAGCTCATGTGTCTAGTTTAAGTATTTGCATATCCAATGCTATGGGCCAGGAGGCGCTATGACCACATCCTTTCACACTCTGGTATAGTGAATGAGAAGGGATGGATCTTCCTCTTTGGCTCCTGGATGCTGATCCGGCTGGGTTGCCCAAGGGAGCCTGGGTACAGCAAGGTCCAGAAAGCCATGTGCCTAGAGGGACCGAGTCCTCTAGTGTCTAAGTCGGGAAGCAGGCAGTGGCGGAACTACCGGGGGAGCAAGGGGTGCGAGCGGGCCAGGGCCTGCACCCCCTCAGGACCCCCCGGCAGTCCGCGCAGTCTGCGCCGCTGTGCGGCGCATATTCCCGGACAGTTTCCGGGTGTACTGAGGGGGCGGGGCCTGGCTGTGCTTCCTGCACCAGGGCCCGCCCCCCTCTTGTTATGCTTCTGGAAGCAGGGAACCCTATGAAAGAGGTTAGCTAAACAGGGTTAGTTCTGTCATAGACTCTCTAAGAGAGTAAGGTAGAGAGGACAGATACTGTAGTAAGAGCAGTTGGAGCTCCATCAAGGATTGTAGTAGGTAGTAGCTTCCCAAGGTTTTTGAATTGCCTAGAGTGAAGGGGCCATAGTGGATGGGGTGTCAGGATTAGAAAAGTGTTCTCCCTGACCACTGCACGGGGTGGGAGCCGGATCACTTTGAGGAATATTTCATAAGAAAATTGATGTACTACCTGACTACCTTGCCTGATGGGAGACACTGTTGTGTGCTGAAGCCTGTTTCAGCATGCTGGGTGGCATTGTGTATGCCTTGTACCTCTGTAAATAAACCCTGGCCTCATTTTTCTTGTACAAATAAACAGTTATTTGTTTGGTTTATCACAAGAATCTCCTGGCGCCCATTTTTTCTATTTGGTGTAGCAAAGTAGCATGAGAGTTGTAGTTAAACTACTCCACCTGGGAAATCTTCCATGTAGCGAAGGCCCTAGCCTGAAGTGTTTTGATTCGCATGTAAACCATGCTCTGACAACTAGCTGGACATTAACCCCTTTTTGGTCTGCCTAGTCAGATTAGTGTTACAGACTCTTTATACTCAGCTTTTTAAATAAAATAACCCTGATGCATTTTACAATTACATCCACTACATGCATTGAATAAAATTGCCACCTTGTTAATATCAGCAATTTTCAGTCAAGTTTCTTTACCCATCCCATGTTTGGCTATTAAGATTTTAACCTGTGGATCAGACCTTTTCCTCATACTTTTATCCCAGCAAGCGTTTAGAATTGGTAATGGTGGAGCTCACCGAGGCATGTAGCATCTCCTGGCGGGTCGCAGCTTTCGCAATATTTTGGTTGCTTCTCCCGAAGACTCCAGCATTTGCACGAACACATACTCGCAGTGAGCGCTGACCGTCAACATCCAAACTGAAGACGCTAATAGTAATAACAATGCGGCTTTAGTGTGACACACAATGTGAAAACAATTTGACAGTGGGTGTGCAGCACACACTGCAAATTCCTGTTTTTGGAGCAGCATTAAATCTTATTATTGGACTTTTGCATTGTCTGCAATCTACCTGACTACTGGCCTGTCACTTATTTGTTACCTACCTTCTCTACTTATATATATGCTATATAAATACATGTTAATAATAATAATAATAATAATAATATGTTCATTATTTAAGTTAGTGGATGAGGAATGGATTATCTTATGTGCACAGCATGGTCTTTCAAACTTACACAATTCCCTTTGCAACTACATCTGTATGCCACAGTTCAGCCTCCAGATCCTCCAGTGAGTCTTCAATCTCAGTCTCAGTCTCAGTATATAGAATTGTCATTATTATTCGGTTAAGTAAACCTAACCCTATATGACATCACATATGCATTGTTTATCAGTGACGAGTTACCTGTCAGTCATCTGACAATCAGTCCAAATCTGCCTGACAAATAATATAAAATGTATTGTGAACTGCAAAATATTGCTCAGAATAGCATGTATTTCTTTCATCCGTGATACCTTACTCACTTTTTCATGCAGTATGCCACCTTCATTTCTAAGCTTGTGTTGAGTTCTTTGAGTGATGTAGGTGGACCCATCATTTACAGTACAGGGATGGTTATACTCCATTGTTGCCCCATAGCTTCCTGTTAAATAACAATCGATAAATCACATTAGAAAAAATAATATTGCCGATACAATAGTAGAATATATACATGTATTTTTGTTTTTTTCTTATTGCATACAGGAATACACAGTAAATTTAATGATGTTGCATTCAATTTTTACTAGGGATGCTCCGAATCCAGGATTCAGTTCGGGATTCGGCCAGGATTCGGCCTTTTTCAACAGGATTCGGATTCGGCCGAATCCTTGTGCCTGGCCGAACCGAATCCTAATTTGCATATGCAAATTAGGGATGGAGATGGAAATCGCGTGACTTTTTGTCACAAAACAAGGAAGTAAAAAAAAATTAGCTTATGCAAATTAGGGTTCAGATTCGGTTCGGTATTCGGCCGAATCCTTTGCTTAGGATTCGGGGGTTCGCCCGAATCCAAAATAGTGGATTCAGTGCATCCCTAATTTTTACACAAGTGTGCACAGTACCAAGAAACATTAACCAATACCCACATTTTCAATTAATGTAACAGAGCAGTTGTCTCCAGACTTATTTGATTCAAACCCCCCTCTATGAGGCCCAAAATAGAGAAACATTGCCTAGAAACAACTTTTCAGCCATAGTCCTAAGAACAGCTAAAACATCAAAGAAGTGTTCATTCAAAATCTTGCTCTATCTGACCTTAAACCTAGGTTGGAAATAAGCATTGTAGAAAAATATGTTTCCAGGCGTTAAGCTTGAGCCCCCCCCCATCAGATAACCTTGTTTAATATAGTTTTTGAGTAGTATTTTAGTTTTTCATTATTATTTCCTAGTATTTATGTTAGGGATGCACCGAATCCAGGATTCGTTCGGGATTCGGCCAGGATTCGGCCTTTTTCAGCAGGATTCGGATTCGGCCGAATCCTTCTGCCCGGCCGAACCGAATCCGAATCCTAATTTGCATATGCAAATTAGGGGCAGGGAGGGAAATTGCGTGACTTTTTGTCAGAAAACAAGGAAGTAAAAAATGTTTTCCCCTTCCCACCCCTAATTTGCATATGCAAATTAGGGTTCGGATTCGGTTCGGTATTCGGCCGAATCCTTCGTGAAGGATTCGGGGGTTCGGCCGAATCCAAAAAAGTGGATTCGGTGCATCCCTAATTTATGTAGCACTGAAATATTCTCAAACACATCACTGAGATTAAACATCATTGTGATGGGAGAATCTGACCCGTTTTGCATTGCTGAAAATTCAGGAATCAGTGAAAATTCTCCAAAATGCATTTATGGGCAACAAATATGGGCATCATTTTCACAGCGAAACTTGGTGAGAATTTTTGCTACTCAATAATCATTCACTGTGTGAAAGGAACCCAAAATAGACATGGTGAGAATAAGCAATTTTTTACAGATAGTGATGGGTGAATCTAATCTGTTTCGTAGAAATTTTTCGAAAAGGTGAAAAATTTGCCAAACGCATTGAAATCTATTGGTGACAATTTTTTTGATGAACACAATTTTTTTCATCCATTGGAGCCTATGAGCGTCTTTTTTGCAGCGAAACCTGGTGAACAAATTCAGTCATTACTACTTACAGATGCTCAAGCCAGAAGCCTCAGGACCATTGCAAGGCAGAGATGGACCCCCATGAGCTATTGTAAAGACTCATGCACTAAAAACAAAAGTCAAAGAATATGTGCCATTCCTGATGGAAAAAAATAGATACTTTTTGTTTAAATTAAATTACTTTTTTGTCCAAATACATTAAAGTCAATGAATGTTTTTTTCTTATGGCGACTTTTTTGTCTCTGTAACAATTTTGTCTTACTGACTTTTTTGTTGCAAAAAAAATTGTACTGTATACATATATATATATATAGACAAATACAAGATTCCTCTGCACTCAACCCATTATCAATATATTTAAGGCAGAGACATTTTGTGCATACTGCTACTGAAAAATGCCTTACCCTTTAAACAAAACAGGGATTGTTTGTCCATATATTGCAATATATTTAAGCTGGCCAACTACGTCAAAGTCATCCCATATCTGGCCAGTCCTATGCTCAATTTTCATCTGATTCATTAAGAATTCTATGGTTTCATTATACATTTTATAAAAGGGACGAATACGTTTTACCTGCAACTTACTAGCTGCTTTCGAAAGTAAAACTCCCAACCTTGGCTGCCCTTTTATTAGACACCAGTGGGATCACCTGAGTATAGTTGGAGAGGGTGAGAGCTACAACATGGAGCTGGTCACTGCTCCTGTAGAACTATAACAAACAATGGAAAGTTGTGCTCACCACTAATTTTTAAAACCATTAGGCGGGGGTGCAATGAGGCTGTGACCAAAACATACATTTAGACAAATACAAGAGTCCTCTGCACTAAACCCTTTAGCAATATATTTAAGACAGAGACATTTTGTGCATACAGCTACTGAAAAATGCCTTACCCTTTAAACAAAACAGGGATTGTTTGTCCATATATTGCAATATATTTAAGCTGGCCAACTATGTCAAAGTCATCCCATATCTGGTCAGTCCTATGCTCAATTTTCATCTGATTCATTAAGAATCCAAGAAATCTTATCTTCTTTTAAGTGTAGGACGTTAAAGGTTTTGCTAAGCTTTAGGTCCTTTGGTCCCCTGGACATAACTTATATAACTTAATAAATATAATTTATATATATATACTGTATATATATATATTTTATATATATATATATATATATATATATATATATATATATATATATATAGTGACAACTAGACCTGTAGGGGTACCTGGGTCAGTGTCTTGGGGCCGCTTTCCACAGTCTTTTAGGGTAAAAACAGTCACAGTAGTCGCTCCTCTTAAAGGCAAGTGCCTGCAGTTTATTCTGTTACATAGTCTTAAGTAACAAGCACACAAAGAAATCAAAACAAGGAAAAATAAACCCTTGCACCAGAGCGCCGCCTAAACACAGTTGGCAGCCTAACTACAGTTGGGTGGCTTTCCCAACACCAACTTAAAACAAAAGAATCACAATATAACACAAAACTCTGGTAATCAGTACCTTCCCTGTGCAGTGCTGCTCCTGCTCTCTCTCTCACTCTCAGGTGGGATGGGGTCCCTCCTCCCAAGGTCAGTCAGGTACTTTAGCTGCAGCAATTACCTTGCAGCTTTGGTCTGTATTAATTAATCCATGTTCCAGGGTGTTGTATTATATAACACCCTGGGAGAAACATATCGCCCATCTATAACTAACCCAGCTGCTTTGTTACACATCCTCCCCCCCAGCTCAGACCTAGAGGGGTGTGCGACCATGGACATTAAAGAGTATAACCTTGACAGCCCATCAGCATTGCCTCGTTTTATTCTAGCCCAGTGTTCCACAGTGAATCTGTAGGGCTGCAAGCTCAGAAACCACCTGGTAACCCTTGCATTTTTGTCTTTGTTCTGGCTCATCCATGTAAGTGGGGCATGATCTGTAATAAGCCTGAACTGTCTGCCCAAAAGATAATATCTCAATGATTCCAGAGCCCATTTCATGGCTAAACATTCTTTCTCCACAATAGAATAGTTCCTCTCTTGGGAACTAAGTTTTCTACTCAAGTAGTTTACTGGGTGCTCCTCCCCATTCACTTCTTGTGACAGAACTGTCCCTAAGCCAACATCCAAGGCATCTGTTTGCATGATAAATCACTTTGTGAAATCAGGTGCCACCAAGACTGGATGTGCACAGAGGGCTTCTTTTAACCTAACAAAAGCTTCTTCAGCTTCTGCTGACCAACGTACTATTACAGGAGCTTTTGCTTTAGTAAGGTCAGTTAAAGGACTGGCAATAGTAGCAAAATCATTTATGAACCTTCTGTAGTAGCTTGTTAAGCCCAGAAAGGTCCTAACTTGTTTCTTGGTGGAAGGTCATGGCCAGCTCCGAATAGATTCCACCTTTGTGATTTGTGGTTTAACTAGACCCCTCCCTATGGAAAATCCCAAGTATTTGGCTTCCTCAAGCCCAATAGTACATTTTTTTGGATTGGCCGTTAAGCCAGCTTTCCTAACTGAATCTAGAATGGCTTGAACTTTTGGTAGGTGGGATTCCCAATCTGTGCTGTGAATGACTGTCATCAAGGTAAACAGCAGCATACCGACCATGGGGCTTTAGGTTTCGGTCTATCATTCTTTGAAAAGTTGCAGGGGCCCCATGTAACCCAAAAGGTAATACTTTATACTGGAACAGCCCCTCGGGGGTGGAAAATGCAGTTTTCTCTGTTGCTTGTTTCGTAAGAGGAACCTGCCAATAACCTTTTGTCAGATCAATAGTTGTGAGGTACCTTGCTTTCCCTAACCGCTCTACCAGCTGGGATAAGCATCAAATTTAGATACAGCGTTTAGCCTCATTGGGTTTTGGGACAAGGACAATGGGACTGCACCATTCGCTTTGGGATTCCTCCATCACATCAAGCTCCAGCATTTTTTACCTCCATATTAACAACCTCTCTACGAGCTTCTGGTATTCTATATGGTTTTAGATGTACCCGTTGCCCCGGATCTGTAACATTGTAACAATGTCATGTTCAATTATTTTAGTTCGCCAGGGCATTGCTGAGAACACATCTTTATTACGGTTCACAAAATCTTTGACTTCACGTTTCTGGGGAGTCGACAGGGTATCCGCTATGTTTACCTCTGGTGCTTTCTCCACTTCAAGAGGAGATTGGGATGCCATTAACACCTCCCTGTCCTTCCATGGCTTTAGCAGGTTAACGTGATATATCTGTTCCAGCTTCCGTCTACCAGGTTGTCGTATTTTATAATTAACCTCTCCAATTCTCTCCATTACTTCATATGGGCCATGCCAAGTTGCTAGAAATTTATTTTCTACTGTAGGGACTAGAACAAGTACTCTGTCCCCTGGTTGAAATACACGCAACCTAGCATTCCTATTGTATGAGTCTCTTTGAGCTCTCTGGGCTTTTAGCAAATGTTCACGTACAATAGGCACAATGGCCTCAATCCTATCCTGCATCTGAGCCACATGTTCTATAATGCTTCGGAAAGGGGTAGTTTCATGCTCCCAGGTTTCCTTTCCTATATCCAACAACCCTCTGGGGTGCCGGTCATATAATAATTTAAATGGAGAAAACCCCGTTGAAGACTGGGGAACTTGCTTGATTGAGAACATTAAATAAGGCAACAGGAAGTCCCAGTTTTTCCCATCTTTGTCAATTACTCTGTGGAGCATGGTTTTTAGGGTTTTATTGAACCTTTCAACAAGTCCATCTGACTGAGGGTGGTAAACAGATGTCCTGAGATGTTTTATTTGCAACAACTTGCACAACTCTTTCATGACCCTAGACATAAATGGTGTCCCTTGGTCAGTTAGAATTTCCTTTGGGATACCCACCCTACTAAACATTAACATTAACTCCTTTGCAATAGTCTTTGCTGATGAATTGCGTAGGGGAATAGCCTCAGGGTATCGTGTGGCATAGTCCACAACAACTAGAATATATAGGTGTCCCCTAGCAGATTTTATAAGTGGGCCGACTAGGTCCATGCCTATCCTATCAAAAGGAACATCAATTATTGGAAGAGGCACGAGGGGGCTTCTATAAACTTTCAGGGGGCAGTATGCTGGCAATCAGGGCATGAGGAACAATAGTTGCTAATGGAGGCAAATACACCAGGCCAGTAAAACCTCCTTAAAACCCGTTCCTTTGTTTTCTCTACCCCTAAATGTCCTCCTAATATGTGACTATGTGCCAGCCTTAGAACAGCATTACGGAACACCTGGGGAACCAGTAACTGTTGGTGTACAGCATCATTTTTCTTTTGTACACGATACAGGAGATCATTAGACAGTTCAAAATAAGGATATGAAAGTGAGACACCTGGGTTATTCACAACCCCATTTGTCACCTGCACATTATGCCTTGGTCCCACCAAAGTGGGATCCTCCCACTGAGCACTTTTAAAATTAAGAGGACTGACTTCTAGGTCAGCTAACTCCTTATTTGTCTCATCAGAAGTATGGGGCTCAGTATCACTACTTGTGTTATCCCCTACCAAAGCAGAGAGAGGGGTTGGGGCCTCATCACACTGTACATCAGCAAAGGGAAATACATACTCGAGGTTATCTGTATCCTCCACTGGTTCTTGTGATTTGCTATTAACAAAAGCCCATAAATCAAGGAAATAAGGGAAATCTCTTCCCAACACAACTTCATGTGCAAGTTAGGGAACCACTCCGACTTGGTACTCCACAGACTCACATGGGGTTGCCAAGGTGACTTACGCACTAGGATAATCCTGTCTATCCCCATGAACACAGACAACTCCCACACTTTTTGTATGATCAACTTTACACTGGGGTATAAGGGACTGGGTTACTAAGGTTAGCATACTCCAGGAATCCAGTAACGCGTGTACATTTTTCCCATTTACTTTTACAGTACACCATTGTGGTTTCTCGGCATAACAGCATACAGCATCCGCCGCTTCTCTTTTTGAAAGCAAAGAGTAAGGTTTACCCTTGTTACTCATATCACATTGCATAGGTTCAACATTTAAAGGACAGTCTTTAGACATGTGTCTATACTCAAAACATTTAAAACATTTTACTGTATTATCAGACCACTGTCTATTGTCTTTGCCACCCTGATCTTCATTGCCCCTTAACCTTGGGACAGTCTTAATAGACCTTGTGCGACTCTGAAATTTGGAGCTGGGGAATCGTGCAGCACTCGGCGGATTAACCAGCTCTCCGGCAGCAACATATTTTTTAACCAAGGCAACAAGCTGGTCAACATCCTGGGGGTCACTCTGACTTACCCACCATTGCAATGATGCTGGTAAAGCCCTCAGGAAACGATCCATCACCAGCGACTCTACCACGCGTACAGCGGAGTTGAGTTCAGGCCGCAACCACTTCCGCGCCAGACGTATCAGATCAAACATCTGCGACCGGACAGCCTTGTCTGGAACATAAATCCACGAGTGGAATCTTTGGGCCCGAACCGCTGCTGTCACTCCCAGACGTGCAAGTATTTCCGCCTTCAACTTGCTATAGTCACTGGCATCTGCTGGCTCCAAATCATGATATGCCTTTTGTGGTTCTCCACTCATGACAGGGGCCAGTAAATACACCAGTTGGCCACCCTTCTCGCTCAGCAGTGCGTTCAAAGGCTAGTAGATATGCCTCAGCATCATCAGTAGCCGCCATCTTTTGCAGGTAATGGCTTGCACTTATGAGCTTTTTCCCATGCTGGGTGAATTCAGGGTTTAGACTGACTTTGTCTGACAAGGCCTGTATTTCCTGCTGCACCATTCTCGTAGCCGCATGCTGTTCATGACGGCCTCGGCCTGTACCTCTGCCAGCTGTCGCACTAGTGTTTCAGTGCTTTCTTGCTGGATTTTGGCAAGGGTGGCAACACTTTCTCCTTGTTGTAGAACCAGCTGCTGCAAAGCAGCAACACTCTGGGAAGCATGTCTGTTTGTCTCAGCAGCATGTCTGTTCGTTTCTTGCTGCACTGCAGTAGACTGAATGAGAGCTTTTATCACATCCTCCATTTTGGAAACTGCTGTACTTTTACCCTCAGACTTTAGTGTGGTGCCCACTGCATCCTCCACCACATGTGACAACTAGACCTGTAGTGTGATGTTTAAATGATAGTCGCTCATTGTATGACGATGCATATACGTAACCATTGCTGTTTTTCCCGCCAGTATGTGTATTTAAACAACTTTCACTGTTTGTTTGCCACTTTGAGAAAGGCTCTGGAAGGGCCGAAACGTTAGTCCATAGTGCTTTAATAAATGATTCTTTTTTTAAGACCTGTGAGTGCTGATCCTCTTTTTCTGTTTTATATATATATACAAATAGAAAAGTCCTCTGCCTCAGGGCCCACTTTCCAAACTATTATACTTCCTCTCCTCACTCAACCTCTTTATTTTTCTAGTCTCTTATCTCTAAATACTAAACTCTATTCTTCCATTACCTTTTTTTACCTATAAAGAAATAGGGATTGACCATCAAATAGGCCAAATGATTAGAAGCAAGAGGCCCACTGACACCTGGGCCCACCTGGAGTTTTCCTGGTCTCCCAGTGGGCCAGTCCGACACTGAATATATTTAAGACAGAGACATTTTGTGCATACAGCTACTGAAAAATGCCTTACCCTTTTAACAAAACAGGGATTGTTTGTCCATATATTGCAATATATTTAAGCTGGCCAACTACGTCAAAGTCATCCCATATCTGGCCAGTCCTATGCTCAATTTTCATCTGATTCATTAAGAATTCTATTGCTTTATTATACATTTACAAAGGGATAAGTTTTACCTGCAACTTACTAGCTGCTTTCAAAGTAAAACTCCCAAACTTGGCTGCCCTTTTATTAGACACCAGTGGGATCACCTGACTATAGTTGGGAAGGGTGGGACCTACAACATGGAGCTGGTCACTGCTCCTGTATAACTATAACAAACAAGGGAAAGTTGTGCTCACCACTAATTTTTAAAAACATTAGGCAGGGGTGTAATGAGGCTGTGACCAAAAAATACATTTAGACAAATACAAGAGTCCTCTGCACTAAACCCTTTAGCAATATATTTAAGACAGATACATTTTGTGCATACAGCTACTGAAAAATGCCTTACCCTTTAAACAAAACAGGGATTGTTTGTCCATATATTGCAATATATTTAAGCTGGCCAACTACGTCAAAGTATATATATATATATATATATATATATAGTCAAATACAAGAGTCCTCTGCACTCAACCCATTATCAATATATTTAAGACAGAGACATTTTGTGCATACTGCTACTGAAAAATGCCTTACCCTTTAAACAAAACAGGGATTGTTTGTCCATATATTGCAATATATTTAAGCTGGCCAACTACGTCAAAGTCATCCCATATCTGGCCAGTCCTATGCTCAATTTTATCTGATTCATTAAGAATTATATTGCTTCATTATACATTTTACAAAGGGACTAGGTTTTACCTGCAACTTACTTGCTGCTTTCAAAGTAAACCCCCATACTTGGCTGCCCTTTTATTAGACACCAGTGGGATCACCTGACTATAGCTGGGAAGGGTGGGAGCTACAACATGGAGCTGGTCACTGCTCCTGTATAACTATAACAAACAAGGGAAAGTTGTGCTCACCACTATTTTTTAAAAAACATTAGGCGGGGGTGCAATGAGGGTGTGACCACAAAATACATATAGTCAAATACAAGAGTCCTCTGCACTCAACCCATTATCAATATATTTAAGACAGAGACATTTTGTGCATACTGCTACTGAAAAATGCCTTACCCTTTAAACAAAACAGGGATTGTTTGTCCATATATTGCAATATATTTAAGCTGGCCAACTACGTCAAAGTCATCCCATATCTGGCCAGTCCTATGCTCAATTTTATCTGATTCATTAAGAATTATATTGCTTCATTATACATTTTACAAAGGGACTAGGTTTTACCTGCAACTTACTTGCTGCTTTCAAAGTAAACCCCCATACTTGGCTGCCCTTTTATTAGACACCAGTGGGATCACCTGACTATAGCTGGGAAGGGTGGGAGCTAAAACATGGAGCTGGTCACTGCTCCTGTATAACTATAACAAACAAGGGAAAGTTGTGCTCACCACTATTTTTTAAAACCATTAGGCGGGGGTGCAATGAGGCTGTGACCACAAAATACATATAGTCAAACACAAGAGTCCTCTGCACGCAACCCATTATCAATATATTTAAGACAACGACATTTTGTGCATACTGCTACTAAAAAATGCCTTACCCTTTAAACAAAACAGGGATTGTTTGTCCATATATTGCAATATATTTAAGCTGGCCAACTACGTCAAAGTCATCCCATATCTGGCCAGTCCTATGCTCAATTTTATCTAATTCATTAAGAATTCTATGGCTTCATTATACATTTTACAAAGGGACTAGGTTTTACCTGCAACTTACTTGCTGCTTTCAAAGTAAACCTCCATACTTGGCTGCCCTTTTATTAGACACCAGTGGGATCACCTGACTATAGCTGGGAAGGGTGGGAGCTACAACATGGAGCTGGTCACTGCTCCTGTATAACTATAACAAACAAGGGAAAGTTGTGCTCACCACTATTTTTTAAAACCATTAGGCGGGGGTGCAATGAGGCTGTGACCACAAAAAACATATAGTCAAACACAAGAGTCCTCTGCACGCAACCCATTATCAATATATTTAAGACAACGACATTTTGTGCATACTGCTACTAAAAAATGCCTTACCCTTTAAACAAAACAGGGATTGTTTGTCCATATATTGCAATATATTTAAGCTGGCCAACTACGTCAAAGTCATCCCATATCTGGCCAGTCCTATGCTCCTATATATAGTTGTGTTCCAAGGAATGACGCACTCCAGGACTTCATAATGAGATCAAGCAAAGTGAAGTTTATTTGTCAATGTTTCGGTCCAGTCTGGACCTTTCTCAAGACATATATATATATACTGTATATATATATATATATATATATATATATATATATATATATATATATATATATATATATATATATGTCCAGATATACTGTATATACTTATGTATGAAGGGGCAACATTGTTTCCTTTAATTGGAGGTGATTTTTGCTGAAGATTTAAAAAAACAAAAAAAATCTAATTTTTAAGACGTGAAAAAGTAATCTAAATGATCCAATTTTTTTGTCCTGAGGCCTAACAAGTTTTACCAGTCTTACAAATGTAACATTTTGTCCACCTTTTTATAAATATTACATTTTACTACATTAGGAGACATTTATTTTATTGAATTTTGGTTTAAAGATGAATTTCTTTGTCCATTTCTTTATTATCTACATATATACATATTATATACATATTATCTTATATCATAATATTCTCCGTTATTTACGCCTACAGTATATAATCATTTACACAAATTAAACACATTCTATAAAAATGTTACTTATAAATGAAGAAAAATGTTTTCACAGTGTCTGGCCAAAATAAATAGCTATTGCTATTCTTTTATTTTTAATTCTGCCTGCTGACCTGAGCATGCTTGTGTTTTGGACAACATCAGGGTGACACCAAACTAAAATTCAAATACTATATGACAGATGGACAGTGTAACTGTACATTAAAGTATAAAACAAAGACTCCTTTTCCACCTAAGGACACAAACATTTGGGCAGATTAATATGCTTTTTGGGCTATAGTGGTCTATTAAATTGTTATCTAATGTTTGTAATACATTTATTAGTATGATAATATATCTGAAATATATTTATAATAAAATATTCTATTGCTTTTCTCCTATGTACATTTTAGCATATGGGGCTCTAAATCTATATGGACTAAAGGATGCAGAATAATATTTATATTATTTACCAAGACAACTTTCTAATAATGCTTAATGTCTTTAACTATTAAAATGTACTATGAAATGCTATATTTCATTTGGTGCAATATAATGAATACATCAGAATATCATGGCTCAGTGAGAGAATGTAAAAGCTGAAAAAAATGCAATCTATGAACCCAAATCTGCCTTAATTCCTATTCTACTGCCTATAACACATGTCTGTTACATACAATGCTGTTCTAACATCTTTTCCCCCGGCAGTTTCAGAACACTTCACACATCCATTCATGCAACTCTCACAAGTAACACCTGTTTCAAGGAGTTGCATGACACATTGGTAATCCTATCACAGTAACTACACAGAATCAACACCTCTGTGAATTTCAGATGTCACCTCTTTGAAGAGTTACAATGTGCAGTTGTGATTGGATAAGTGCAAGAGTCTATATGCCGAGAACTTCCCACACCAGTCAGTTGAACTGAAGAAGCTGCTTGGATGAGTAGTGAAACGTCTTCAATAATTACTCAGCAAGTCCAGTTGTTTTTTCAATTACTTATATTAGATATACCATGACCTGGATGAATGAAAATCTTCATAGTCATATTGCCTACAATACTGTTTAAATTGCCCTCAACACTACAATAGTAAAAGTGAATGCTAGGTAGTCATTTGCATTTTCAAAGAAATCTTAGTACAGAACTACTGGGAATTCTTGGAAACACAGAACTCTTAAGGGTATTTATTAGCCAGGGAATGTGATGTTATCCTTCATATTTCTAAATAAATTTCTTTACATTTTTTTCCTGCAGACATTTATATGTGCACATATTACATTGCCCTGTGTTTATATTTGTAACTGGCATCAGCTAGAAGTGAATAATTAAGCAATCCGCTGTCACATTTTAATGTGCCTGGGACACTTCTGTAGTTGAGTGTTTAATGAAAGTTTGATTGAGAAAGCCACAGGGGAGCATATTTCATATAAATGCAAGCTAAAAATCCACCACTGATGCATTGTTTTTATAATGATAAAAAAGGTATTTTAATAAATCCACACACCCATAAAAATTGTCATTTATTGTGTGCTATATCTCTTTATGATCGAACAGCTGAGAGACTATAATCTGTCAGAACAGAAATATCGGAAAGAAAATAAGGGCTTTATAGCCAAAGGTCACCTCTTTTAACATAGATTTGATTTGTAACTGTACTGCTCTTGAAATCCAAGGGCTGTAAATTTCAGTAACGGTCTGCAGGTTATGTAGCACCGGCCCCATCTGATGAACTAATCAAAATATCATTATTATTACTTGGTCTTATTGGAAAAAAAACCCCATAAACTGAGCCCATTGCTCCACTGGATACTGCTTCCTTTTTGCTTGTTTTATTGCTTTGTCTGATTCATTTACTAGCCTTTCCCTTTTGAGAGGTCTTTGTATCAAAATACCTTCAGTACAAAACTTGGATAAATATTTTTCTTTTTATTACACTCAAGGGATCTGTTTGCAATGGGCTTGAAATATACACACATCTACTAACCTGGTCAATATATTTAAATCAATGAAATGTGAACATAAACAATTTATTTACCTATAGTTTCCTATGAGGTTAGCTGACCCTACGATATAATTAATCCTTATTTTTTTATACTTTTGGAAGCAAAAGAATCCTATTGGGTTTATTTAGCTTAATGAAGTTTTAATTATAAACTACTGATAATTTTTTAGTAGACTTAAGGTATGGAGATCCAAATTACAGAAAGACTCCTTATCAAAACACCCCTATTTCCTGAGCATTTTGGACAACAAGCCCCATACGTGCATAAATATTTTGCTAATTGTACTTTATTGCTTATTTATTAAAGGTCAGATTTAAGTGGTGTTACAGGTTTTTGAAACCACCAAACTCACAAACTCTATCACCACGATTGTCATTGAATTTATTGAAAGATCAGAATATAAAAAGTATGATTGAAAAAAGTGCTAAACAATGCAGTAAAGAATACGAAAACCTCTAAAGATTTGCGTTTTTCAGACAATTGTTAGCAAGAAAAATCAGAAAACCTGTAAAAGTCTGAATTGATTAACAACAGTCCAATAAGATCAGCTCAGCTCCCATTGACTTTATAGCATGTTGAAAACGTATACAGCACTTGGTGAATTTTTATATTAGAGTTTTTTTAATTATTACACTTTTTTTTTGAGAATTTAAGAAAAATAGGACAATTTCTTTGAGATTTGTGAAAAAATAGAAATCCAGTTCTTAGTAAATAATCCCCTTAGTATCAGCCTTACAGATGTAGGTGTCACCCTTTCCCTAAGGATAGTTATTATGTTGGGTTTATTCACATATTCTTTTATTTTTATAACTTTTACTTGGATAATTTACTGACATAACAATTTAAATATCTTTGGATATGAGCCTAAGTATGAGTGTCAATATTTTGCAGAGCTAAATGAGTGGCACAAGTTTATAGGCGACAGTTAGTTAATACTATTGAATTTCACACCACAAGAGGGATAATAGTGCAACATATCATATACTTACTTAAAGGGAAACTAAAGTCTAAAATAGAATAAATACAGAAATGCTGTATATTGTATACTAAAAATAAACATGAACTTACTGCACCAGAAGCCTAATTAAACAAATGATTCATGCTTTCAAAGTTGGCCACAGGGCTTCATATAGTAACTTTGTTAAACATCTTTGCAAGACCAAGCCCATGCACATGCTCAGTGTGGTCTGGGCTGCCATTGGGAGCCTACGCTTAGGGATTGTCATAATTTATCAAAACAGCACAAGTCAAATAATATCTGCCATTGAAGCAGATATAGCAATACTGATTAATAATCAGAATATGCAGACTGTACTGGGTCCTGTGGTGTCATGTAATCTAATGTGGATTTTATAGTTTTTGTATTGTTTAATACAAACTTTCTCCAACTCTCCAGAACCAGTGGCTGTAGCAAAAAAATCCTCCAATTAAATCTAGCTCCATGATCTTTGTCCCTGCAGCTGGAGTTTGAAAAATTAAAGAGGGTGTAAAGGCAAAAATAAAATACAATTTTTACTTTATTAACTGAAAAATAAATCTATCCCCAATATACTTCAAATAAAAAAAATCTGTACCGTTTTTATAAGAAACCTGACTGTATGCAGTGACTGCTGCTGATATGAATCTCTACATGGTTGCTGGCTGTTCTACAGGAAAACAAACAAAGCTGCTCGAGTTCTGGGAAAAAATTTCTGCACCTAACTGGTATGGGCTGGACTCCACAAGAGTTTTACACGTGTACACGTGAAGATATAATTGAAGTCAGAGGTAACAACTACATTACATCCAACGCGACACAACTGTTGGATGTGGGCGCAGAAAGCAGCATTTTCATCTAACAGTGTAGTTGTCTGATGTGCGTTTTGTCTGCTGGCCTCGATCCAACGAAAAAAGCTTGTGAAGTCCAGCGCTATATGTAAAGCTACCAAAAGCAATCACCTGACCTGCAGCATTGTTAATTAACGTTTTGGGACCCCCCAGTGATAATGCCTTTTCAAACATTTTCTATAATGAATAAGTAGGTACTCCCTGCCATAAAATATAATCATAAGAACATAAGAAGTTGCCTTGGGAGTACCATGACCTGTATAAAAGAAATGTCTAGCAAGCCTATTCCATTATATGACCATGGAACTCAAAGAATTGCATTTTTAATGCTTTATAGTAATAGATTCTTTTTTTTTAGCAGAAACACTAACTTAAAAATCTGCTGATTGTGTTATTTGTCTTCTTTGCATTTAAAGGTTATTTAAAGGCATTACCCATATGTAAAATATACACATAATTCATATTTAATTTCATCATCATTATTCAAATATTGATTCTGAGTTTCTGTCTAGTATGACTTACTGATATAAATATATGTGATTTCACTGTGAAGACAGCTAAATTAAAAAGTAATGGACCTTACCACAAAGATATTTTCAAAAGAGAAAGAATCAGACAACCTTTATTTTCATACATTTTAGCAGTTTTGCTTAATAAATTGATTTTTAATTTTCTTTTTTTTCAAATATGTTTTCATTAAATATATAGTGAAACATGTCAAAGGCAGTGTACAACTGATGAGAACTGTGGATAGTAGATAGGCATAAACTGCAGTAGATAGGATTACACTGAGTATACTAAGGGGCAGATTTATCAAGGGTCGAATTTCGTGGAAAATTCTTCAAAATTCGACCATCGAATAGAATCCTCCAACATTCAAATTCGAAGTTGGAGGATTTTATTCATCGTACGATTGTACAATCTTATTCCCATCGTACTTCGAATCATACGACTTGAACAATTTTATCATACGATCGTACATTTTACTTCGAAAACCTGCTCTGACAGGTCTCCATAGGCTGGCACACAAAGCTTTTTGCAGCAGGTGAACCCTTGCTTTAATTCAAAAAGTGCGGCACATTCCGCACTTTTTGAATTAAAGCAAGGGTTCACCTTCTGCAAAAAGCTTTGTGTGCCAGTATATTCTGTTCCTGTATCTGTTTGGGAGGTTGCTGTGTCCTCTGATACTGAGCACCAAGCTACTATTGTTAAGGGCTGCCGTGGGTATGCGATTGCTCTATCTTGTTCCAGTTCTCCATAGGCTAACATAGCACTTCATCAGGTATGATTTGGCGAAGTATTGAAGTCGAAGTTTTTTAAAGAGCCAGTACTTCGATTATCGAATGGTCGAATAGTTGAACGATTTTTACTTCAAATCAAAGTCGAAGTAAGTTCAAAGTCGTAGTATCCTATTAGATGATTGAAGTATCCAATAAATCACTTAGAATTTTGAATTTTTTTACTTCGAAAATTCCCTCGATTTCACTTTGACCTTTGATAAATCTGGGCTACTCCCCCTCCTCAATTAAACTGACTTATAGGTTCCTGTGTGAAGGGTGGGGGGGCGAGCTTGGGTCATGCTGTCTCTCCTCTGTGACTTTCATTCTCCATCTTTTTTTATCCACAGTGTTGGCTTTTTTCAAAGAAAACCAGGGTTGCTTTTGTCATTAGGGTAGTTGCACCTAATGTAGTACATTTGTTATTGCATATCCACATCAATAAAGTCCATATGGCATAATTTTCAGCATGAGAGTTACGTTAACTGCCACTAAGATATGGAGGGAGCAATACTTTGTTTAGTAGATTTAGCCTATAGAACATTTACCTTGCATACACATACAACCGTTATAATTTGTTCATAAAGATGTTTGCACACTGTGGAGAATTCTGTTACTGAAGGAGAGAAGTTTCTTTGTCCATTTACACGTAATTTTTTCTATTTTCTGTAAACTTGAACCTTTTGTTCCTTCTCAACATGAGTAAAGAAAGACGTAAGAATTACTTGTCTATTACTTGGCTATTGTCATTGTTTTGTCTTCCTGTGCCTATTATATGTGGGACATGGGGTTTTCCAGATACACTAAAAAAATTGCAAGAAACAATTAAACATTAACGAAAACCCAATAGTTAGAATCAGGTACAAAGCACTGTTTTATTACAAAAGAAAATGAATTCATTTTTAAACATTACAATTATTTACTTAAAATGGACTTTATGGACAGTACTTTGCTGAGCCCCAGTAATGGAATCTGTTCAGATCCAAGAAAACCTTTTGATTCCTCAAGTAAAGGTGAATCTGATTGGCTGTGTTGTGTATTCAAAATTTTGTGTCTCGTAGAGCTGGTTTAGTCCACTTTTCTTGTGTGGGACTCAGGCTACAAGCCTAGGCAACAGACCTAGCTAATTCAGACCTTGGGGCAGATTTAGTAAAGAGCAAAGTGGCCGTTGGTAGTGTAAATGTGCCAGAAATACTATCCACAAGGACATCGCCAATTTAATAACAGGCATAGAAGACACACTAGCACAGTTTCACACCCTTTTGCCAGGCGCATTTTTGTTCAGGTGAATGATCGTTACACTGCAAATTCTAAGAATTTTACAGAACATTACCTCTTGCGCCAGAGTTTCCTTCGTCAGCTTAGATCTGGTGAACTGATAAAATGAAGCTTAGTCCTCCACAATCTTATGTCATTGACATGATATCCTGTATTGCAGAAATTAATAAAAAAAAATAAAAAAAAACAAATGCAGGCGTTTTTCATATTTTAAAGCAGGATTGTCTTTAAAACTATTAAAACATTTTGTTTTAACTTTTTTTTTACCATTTGAGGGCCATTCCTCATTTGTTTAAGGGTGGACCCATGTCTAAGGCATTAGAGGATCTCTTTTGTCTTTATTTTGCTTCCTTGAACATTTTTTGTAATAAGTGGCCACTTTTGCACATTTGCACCATCACTAATAAAGACATATATACAACCTATAATGTACACACCCTATTCAAATTGGCCTAATGCTTGCGCTGACGAATTAACGATAGCGAAACTTTGCCAGCATACGACTTCCAAGACTCAACTTCACATTTATTGAATTTGCATATGCACTGCCCATTTACATCTGACAAAGTGGAGCGAAGTGTGGCGGAGCCTTCGCAGGTGAAAATTCAGCCTTTAGTGAATTGGCCCTCTTATCTGAACATCTATGGTTTAGCTACCATTTTCTTAAGAAATTACCATGATTGTCAGTGGTACAGCTTTTTCCTGTAACTGTTGGTATGTATAGTGCCACCTTATTTATTTTTTCAAAATAGATTTCTAAATCTCTTACCTTTATTTATTCTGAATGGCCTTTTAAATTATATTACATTCTTCTAGTTTATACAGTATAATCATGTTTTCCTACCTAGATAAACATTAACTTAAGTCCTACAAACAGCTGGCAAGACAGAATAAACACATTACTAAAATAATAATTATTATAGTTTACTTATAAAAGCACCAAAACATTTAGCAGTGTTAAAATAAATTGGGCAGAACACAAGCAATATGCTGGAAATTTACAATAGACCAATCATAAAGTAAGGCATTAAGCTATAGGGACCTGCATATGAGAGCGTAGTGAAAGGAGACACATAGGATTAGTGAAACCCCCCTAATCTTATAGGCCACAATTAAAATGAGCACATTTTGGAACACCCAAAACCTCTCAAATTAAAATCAACAACTCAGCTTTGATTTGTATTTTAATTAGAGAAACATATTTAGGTACAGGGGACTGTTCTCTTCCCAAGAGAATTCCAAAAATATAAATGGCATTTAGTATGCAAATTATATTGAGTATGTAAATGGTATTTAGATAAAATATATATAACAAATAACATATTATTTTACCACCTTATTCTGTCAAGATTGTCAGTTCAAGGAACCCATCTGTTTTTCATGGTACCAGTTTTATAGAATTTCATCTAACCTGATGGGATCAATGATGTCTGATTTACTATATTTAGAAAGAAATGAAATTACTAGCTAAATTATATCAAGTTACAACATGGTTGCCATTACATAAGATAGAATGGAATTCTAAAATTTCTATATGAGCAGTAATATATTTTCCCTAATTGTTGCAGGGTACTGTGGCAGCTAAGGACAACACTAATGGATTAATGCCCTTCATACATTTTAGTTTTATAGAAACTGAAGAAGTGTGGAAATTGAACAGCATCTCTCATTTTAGATTTATGACCTTCACAGCCAGTTTTCAGGAATGCAAACAAACAGATTTCTATGAGAAATCAAGGTGACCTTCAGAAATAAAAGTACTATTGCTGTGATAATTCATGCAAGGAGAAGGGCAATGTTACAACTTTTACTATAATTCACTAAATCAGTATGCTAAACTGACCCTTTGTACACTTATAGTGAAATTTATATATACTACAAATGTTTTCATTAAACTCACTTTCTGTTTTAGTTCTTAAGGTAAAGAAATAAAATGCAAGAGGTCAAGTTAAAAATGGGTATGTTTAAAATACTAAGTACTGGGTGGTTGAACTGCCAGTACAGTAAAAATATAAGTTTTTCAAATGTAATGTTTCAAATTGTACAAGCTTTTACAGCATTGGGATCTGGTGATATTGAACACACAATAAATTACAAATCTGCAAATAATGGAAAACCATAAACAGATTCTTTAAATCTATGTCCCAAATATAAACACCCACATTTAATTGAATTGCATCTCAAATTGAATCTAGTCCAAGTTTATATGTGATAAACCTTTTTCTAACTGAACTGAATATGGTCCAAAGTCTGAAACAGCAAAACAAATGCATGTAATCACCCTCAACTACTATGTAACCATGAGTATTGATAATAGAAAGGACTTGGGAAAGTTTGTAAAATTCTGTTAAACTGAAGATAAATATAAAGATAAACTTTGATAAGTATACATTTCTGTACTGGACTCTACTTTGTCACACTTTTGGAAAATATACTGCAACTGCTGAAATGCACAATTGACGCCATCAGGGAGAGTCAGGTCAAGGAAAGAACTCAAAGAAAAAGAATGCTGGCCAGAGAATCATTCGTTTAGCCAAGTGGATACTGGACACCCTTTTTGGTTCTGTTTTTAGCTTTTTATTATTTTACATGTGAGGCGGACATTAGACATTGAAATTACTGGTTGTTTGATATGAGCTGCATCATATGATATGTTTGTAAGTACCCCATATTGGGTTTGGTTTTGCATGCTAAATGGAAAATGACTTTATAAATAAATTGAGTTAATTTTTCTATAAGGGATTAGCAGATTTCCATAAAATTTTTGAAATATAATTTGAAATATAATAGCAATTAGATAAACACTATACAGGATATTTGTTTTCTTGGCAGCCATCTCTGTAGGCTAGAACAGAAAATAAAGCTCTATAAAAAGACACTTTTCAAATAAATAGCTGCTTTCTAATTAGAATTGATGTCTCCAGCCTCAGAACAAGGTAAATGTATGATTCTAGGGATGGTAATTGTTGCAGGAAACAGCAGATGTATCCAAAATGAAGATATATATGATGTTATTCTCACAAAGTATTCCTAACCAACTGAATAATGCATCTTAATGACCATTCAGAGACTTCTAACATGTTTTTAAAGAATGTATAAACCACTTTATCCTTTACAGTGCTGTTGATTTATTTAATTATAGCACAGAAGAAAGGAATCAGAGACATCAGGAAAGCATAACTGTGGAAAAATCTGCTTGTAAAACAATGCACAGCACAATTCACAAAACAGGATGAAAAAGCAAATGTTATATCATTTGCACCGTGAAAAGATTTTTATTTTCTTCAGCTCAGAACAAAGATGGCGTTTAGGATGTCTAGGATGTACTATTCCCACCCACATCTACACCAGTTAGTCTACAATGGCAGCCATAGATGGGAACCAGGAAGATTCTATTATTTATAGTGCTGGGTGAATTTATTCGCAAGGCGCAAATTTGCGGTGAATTTGCACGATTCGCCGCCAGCGAATAAATTCGCAAAACGCCCGCTAAAATTCGCAGCAAAAATTCGCCAGCGTCAAAATTTTTTTTCGAAAAAATGGACGCCGGCATCAAAAACGGGTGCCTGCGTCAAAAACGAGATGCCGGCGTAGTTTCACGAATTTTTCGCCGTTTCGCGAATTTCACGCAAAATTCGCACATTTTTCTGCGAAACACCGCAAATTCGCCCATCACTAATTATTTACAGTATATGTGCATGTCTCTGCAGAGTTAGCTTTTGCCCCTTCTTCAAGTAAGAGTGATGGTGCCATGCTTGCTGCAACTGAGATTGGGACTTATATGATATACCTGTAGCTTTCAGAAAATTCGTTCAGTCACCTTTACCTGTGTATTGTGCTCACTCTCCAGTCAGGCCACACCAGAAGACCAGAGGAGCTTTGGAGAAGCCGCACACCGCACAAACCCAAAAATTCTTATCCTGGTGCCCAGCCCAGAGGAATCGGCAACCTCACAATACAGGTAAGAAGAATTTCACTGGCACACAGGAGTTGCGGTAGCAGGGCAAGCCCTTGCAATTTTATTATGAGCTGTGCATAATAAAATTGCAAGGGCTTGCCCTGCTACCGCAACTCCTGTGTGCCATTGAAATTCTTCACACCAGAAGACCCACAGACAATTTCAGCAAACATAGGTATGGATGGAGCACATACTGTAAGACACAGTCTCTGCCGCAAATAATCATTTATTGAATCACAACATGTTTCGGATCACAAGGATCCTTTATCAATAAAGGATAAAAGATCATTATATGATATCCCAGCAGCATGACAGTTAAGCTCACTTTTGAATTAAGATTAATATATTTCTAGTCTGTAAATTGATTTTAAACTGATAGCCTGGAATCGTGCGTGTTTGACCTTGGAAATCAATTAAGTTCCGCTCTTTGAATTTCTCAAACTATAATGAATAAATTAAGCAAAAAACTAACAAGTGATACCCCAAATTCAGGATTCGGTTTGGTATTGAGGCAGGATTGGACATTTTTTAGTAGGATTCGGATTCGATGGAATCCTTGTGCCTGGCCTAACCAAATCCAAATAACAAAACAAGAAAGTAAAAAATAATTTCAACAAGCGATTCGCGGTCAGTTCTCTTTTTCTCCTCACACCCCTCATTTGCATTAGGATTTGACTATGGTTCTGTATTCAAATCTTTCATGAAAGATGTGGGTGGTGTTGGCTGAATCCCAAAACAGTGTGCATACCTAAAACTAACAGCAGATCATATTCAGTTCATATTATGTGGAAGGTGTAAAATCATCCAAAATGTCTACTAAGGTACAGTCATCTATTTCTCTATTTTTTATCTCTGATGCCAGCATTGGGGCATATACATAACTTTAATTCATTGTCATGATTGTGAGCAACGCATACACACAGGATACAATCTTTTTGGATCAACAGCACAAGGGCAAGAATGATAACCTACCTCCTTTTTGACTTATATATTGAAAAATGTAACTCTTCTGAGAAGAAGAGGATCATCTTCCATTTTCTTTTGGGAAACCTGGCGTTATAGCCTAGTCTATACAACTAACTTCTGTAGCAAAGATTCAGCAATAAAAATGTTTCTAAATTCCAATTATTATGACAGTTTTGAATTAAAGTAAACATATACAGGTAAGGGATCTGTTATTTAGAAACCCAGTTATCCAGAAAGCTCTGGATTACATAAAGGTTGTCTCCCATAGACTCCATATTATCCAAATAATAAAAAAAAAAACAAATTTAAATTATTTCCTTTATCTCTGTAATAATAAAATAATGCCTTGTATATGATCCAAACTAAGATATAATTAATCCTTACTGGAGGCAAGACTAGCCTATTGGGTTTATTTAATGTTGAAATGATTTTCTAGTAGACTTAAGGTATGAAGATACAAATTACATAAAGATACGTTATCCAAAAAAAACCCAGGTCCCGAATGTTTGCAGTGGTTCTGTTCAATAATGCAGAGTCTGTGCAGGTCCACTCAGAGCTGCTGTTTAATCATGCTGCAGTGCAGATCTCACAATACATAACATGGCTGTCACAGCTTTATCACTTCCTGTGCTAGGAATACAAAACACATCCTGTGCTAATATACGGTCTGCCACTAGGTGACAGCATAACCCCTTAACATCTCCCTTTTCTAACTGTATAATCCAACATATTTAAACAATATTTCAAGCCTTCAAGTAGTAACGTTATTTGCCCTACTGTACTTAAATAATATGCACATATGTAACTTTTTTCAAAGATAACCAAACATGACTGTTTGAAAACTATTTAAAGGTTAAGGGGCATGTTTACTAACATTGGAGATAAATATCTGGAGAGATTTCGGGAGATGTTGCCCCTAGCAACCAATCAGATCTTTGCTTTTGTTTTCTAACTTGGCTGTGGCTGTTTAAATCTAATTGCTGATTGGTTGCCATGGGCAACATCTCCAAAAATCTCTCCAGATATTTATCTCCAATGTTAGTAAACATGCCCCTAAGTCTTTTTGGTGGCTGTATTCGCCTGCCACTGCGTGAGTAATGCGGGATCTCAGGTTCACTCTCAGGCTGTGAGGCCGATGTGCAGTCCGTTGCAGGCAAGTTCTCAGACTGGCTCTCCACTGTGGCCTCCACTTCTAGTCTCGGCGTTTCACTGGACTCTGTTACTGTTACTGCAGGCTTGCTAGGACTGGGCTCTGCTGGCCTGAGGTCCACTCGATTGCGCCTGTACAGTGTACCCTCCACCTCAACCAGATAGGAGCGAGGGTCTGTTTCTTGGAGGCAAGTTCCTAGTCTCCATATGCCAGTCCTGTCACCAGGAAGAGGCTTCATTCTTATATTTTGCCCCACATTTAGTGCCGGAAGGTCCCTGGCCGTTTTATCATATGCATGTTTTGCCACTTGCCGTTTGAAATGCAGCTTGCCAGGAACTTCTGATGCAACACAAGGTTCCAGTAGTGTGTCAGTCACTGGGAGGGGAGTTTTCAGCCTGCGGGCCATTAGGCGTTGCGCGGGGCTAGTGTCCATGCCAATTGTAGGCGTATTTTTCCACAGCAAGATTGATTTCCATGGGTAGTCTCCTGCATGTTTTGCTCGCCTGCACAGGCCTTTAACAATTTTCACTGCCGATTCTGCTTTACCGTTTGCTTTAGGGTACATTGGTGACAAAGTAACATGCTTAAAACCCCATTCCTGAGAGAACTTGGTGAACATAGCACAAGCAATTGTGGACCATTGTCCGTAATGACTCGGTCGGGTTGGCCATACCTGGCAAGTTGAGCCTTGCATCTCTTAATGGTGGTGTCTGCCGACAGGTCAGGCAGCAGTTCTATTTCCCAAAAATCTGAATAGTGATCGACGATAAGCAGAAATTCCTTGCCAGCGTAGTTGAATATGTCCATACTCAGAATCTGCCATGGCCGTGTAGGGAGGGGATGTGACATCATAGTCTCTTTTTGTTGTTCATGTGCATATTCGTTACACACAGTGCACTGTTCTACATAGTCTTTAATCTCCCCATGCATATTCGGCCAAAACAGTGTTTCTCTAGCCTGCCTGAAGCATGCCTCACCACCTATATGGCTCCAATGAATGCGACGTAGCATCTCTGCACGTAGTTGCTTTGGAATGATAATGCATTGGCCCTTGAAGAACACCCTGTCCTGTAAGCTTATTTCATCCCGGTAGTTCCAATACTCTCTAATAGCCACAGGTGTCTCTGCCCTTGAATCAGGCCATCCGTTGAGCACAACTGATTTGAGGATCTTGAGGTGTTCATCTTGCTCAGAGGACTCCCTGATCTGCGACAGACACTGATGCGTGACATTTAAATAGTCGGCCTGGTTTATGCCCTCTACGTCGAGCTCTTCACGGTACAAGCTGCAGACTGAATGCTGGGCATGAGGTGCATCCGCTTCGTGCCAGCGTGCTGTGGCTCTGCTCAGTGTATCACTGACATACATATATGGGCCTGGTTTATAGGTTACCTCCAGAGCATAGTTTTGGAGTGAGAGTAGCATGCTTTGAAGTCGTTTTGGGGCACTAAGCAAAGGTTTGTTGAATATCGCGACTAGCGGTTTGTGGTCCGTTTCAACCGTGATGTTTCCCCGACCGTACAAATAACTGTGGAAACGGTGGCAGGCAAACACAATGCTTAGGCATTCTTTCTCGATCTGAGCGTAATTCTGCTCAGTTGCAGTGAGGGCTCTGGAAGCAAATGCTACAGGTTGTCCATCTTGCAATAGGCAGCATCCAAGGCCATTCTGACTGGAGTCACTTTGAACTGTAATGGGCTTGCTAATGTCATAGTATCTTAGTACCGGTGCTGTTCTAATAAGTCGCTTGACCTCATCAACTGCTTCCTGGTGCTTTGGCAGCCAGTGCCATGGCATGTCTTTATCCACGAGCCTGCGCAAGGGCTCGCACACCGCTGAGAGGCGGGGCATGAATTTTGACAGGTAGGTGACCAATCCGATGAACCTTTGCACTCCCTTTGAATCGGTTGGAGCCGGCATGTCTTTTATTGCCCTCACCTTCTCAGGATCTGGCTTTAACCCCTCTGCTGATAGTATATGACCGTGGAAGCGGACCTCATTAAGTTTAAACTGTAGCTTCTTGATGCTCAGTCTCAGTTTCACTTCTCTGCAGCGGTTCATAAGGGCAATCATGTTGGCATCGTGGTCGCGAGTGGCCTCTTCTAGTGAGTCTCCACAACCCACTATTAGTATATCATCTGCAATTGGCTCCACACCTCGCAAGCCGGCTAGTAGTTCATGCTGTTTTCTTTGATACACCTCTGGGGCTACAGACACACCGAAGGGTAGTTTGAGCCAGCGCATTCGCCCCCAGGGTGTCCAGAACGTAGTAAGAAAGCTGCTCTCAGTGTCCAATTTGATTTGTAGGAATGCATCCCGGGCATCCACCAATGAGAAAGTACGGGCTTTGGGCAGTTTATAGAGGACATCTTCAAGTGTTGGCATTATATAGTGGGACCTTTTCAGCGCTTTGTTCAATGCCCTTGGGTCAATGCAGATTCTGATTTTGTCAGCTTTTTTGACTATAACCATGTTGCTTATCCAGTCTGTGGGTTCAGTCACTGGGGCTAGGTTCCCATCCTGTATGTGTTTGTCCAGCTGGGCTTTTACAGCTTCCCTCAGTGCGACTGGAACATTGCGTGGCGAGCATTGTACTGGTGTGACAGTTCGATCTAGGTCAAAGTGCACTTCCCCCGGTAGAGACTCTATCGGACTATTGTACACATCATGGTATGTGCTGGTAAGCTGGTGCTCAGTTAGCACCCCTGTGGTATGGCTTTCCAGATTGTGGAGTTCGTCTGGAATAGTAATGCGCATTAGACCCAAACGTTCACATGTTGAGCCCGATAGGAGCGGGTTCTGGCTTGCTTGGACTATTTCGAATTCCAGTCTGTGGCGTAGACCCTTTATGAAGCATTCCGTACGAAAAAGGCCCAATGACTTCATCACCTCCCCCGAATACAGCTTGAGTCTTGTCTGGCTAGGTACTAGTCTTACCTTGCTCTTGCTTGCATGATCCGAAGACAAAGCGCTCGAAGATTACATTCTTTGTCGGCTTGAAATGTGCTTCAAGGGCGTCCAAGATGGCAGTGGCGCTCTTTTGCTGTTCCTCTGTCAGATGCAGATTATGACGATAGATGTGTCTGCACTCACCACCCATTAGACGCCTCAGAGTGGCTGCCTGTACCCCTTCCGATTTCTCGTCCAGTCCGGAAGCTAACATAAAGTCTTGAAATTCAGCTTTGAATGTTTCCCAGTTGGTAGCCAAGTCGCCGGACATCTTCATCTCGGCTGGTGGAGGTATCATGTTCGCGTACATGGTTGCTTAAATACCAATGCTTAGAATGCTGAGAGTTTCTTTTCCAGCTGGATGCGTGGATGGTGTGCTGTAGTTAAAGCTTCTGACACCATGTTTGCAGTGGTTCTGTTCAATAATGCAGAGACTGTGCAGGTCCACTCAGAGCTGCTGTTTAATCATGCTGCAGTGCAGATCTCACAATACATAACATGGCTGTCACAGCTTTATCACTTCCTGTTCTAGGAATACAAAACACATCCTGTGCTAATATACGGTTTGCCACTAGGTGACAGCATAACCCCTTAACACCGAACATTCTGGATAACAGGTCCCATACCTGTAGTTATTTGTTTCTTTGCAGTAGAAAATTGTAGTTAGAGGGCTACTTGCATCATAGGCTATGACTAAGTGTTTATAACACGAAACGCATAAGGCTGGGGACACAATAAATCTTTTCTACTTTGCTTCAACAACCGGGTGGAAGATTGCCTTTATTTGAGTGCCTGTTCCATTGCTATTATTGACTTTTCTGTACAGTATATCTGATCAATTACATTGTGGCATTCCATAGCAATAGAGAACTACCCACCAGGGCAAATGTTTAACAATAGAGTATAACAATATATTATTCAATAAAATCATTCTATTATTCCAGGTTCCAGGTACCTCAAATAGTACAAATTATGTAAGAGCATGGAAAAGTTTTGGCTATATAGGTACAGTATGAATTAGGTTTATTTGTTACCATGATTTTGTATGCCTGGAGTGAATCCTATTTTTTCAGCCTGAACTATTAAGAACTAAAATTTTCTACCAATATAATATGGTTTTTCTTTCAAGCGCTCCTTAAAGACCCATCTGTTTAAAGAGGCCTATTCAATGTACCTTAATTAATCATTGCTGTATCAAAAATGACAAATTGTTTATACAATCCTAATGTCTCAATTGTACCCTAACCTTTTAGTTTGTAAACCCTATTGTATTCTGTAATCCTTGTCTGTTATCCACCATTTATTCCCTGTTTGCTATAACTGCAGTAAAGCACTGCGTATCTTGACAGCGCTATATAAATAAATGATGATGATGATGATGGTTTAAATTTCCAGTCATGTAATACGGATACATTGGTATGAGATAGGCATAATTTACACATTTGCATGTCAGAATACAGCAATAACTGAAAATTGATTTAATATTCATCCTCAGGGAAATATTATGGGGCACATTTACTATTGGTCGAATATCGAGGGTTAATTAACCCTTGATATTCGACCGTCAAATTAAAATTTGTAGCAATTCGTTCAAACGATCGTAGGAAAAATTGTTTGATCGAACGATTAAATCCTTCGAATTAAACGATTCAAAGGATTTTAATCCATCGATCAAACTATTTTCCTTCGATCAAAAAAAGCTAGGAAAGCCTATGGGGACCTTTCCCATAGGCTAACATTGGTGCTCGGTAGGTTTTAGATGGCAAAGTAGGTGGTAGAAGTTTTTTTTAAAGAGACAGTACTTCGACTATCGAATGGTCGAATAGTCGAACGATTTTTAGTTCGAATCGTTCGATTCGAGGTCGAAGTTGAAGGTCGAAGTAGCCAAAAAAATACTTCAAAATTCAAAGTATTTTTTATTCTAATCCTTCACTCGAGCTAAGTAAATGTGCCCCTTAGTCTTAGTATTATAATCCTACTGTAAAGGCATTTGGTCATGTTTAACATGTACAGTATATCTGCAAATTATTTATCACAGCCTAATGAATCCCTAGAATATTGTTGATCATAAATACTTTTTACTTTCTTAATGACAAAAAAAATCTTCCTTTCTAAAATATGTTGATGACTCCAACTCTGACTTTCCTGTAATGACAAAAGTACAACTTGCTAAGAATGATTATATAATTCTATCTGCATATCAAAAGCAAAGAATGGACATGCAATTTGAGGGTATTACTGATGAGAACAGTGTTCATTCAAAGACACAAGAACACTTGGTGCTCTATCTGTTAATTGTTAAGCTTTAACAATTAAATGACCATATCTACACAGAACAGTCCATCTCCATGTGGATTTCAGTATGCCAAAGCATTTTAAATGGCACATGTCTGAGATTACTGTTGTAATCTAGAAACATCTGTAATTAAAACGTTGTAACATTTAAGATTTTCAATATAATATTTAGCATACAGTATTTTAAAAGATCAATAGGAAATTAACTTTAGGTTAACTGTAACTGTAGTGGACACATGCATTTTATACCCCCAGATTGCCTATAGGTGTATTGTGTTGGGCTTCAACCACCTGTATGGGGGGTGTAATTAATAATGTGTTGCATGTGACACTGTGGCTGTAATTTTTAGAACACGTATAAAATCCATGCCATAGAGAACATATGAATGCTGCTGTATGCTAGAAAGGAGACAGAAATATTCACAATATTCAGAATATTGTTTCCTTCACACTACTATAAAGTGTGAAATGTTTTAGTAACACTGCTGAAAATTTTACCCATATCTACTGTATTTCACAAAATATTTCTGAAAGTTTTAGGCAACAGAAAACACGGTCTATAATAACAACAATACCTAAATAAAAATTAGCAATAAGCTGAACTGTGAAAGACAATAAATGTTACTACTCAGAACTTCAGTAAATATATAGTAAAGGGCTAAATTATGAAAAAACAATTGATCAGAACATATCTAAACCAAATATCCTGGATGCATTTCTCTTAAATCATCTTCGATAATAATTTTAAAAGAGACTATAAACAACAGTACTAAGTTGCTCAGTTGATTTATTTGTAACTGTTTAAACAAAAATCAAATCAAAGTGGAGCAAAATACAAAAAAACTTTGCAATAAAAATACTTTTTCAGCAGCCCCTTATGTAATTTTTAACCTTGCTCTTGGGTGATGTTACATGCAACTTAAATTATTAGGGGCATATGTATTATGCCCTATAAAATGAAATTTGTCAAAAAAGGTGTAAAAAGCTGTTTAAAATCAATGGTGAATTTATCAAGGTATGTGTAATTTTATGCTGCATGAGCTCTAGATTTGCTGCAGTTATTTTACTTTGCTTCTGGCAGAAGTCATTCTAAAAAAAACGTTTTTTACACGGTAAAGCCTGGTGTTGTGTGCTGTTTTATCCTGCTGTTTTTACACAGCATTATAAATACAGTATGCCCTTAAAGGTCTACAAACCTAACCATCCTCTCTGGTAGCCAATTGGTTAAACAATGCCATGCTATTACTATCTAGAAGGTTACGTTATGGATCATCCTTACTACACTGCATGTGCCATGTAGTTGAATATTGAAAAAAAAAGAGAAAGTGGAGCCCTACAACCACCTTCAATTTAAAGGTGTTGTCATTGTCTTGATCTAATCTTTGACAACCAAATGAGCAATAGGTATACACAACACAGACTCAATAGAGAGCCTACTAAATAAATTAAATGGTTTCCCTTTAGTGTAAATAAATTAATCAAAAATGTACTGTGCCCCCTCACAGCACCCCCTCAGCTAACAATTATCATCAGATTTCTACATCATCTATTAAAATTATGTGTTTATCATTTACCATTCATTTAGACCTCCATCCTCTTTACAACCCCAATAACACAGCAGGCACTAAAACATTAAAATTTGTGTCATGAACCTTAGATTACTATGGTCTTTGGTTGATATGCTATATTTTTTTATTGATTTAACTCTGACTCATTGACATTAAGCAAGTACCTGCATATCACCATTAGGATGCATGTGCTGCCTTTCAATTTACCTTCTTATTTACATTGGCAACCAGATTAATTATCAAACACAAATCTAGTTTCCTAGTTGTCCAAAGTATTGAAGCTTTTGTGCCCCATTGCAATGGCACTTTGTATTGTCCTAGCAATCAAATGACTGATTTGAATGCATTATGAAACATATTAATGGAGCCTTCATTTTTTAATTTTTCTTTCATCTAGTTCTCTGTAAGTCTTTATATAAAAAGTGACCTTGTTCTTTATGTGTCTTTGTGTTTACCAAAGTAAAATGGACAAAATAGTCTATTAGACTTTTTGACATAAGATCCCTGAGAGCAGCTCGAGGTTCTTCATGCAAAACATAGCACTCAGTGGTGTTTATCCTTGTTCTGTCTTTTAACCTGTCAGTCTTAATGGAAGTATGCAAAGAAGGCCATACATATCAAAAAGGGACGTGTCCATCTTCACTGCCTAATGTTTGTGAACCTGAGAAGGGAATTTGCTTTTGAATTACTGAAATACTGACTGCACACATCCTGTAAGTGTTAAATATTTATAGCAAAGAGACTCTGAAATATAATGGAGGACACAATGGATGTGCTGCAAAAGGAAATCAGAAACTGTTAGTGCTATTCTTTTAACACTTTTTAATTTATTATTAGAAAGAAATGTACCACTCATGGAATATTAGCAGAATATTTTTTTTTTAATTTATGAATTTTCTAGGAACCAACATAAAAGATATTTTTCTACAGGTATGTATACAGGTTGTTTTACAGGTATGTCTTCAACTTATCAATGAAAATGCCTGAATCCCTATGTGTTGTAATTAGGTGTATCTCATAGGTTTCATTTTTTAATATTACAAGCAGTACACCTGAAAACAGGCTTCAGCATACCATGCACACACAGGAGCGCACGTAGATGTTACACTTTTAACAGACCATGCTGCAGAACAGAAAGTCAACAAACAGAGGAATGGTAGGTCAGTGAATCCCATTCATGTACAAGCCAGGTAGGGTGATTAAAGAGCACATTATCCCAGCACATAATAGGGTGGGTTGCTAATGAAGCACAGAGGAGGAAGTAAGTTATTATAAGCCTATACAATATTTTAAGTGCAATTTGACCCAACATCAAATCAATTTAAATGCAGGCAGTGTATAAGCAATGTCCCTCTCTTTTGGCTTTAAGATGTATGTAAACCTATATAAAGATGTAAAGGAGCAATCATAGTTTTCACTTCAGAATTAAATGTTTTTAAAAAATAGTGGTGAGCACAACTTTCCCTTGTTTGTTATAGTTATACAGGAGCAGTGACCAGCTCCATGTTGTAGCTCCCACCCTTCCCAGCTATAGTCAGGTGATCCCACTGGTGTCTATTAAAAGGGCAGCCAAGTATGGAGGTTTACTTTGAAAGCAGCTAGTAAGTTGCAGGTAAAACTTAGTCCCTTTGTAAAATGTATAATTAAGCAATTGAATTCTTAATGAATCAGATGAAAATTAAGCGTAGGACTGGCCAGATATGGGATGACTTTGACGTAGTTGGCCAGCTTAAATATATTGCAATATATGGACAAACAATCCCTGTGTTGTTTAAAGGGTAAGGCATTTTTTAGTAGCAGTATGCACAAAATGTCGCTGTCTTAAATATATTGATAATGGGTTGCGTGCAGAGGACTCTTGTGTTTGACTATATGTATTTTGTGGTCACAGCCTCATTGCACCCCCGCCTAATGGTTTTAAAAAATAGTGGTGAGCACAACTTTCCCTTGTTTGTTATAGTTATACAGGAGCAGTGACCAGCTCCATGTTGTAGCTCCCACCCTTCCCAGCTATAGTCAGGTGATCCCACTGGTGTCTATTAAAAGGGCAGCCAAGTATGGAGGTTTACTTTGAAAGCAGCAAGTAAGTTGCAGGTAAAACCTAGTCCCTTTGTAAAATGTATAATTAAGCAATTGAATTCTTAATGAATCAGATGAAAATTAAGCGTAGGACTGGCCAGATATGGGATGACTTTGACGTAGTTGGCCAGCTTAAATATATTGCAATATATGGACAAACAATCCCTGTGTTGTTTAAAGGGTAAGGCATTTTTTAGTAGCAGTATGCACAAAATGTCGCTGTCTTAAATATATTGATAATGGGTTGAGTGCAGAGGACCTCTTGTAGTTCACTTCAGAATTAAACCTACTTTTTTACTTATCTTTATTTGAATTGCAATTATGATTAATGTTATTTTAAGACACATTAAATATTGTATTTAGCATAAACAATTTACCTTAATTCAGTAAATTATTATTCAGCAGATTTTAAACTATAAAGCGAGATCTAAAACTAAAGTATGGATAGCTTGTTACATTACATTATTACTTGTTAAATTACATTATAAAATATTAACAGACACATTTAACTGCTTCTTTAAAAATCAAAAATTATTTGTTTGACATAACATACTATTTATAGCTAAGATATTATTTTCCAACACTTTTTTATTGACTAAGGATAGGTATTACAATCATATACACTGAGTTAAAAGAAACCCAATAAGCATACACTAAAGATCACAATAAATACCACATGTATTTGCATCATTTGTACATTTGTTCAGATATTTTGGCAGTTATAATACTATCCCCAGTCATTTATAATAAACATAAACATACACACCATAAACCAATGGTAACAATAAGCCTAAAAGAAAGAAGAAGAAAAAGGAAGAAAAAAAAAATAGGTACTGATCCTATTAACTAGATGCCTCTCTTACTGTCCCCGAATAGAGACAAGCAGAACATTAAATAGTAAACAAGTAGCTAAATATAGTAAACTCAATATCCCTTAAAGCTAAGTAGAAGCCAGAAAATCCTCTGAATAGGTACTGTTGTTCCAGGGTAAGCATTTATCATAATACTTATGTAAAGACTGCTTATTTTTTGCAATATATTATTCCAATTTACTGGATTCATTCATTAAATTAATAAACTCTTTATTGTCCGGTGTGTGTGGTGATTTCCAATTTCTTGCAATTATTATTCTGGTCGTTGCCAGTATGTGAGTGACCAAAATTTCAGGGAATATTGTCCAATTCCAGATTCAAAAGTGCCAACTGTGGTGAAAAGGCTATCGGTACATTCAGAACTTTTGTGGAGATTTCAAATGTATACTTCCAAAACTGTAATATTTTCGGCAATCCCACCATATATGCAAAAATGATCCCACACATCCACACTGTCTCCAGCAAATATTTGTTGCAGCATTAGGATACATTGTGAATAACCTGGTCGGAACCATATGCCATCTGTACATTCGTTTGATACTGGTTTCTAAAAAACAGACTGATTGTGTGGTCGAGGTTAGCAGAAGAAAAGCGTTATTCCAATCTATATAGTCAATTGGAGCTTTCAGTTCTATTTCCCATTTTAACTGATATGAGTCTGAAGTCTGAGAATTGGCATCTAGCAAAGTAAGATAGTATTGTGAAATCCAAGCTTGTTGGATAAGCATTCTAGTAAGTTTTTATTGAGTCGAAGACATCTGTTTAATCTTATCAATTGTATGAGATTTCAAATAACTGTTAAGTTGTAAGTAGATGAAAAATTATGTTGTGGGAATACCAAATCTTGTTTGTAATTGACTGAATGATTGAAAGACCGTCTGGTGAAAGAGATCCTCAAATTTTGTTAGACCTGATCTGATCCAAGGTGATAAATTAGTTTGAGGAATGACATGTTGAAAAGCATCTATAGGATAAAGCGGGTGTAAACCTGCTTTTAAGTTGTCCGAATATTGGATTGCGTCCCATACTTTAAAAGTGGAATTTGTCGTTGGAAAGAGTTTTACAGTCTTTGGTCGAAGTCTAGGATGTGTCCATATTAAATACGAAGTTTGTCCAGATGGATACCTGGAGATATCTATTTCCTGTTGCACCCATTGGGGTTGGTTATTGAAGTCCAGGAACCTCTGTAAATAGTTGATAATATGCTTTAATTTGCAGAAAACCTAAACCCCCTTTTGTTTTATGTTTTGTTAAGACCTTTACTGATGTCCTAGGCCTAGACTTTTTCCAAACAAATTTTACAAATAAGGCCTGTAAAACCTGGAAAAATTTGCTGGGTAACTGAATGGGAATGGTTAATAGATAAAGAATCTTTGGAAATAAATGAGCCTTAATAGCTGCAATTCTACCTAGCCAAGAAATATCTTTATACATCCAACCCTCAAGTTTGTGAAAATTACCAATTAAAGGGGAAAAATTTTGTTTGTATAATTCTTTAACAGACACAGCTAACTTAATACCAAGATATTTTATCGACGTTTGTTGGCAATCAAATAAATAATGTGATTTTAGCTGTGAGAGAGTCAGTGTATCAATCCAAATGGGAAGAGCCTCTGTTTTGGTAGTATTCATTTTATAGTACAAAACCTGGGAGAACTGAGAAAGAACCTCAAAAAGGATTGGTATAGATTTATCAGGATCTGATATAGATAATATGACATCATCCGCGAATAACGATATCTTATACACTTGATGCCCTATTTTATATCCTGTTATTAAGGGAGTAGATCTAATCATTTCCGCTAAAGGCTCCATTAACAAAGCAAAAATTAATGGGGATAAGGGGCAACCCTGCCTAGTTCCGTTAGTTAGTCTAAAATAAGAAGAGTAATATCCACTAGCGCATATCCTAGCAGTTGGGTTATTATAAAGTGCTAATGTGCTATCCATTGAGGGACCTGAAAAACCAAATTTCACTGGAACTGTGTTTAAAAAGGGCCAAGCTACCCTATTGAAAGCTTTCTCAGCATCCTTTAAAAGTAATAGACAGGGGGATTAATATATATTAGCATGAAGTGCTATATTAATTAGTTTTCTAGTATTGTCTGGAGCTTCCCTATTTGCCACAAAACCCACTTGGTCATTTTTAATCAATACTTTAATAATATGATTAAGGCTAAGTGCTAAAATCTTTGCATAAATTTTAATATCCGAATTAATCAGTGAAATTGGATGATAATTTGCTGCTAAATTTGGGTCTTTACCTGGTTTCGGAATGGTAGTTATGGTGGCCTGAAAAAGTTCCTCCCTTTGAGTATTCTGGGTTGCAAAATTATTAAAAAGGGGCAATAGCAGTGAAGTAATACCCTGGGCCATTGATTTATAGAAATTATTGGAAAAACCGTCTGGTCCAGGGGCTTTATTTATTTTAAGCGTTTTTATAGTTGCTAAAATCTCATAATTTGTAATAGGTTGGTTTAAATAATTAAGTTGTTCCTCTGACAATTTAGGCAGGTTTAAAGATGATAAGAATTATTCTCTCTCTTGTGGGGTGGGTTGGTGCACATCTCTATCTTTGTCAAGATTATATGATTTTGAGTAAAAAAACCCAAATTCAGCTGCTATTTGGAGAGGGTTGGTAAGAATTTTCCCTTCAGAGGTTTTGATTTGGTAAATTCTAGCATTAGCTTTAGCTTCTTTTAATTTGTTTGACAACAACTTTCCAACTTTATTACCCTATGCATAATACCCGTGCTTGAGCATGGTACATTGGAAAGTAACCTTTTCTAATTGGATCAAGTTAATTTGTTGTTTTAGAGCCGATACCATTTGGGAGCATGCTTCTTCAAATTATCCATTTCCTGGATCAATTGCAGATTCAGATCTAACAATGTTTTAGTTCTCTTTTTGTTTAAACTAGATGTCAAGGCTATAATATGCCCTCTCAAAAAAGCTTTATATGCGCACCAAACAGTGTCGGGATTGACGTCTGGTGTAACGTTAAATTCTCTAAACTCAGTCGTAAGATTAGTAAAATGATCAAGATGTTCTTTGTGTGAGAGAGCAGAGTTGTTTAACTTCCAAGCAGGAATCGGAACCGAATAGGAATTTATCTTAATCATCATACCACCGGGGCATGGTCCGACAGGGAACTACTCCAATATATGTTTTCTTAATCAATTGCAACAGATATATAGTCAATTTGTGAGTGTGACAAATGAGCTGTTGAAAAGTAAGTATAATCTCGTTCAGTTGGATGCCATGCTCTCCAAGCATCATAAAGATCAATGAATGCTGAAAATCGTTGGCTAAATTTAGAGGTACGCATAGATGGTCCCTTCAGAACTGGAGATTTATCCAAGAAAGGATCTATAACCATATTGAAATCACCCACTATAATGTTATTTTGTTTATTACCTTCACAACTTGCGCACGGGTTAGCAGCTTATTAAGAAATTTAGTTTAGTTTAGTGTATTAGGAGCATAAAGATTAATTAAAGTGTATTTCTTCGAAGCAATTTCACATTTAAGAATTATGTATCTCCCACGATTATCTGCTATATAATTCACATTTTTAATTTGCAGTGAACTTTTAACTAGTATAGCCACTCCATTTTTCTTAACAGGAGCATTTGCATAAAAAACCTCCTTGTAGTAAGAATTTTGCAAAGATGGATGGGAGCCCATTTTAAAATGTGTCTCCTGCAAACATAACACATCAATTTTAGAGTCTCTTGCCCTTTTCCTTTTAACCTGGTTGTTTAGGCCTTTAACATTCACTGAAAGGACATGTAAATACATAATTTTCAAAAAGAATATTCACTGAGTTTGAAAGGTATATCCATTGGAAGATTTTTTGGCTTAGGGTTTCTATGAATCCTATCCTCCTCCAGCTTAATAGAGTCCAATTGAGGTAAAAGAGTCTCCAGCATTCCCCTAGACTTATCGCTTCAGGAATCCCTCTAATTCGGACATTGTTACGACGTGATCGATCTTCTAGATCAGCCATTTTGTCCTTCATAGTGGTAATTTGTTTGTTAAGCTCTTCCAAACAATCTGTGTATTGATTTTGAGTATGGCGGAACTCGTCCACAGTATGCTCAAGCCCATCAACCCTGCTACCAATTTGCTGTATATCAGAGCGTAAGGTGTCTGTAGTTTCTTTAAAATCTGAGTGTATTGAGATTTGCAGATCCCCTAATAAAGTCTTAAGAATGCTCACCGTAACCGGGAGAGCATCCAGTTCCGTAGCCTCTGCCTGAGAGGAAGTAATAGCTCTATTAAGGCGTTATGCAGAGTCGGGCCTTACTGCGTCATCCCTCGGCTTTGAAATCGGATGCTTTGTTTTAGCAAGAAACATGGTTAAATCCATCTGCTGGTTCTTTTTAGTGTTCTTTGCCGCCATTGCCACCGTCACCGAGTTCCGACAGGGCAGAGAAAGAGTTTGGGCTGTTTGTAGCTGGGTTAAATCCAGTTCCGAATGCGAAGCTCCTCAGCACACGTCCGCACGCATCTACGTCCAAGCCACGCCCCCTTATATATATTTAAACAAAAAGTCCAGACTTCCAAATTGCGTGCAAGTAAAAAAAGTCATTTATATGAAAAATTGCTGGAACGTTTCAAAGCTCCCGCTTCTTTGTCAAGCATCACATAATATCATGACATCACTTCCTATTTAAAGGTAACCAATTAACACACTTAACAGGTGAATCAATGTCTTACAAGGTATAACCCCCAATGCACTTTATACAGTCAATTACGTATTCAGTACCATGTATGTCATATCATATTATATCTTATGGCATTAGCGTGTTAAACCTAACAGAACTAAATAGAACAGTAGTATCTACATGTTTGTTACAATACATAGTCCCTATGTGTTTCCTTTCTCGTTTCCCTTGTGGTTTCTCCTGAAGGGTTGATCCCCGGTCCAATGCCTGAACCCGTGTTACCTCCTGACTCAACATCTCACTAGGGTACCCTCTCTCAATAAACTTAGAGGTCATCTCCTCCAGTCTGGTGGTCAATTGCTCTTCCTCAGTCACTATCTGTTTGACCCGTAAAAAAAAAAAAAACATATATATATATATATATCGTCCTCAAGAAGGAGCACTCGCAGGTCTTACAAATAATCAAAAAATGTTTTATTTAGGCACACAACAAGACCTGCGAGTGCTCCTTCTTGAGGACGCTTTCAAAGGATCGCACCCAGGCAATCAGTTACAGCTTTTTTTTTTCGTGAGTGCCGATATCCCAATAGTAGATAATATATATATATATATATATATATATATATATATATACTGTAATTTTCTCTGAAGCAGAAGTTCAAGTTTTTATTGCAGTGTGTTTATCAGCTCTGTCTTCAATACATATTCAAGTACTGACCATAAAAAGCCTAGTTATCTATTTTCACACACAAAGTATGACACTTTCAATAAATGTTGCCAGATTTTGACAAGTGAACAAAAATTGGCTGGTTAATTAATGTCTGATAATGAGAGAAAGATCTTAAACGTGCTCTGACAAAGGAAACCGTGGTCAGCAAGACTTTGTAGAATATTTTTATTAGGAGAATTGAATTATAGGAACAGTATTATAGAGGAATGTGGAGGATGATGTATTGGAATTTCAAACGGTATAATTTTCAAGTGAAAGAACAGTTATATTTTTTGTGGATACTTATCCTAATATTTTCATTAAAAATGTTATATGTCTGACATTGGTTTGTAGCAGTTATTTTAAGATTTGAAAAATTAAGAATAAACAGGGCATTATTAATTTTAATAATTAAAATTGTCTCCTTTATGCAAATTTCTGCTTCCATTGTATGTGTTTCTATCTCATTAATCTCTGGCAGTTCTGTTTATCTAAATATATAGAGGTTTCACAAAAATGTGATATTTTAAAACTGTTGTAATGCTGTTTCTTTGACTTAAAAGCTCCATTATCTAATTCTGCAAACAAATCCTTTTAAGGGCTAATGCCTGCTATGATATAAATATTGTGTACTATTGAGGGTACATAGGGGGATTCCCAACATTTTGTTGTCAATGAAATTTACAACTCAGTGGGTGGGTGGAAAACAAGCAGTTGTACCCCAGGGCTGAATTTACATAGAGGGAGCCCCTAGGCCCACTGCCGTTTGTCGTCCCTGTCCCCTCCCCTTTATTTGTGCAAATTGTCATCATCAATGGGCAGATTTAAAAAATGATTATATATCTAGTGCATCCCCAGTTTTTTGAACAAATGTGGTGTGGTTGGGCAGCATGCCCTAGGTCAGGGTCCAGGTGGCCTTTCCACAAATGCAGGCCTGTGTACCACCATTGACTTTAGTGGCTTGGCCATTATTGCTTGGAAATTATCACTGCAATATTTCAAGCAATTATTGCCTGTAAGTGCATTGGCAGCATTAAGGAAGATAGATTGAAAACATTTTGCTATAATTTACTCAGGGCCGGCCTTAGGCCTATTGGACCAATTGGGCCCAATAGGGCCCCACACCTCTGGGGGCCCCGCACCACAGGGCAGCACAGATAATATTTCCCTCAGCACATGATGCTGCCTGGCCTGCCCCCAACTTTGAGAGTCCAGCCCATCTCCAAATCCATAGGTCCAGCCCACCCCCAACTCTGATAAGCCAGCCTATCCCCCAACTCCATAGGTCTAGCCTGCCCCCAACTCTCATAGGCCCAGCTTTCCTCCAACCTTGATAGGCCCTGCCTGCCCCCAATCCAACCAAGCCTGCTCCCAAGCTGAATCGGCCCAGCCTGCTCCAAACTATTTGGCCCAGTCCACTCTCCTATTTCCTCCCTCTCTCTCTTACCCTGTGTGCCCCTATAATGTTCCCCTGTTTCATCCCTCTCACTCTCTTACCTTGTCTGCCCCTTTCCTTTCTATTTTGTGCCTGTATGCCCTTATTTTCCTAAATACTTGGTGTGTCAGTAGCCAGCAACACTTTGTCTAGGGGCCCCACCAACATGGTCCCAATTGGGCCCCACATTTGATAGGATCAGCCCTGAATTTACTGATCTCATACCAAGCTGGTAATGGTCGAAGTAGCACATCTTTGTCAGGGTCGGACTGGGCCAGCGGGACACCGGGAAAAAACTGGTAGGCCCCTGGCTCTTGTGGGCCCCGCCTGCCCAGATCCGCACCCAGATGCACAATTTCTAGGCGCTTTCCTGCTGTGGGCGCCTAGAAAACCTATAGCACTCACACGCCAGCGCACAGGCGCACACGTGCGACGTCACGCAATGCCCGGAAAGTACAGTGCGTGCCAGCGCACACGGCAGCACGGCAGGGGTGGCCGGGTAGGTCTGAAGGGGGGCCCTGGACAGCAGCCCCATTGGGCCCCGGGCCCCCCAGTCCGAACCTGATCTTTGTGAATTTCCCAGAGTGCTTAGCAGTGATTAGTAGCTTGATTAATTAAGGATATAGCACTTAAAATCTCCCCCATTTCACAATGATCCAATGATCTGAAAGAATCATTGCTCTTTATAGAGATAAAGTAAGACAGAATGGAAAAGTTATAAAACCATTTAAAACCAACGAACATTTACATTTTTTATTAGTTAACTTTCTATTTAGATCATTTTTTATTATTCTTTCATTCTGCTGAATAAAGCCAGGGCCGAAACTAGGTAGAGGGAGAAGAGGCACGTACTTAGAGTGTAGCGGCAGGGGGGGATGAAGCACGTACCTCTTCTGCCACATACCCCTGTTCTGAGCCCTTGTCCCCATAACGCATGCCTGTGAGTGTGCACACTTAATCATGTACGCATGCATGGCAGGCAGGTCGGCGCCCAAGCCAGGGACAGAGAGCTGCTTGCCCGAGTTCCCTAGGGCACCGAACTGGCTTGGCCAACCTCTGCAAAAGCCACAAAGAATAAACAAAAAAAGACTAAATGCAGCTTATCTTATCTCAGAAAGAAAATCATACTAAACCTTCAAGGAAAATGTGCTATAAACAAGTTATATTCTCTTTTAAACAGTGGAATGTCAATGTCATTATTTAATTGTGCTTTAACTATCATTGAATGATTCATAATATTGAATTATGGAATTCTTAACTATGATATTTTGGGGCAAATTTACTAAAGGGTGAATTTTTGCCTTGGAAGATGCCATCACACTTCATGCAACTTCGCCAGACATTAATTTACAGCGCTTACGCAAATTCATCAAAATGTAAAGTTATGTCTCAGCAAACGAACACTGATGTCAGACTTACTGGTCTATGTTTTGAGGCTGAGAACGGATCCCTTCTTGAATAGAGGCACCGCATTACTGATTTGCCAGTCTTCGGCACTGCCAGACCTCAATAAATCCTGAAAAATTGAGTGAAGAAGTTTGCTTTGCCAGTAAAACGTCATCATCATTAGCATTTCTAAGCAAATTTTCACCAGCCTTATTTTCTTAGAAGTGAAACTTTGTTAACACACTTATGCTTAGGTCAATTTGAATAGGGCATGTACATATAGGTCATAAACAGTATTAAGCGGGAAATGCTTTTCACGGGGTTAAACACAAAACAAAAATGGGAAGTCTTTAAAATGCTGCTTAATATATATATATATATATATATATATATATATATATATATATATATATATATATATATATATATATATATATATACATGTCAGTTTATTCCCCTTGTAAGCAAGGAACATTGTTGCAAAGCAAACTTCTTCACTTAATGACGTCAGTGGTAGGAAAGCTTTTCAAAGGGTTAATAAAGTATAAGATACTGGACTTCATAGCAAATCATAATACCATTGGGGGAATGTAATAAAAATCGCTAACAGAAAAACTATTCGCAATGCGAAAAGTTATGCCTTTGCGCGAACAAATTTTGCTTTGTGCGAATTTAATATAGCTTTTGCGAGCCCGGAAACTGTTTAGCGACCACTTCCGACAGTGAAAGACCGTTTGCGAATTTTATAGTTTGCGCCAATGCGCAGTCAATGTAATAAAACTTCTTACTGAAAAAGTCGTTATGTTTGCTCCAAAAGATTACGACACCTTCAAGCACTTCTTATGAGTGCGCAATTAAAATTCGCAATGCTCAATTAAAAGTCGCAATGCGCAATTAAAATTCGCAATGCAATAACAGTTTACGGAGCAATATTACATTGCGAGATGTGGATTTTTAGTCTTATTGGTGCGAATTGTTTTGCTCTTTGCGACTTTTATTACATTCCCCTGTATGAGTTTGTGCCAGCATGGTTTTATGTGTAATAAATTTTGCTAGACTAACTTGATTTCTTTTTATGAGAAAGTAAGCAGGGACCTCGATTCTGGGATGGCAGTGGATGTGATTTACTTAGACTTTGCTAAAGCATTTGATACAGTACCACACAGAAGGTTACTGGTTAAATTATGGAATGTTGGCCTGGAACATAGTAGTTGTACCTGGATAGAGAACTGGCTAAAAGATAGACTACAAAGAGTGGTGGTAAATGGAACATTTTCTAATTGGACCAGTGTTGTTAGTGGAGTACCGCAGGGCTCTGTACTAGGTCCCTTGCTTTTCAACTTGTTTATTAATGACCTGGAGGTGGCCATTGAAAATACTGTTTCTATTTTTGCAGATGATACTAAATTGCACAGAACTTTAGGTTCCATTCAGGATGCTGCCACTTTGCAGAGTCATTTGTCTAAGTTGGGAAACTGGACAGCAAACTGGAGGTTCAATGTTGATTAATGCAAGGTTATGCACTTTGGCAAAAATAATATAAATGCATGTTATACACTAAGGGGCAGATTTATCAAGAAATTTAATGAAAGTTTTTTTTTGGCCGAATAGGCCTGTTTTCGATCGAATAGGTTAGGTTTTGAATTTGAATCACACAAATCGAAGTAATAGCACATTCGATCAAATTTGAGGGGGTGTATAAGGATATTTTGAGTTTTTTTGGAGGGGTTGAACTTGATGGACTTTGGGGCAAATTCACTAAGATGTGAAGCACTTCGCCAGGCGTATTTTCGCCAGCGCTCCGCAAATTCACTAAAATCTGAAGTTGCGCACAGGGGTAGCGTTAGTTTGCGAAGTTGCGCTAGCGTTAATTCGCCAAGCGAAGCAAAGTTTCGCTAGCGAAGGTTAATTTGCATACGGCGCGAAATTCAAATTTCAATGGAGGAATACGTATCTGCACTACAAATGCCTAGAAAACCTTCAAATCAGCAAATATAAATTTTATTTTGCCCTACACATGTGCCCACTGTCTAGGTAAGTTGCCATGAGTCAGGAAATGTAGGGGGGAAGGAGGGGAGCCCCAAAAAAAATTTTGATCTTTTTCAGCCTATCACCCATCATGTAGAAAACACGCCAGCGTTTTTTGGGACTTAGAAAAAAATTTGACTTTTTTGGAAACAATCCCTATCTACTCTATTGCGCTTCGCCAGGTCTGAGGTGGCGAAGGAAATCTAGCGTAAAAGGTAGCGTTCAGTACACTGCGCAAGTTAGTGAATTTGCGTAGTTACATCGCTAGCGAAAATTCGCCTGGCGTAAGTGTGCGAAGTAACACTAGCGAATTTACGCCAGGGTTCGTTAGTGAATTTGCGAAGTACCGAAAATTCCAAACGCTAGCGAATTGACGCTAGCGTTCGGCGCTTCGGCGCTTAGTGAATTTGCGCCTCTGTCTTTTTTCAACCAGATTTCACTATGTAACTATATATATATATATATATATATATATATATATATATATATATATATATATATATATATATATATATACACTACAAGTTAGCCCCAGCACGCTCAACATATAACCCCCTAAAAAAATATTCTTGCACAAATGAAAGTTTGTACAAAGCATGCATAAGCTGACGCACCCAGTCAAGGCAGTGTCCATGCGTCAGTCCTATCCTAAGTGAAAAAAATAAAGTGTTACCTTTGGGGGGAGACTGACCATACCTGCTTTTCTCTTTATTTAGATGAGAGTGAGCATTTAAGGAGAGAGCCACCTCCCCAAAATATAAAGTTTTTTAAAATGAAACCTCTATTGTCCTAGACATCAAAAAAAATGTGGCAAGATCTCCAATGGTTAAAAAAAATGGTAAAAAATACATTTAACAGTTACAACTTTTAAACATAATCCCACTTTAAAATATGAAAAAATTTCAGCATTTTGTCTTTTTTATGACAGGATATAGCTTCATCTTAAGCAGACTTTGGCAAAAAGGGTAACGTAGTAGAAACTTTGCACTTGCAAACTTTGCCTGCTGAAAGGGCACAAAACATTATTAGCACTGAGCTGAGGAATGGCCACTTCTCCCTTTAGTAAATCTGCCCCTTAGTGCTAATGCTTAATGGCATATAGAGCATACAGTAAGATGTTAATAGATGCAAGCATTTAATTGATTTTCAGAAATTTTATGAAACTGATAAATTGAACAAAACTTTGAGGGAGTTTAAAGTAGAAATATTTGCCAACTTATAATTCAGCCAAATGTGTTCTTTAAAAAATAAATGGGTTTCTGGGGTCAACTTGGTCTTAGTTTTTTTTTATTACACATAATAATCATACATTGGGCCAGGTTCAGTTCAGTGAGAAAAAGTTATCTTATGGTTTTTCACTTGAAAACTCATGAGTGAGATTCAATTCAGGGAGAAAAAACTCATAGCCATTTTCAGTTCCAGCTTTTCCCATAGACTTCAAAAGCGTTTTCACAAGATAAACCATGAGAAAAGTTTTTCTGAATTGCATCTCAGATTGTATCTTGTCCATGAGTTTTCACTTGATAAACTTTTATCTTGCGGAATTGAATCTGGCCCATTGTGTTAAATGCATACATACTGTTCGCCATATGCATTGTTAATTGCATATGCAGATTGGGCATAAAGCTGGTTAGAAGGAAGACAATAGATTACTTTACTACACTTTCCATCTACAGAATGAGAGATGACCCTTTTAATTTTTTGAAGCATGCAAATGAGTATGAAAGAATATTCCATTTTTTTGTCTGTAGGAATGCGTTCAGTCCCCAACTGACTCAGCTCTTTTTTATTATAATCTCCTTGAAATCATGTGTATAACTTCGCTTTGTCATGTTCTATTTTATTTAATTGAATTGGCTTTATCCCTGTAGCGTCTTATGTGTAAGGGACTGATTGTTATTTGCTCAGTCAAATTATGACTGTTCTATTCATGTCAATCAGAACCTCATCACCTGCATCAATGTTGATAAAGTATTTGTTTGCAAGTGTTAGTTCCCAGGTATTTATAACCCCCAACGCAATGTTTTATTTGTTATTTCTGGAAAATGTCAAGGTCTTTATCATGGGCAGATTTAGAAGATATACTGTATACTTCTATAAATAAGCTCTTTTGTACTTCTAACACAGTGAGTCACATTTGTTCAATTGCCAAGTTTGTAAAGTTTATGAGCAGTATGTTATTTGATGGGCAGTTCTAAATATAGCTAACAGTTACAATGTCTGTCAGAGAAAGCAAACTCTTGAAATAGTTCAGTATTGTAATACTGAATATAATTAGCTTCATTTTATTCTGGCAGATATTATGGCAACTAAACCTGTTACAGTAAAGTAAAAAGGTCTTAAATCTTAAACAATAAAGATTCTGTTTTGTGAATAATTATTTCTTTAGAATGCAGAAATTAATTTTCTGAAATTGCCTAAACACAGGAAAGCACAGTTCTTCTTTGAAGTTGTACATTGTGTAACAAGAATGGTAATACATGCAAACATTGTCACAGAAAATGAATTTCAGTTTTTAAGCTCAGTGTATGGCTGTATTTCTGTGATTAAGTCTGATAAAACACCAAAGGGATTATTTATCAAAATCCGATTTTTTCTCCTGTTAAATAAAAAAAACAATTTACCCTTATTTAACATTAAAAAAGCACTAACAAATCAAATCGCACAACTGTTTCGGATTATCGCATGACAATTTCAGAATTTTTGGATTTGACGTCCGAAATGTTAAAATTTTTCGTGAAATCAGAGGAACCAGCGTAAAAGTCCGAAATGTTTGGATTATCTTAAAAAAACCCTAACACCGACCATAATATCTTCAAATTGCAAATAGGACCTCTGCCATTGACTTCTACAGGACTGCTACAAGTTGAAGATGGAGTATTTTTGGATTTGGACATTTTGCATTCTTGGGGTATGATACATCTTGGAAATTTAATTTTTTTTCTGTTTTTTTCATTCTGACTTTAAGAAAAAAAAACCCAACTGTACAGTAAGTCTGATATATTGAAAAAAGGTAATACTCATGCACTATGAGCAGCGATTTTGTTGATTACTTTGGCAGTTAAGCTCAGCTCATTTTACACACTCTCAGCATAAAAGAAATCATGAGTGTATGCTCAGTGTTCCCCCAGGGCTAGAACTAGGGTTAGACAGATAAGGTTCCTGCCTAAGACGCAACACTGGTTAGGTACCTGAAATTTATGCCTACCCTTGTCTGTATTTGCTTCCCTCTGCCACATCCCCTTTCCTTTTGTCACTCTCTCCTCCCTCCCCTCACCCCCTCTCTCCCCTGCCCCTACCCCTACGCTTCATTTTTGTTGCATGGGAGCGTGGTGGCCGGCTGGGTTACCTAGGGTGCCAAGTGGTTTGGCCTGGTCCTGTGTTCTTGAAGGTAAATAGCTTTGGAATTTTTCAACCCACAATATCTTTTAAACAATGCTAAAAATTATGTTGGCAGATAATGCACTATTCTGCCATGCTTGACGATACAAGCCAATTATAGGTAAAATCATGCCTTTTAGAGGAAGTGAATTGTTATCAAGGACTCCTTTGACATTCTGAACTTCTGATACTACTGAAGAACGAGGAGAATCTTATTTATTCCAGTATGAAGCTTTCAGAGATCAGTAGGCACAAGGAATTGCAACCATAGGATGAGAGGTACTGTATGTTATGGTATGTTAGTGTATGATTATCTTTTTCACCATTAGGTTTATGCCATAAAATGTGTTTCCAAGAACCACAGTTCTCTGTTGCTTTTAGAGTTCCAGATATTACCACAATCCCAATTTCAGCTCTTTAGCAATGCTCTTCTGCAGCTAAGTTAATAGCACTGTCACAAATATGCTTTTTCTGCTTCTTTGGAATATCATTACAGGCCACATACAGTTGTGTTGTTTAATGCTGAATCCATTGACTGCCTCTACTTTAGACTGGGTCTCCTAGTAGCCTTGGAGGCATGTGACTTAGCTTCTAATAAATGATCCCATTACTGGAAGACTGTGCTTGACAATGCTACAGTGTCGTCGTAACTAAACTGGCTGCTCTCCAAACCTTTTATGTACCGGCTCCTAGTGCTAGGTTCCTTTTCAGCATCAATTGTAGAAGATGGGGAGGATCACTGACAATGCCTCTGTTCATACTCCTCTCTTTCTACTGTAATTTTAATCCACTCTGCCCTTATCCTACATATCTCTACCGCTATGCTCCCACCTCAAACTCTTCTATTTTCTACCCCCTCACTCGCTGAAGACAGAAATCCTATTTTTAGCAGTTCACTGAAATAGCTTCTGCTCTATTCTCCACCAAACAGCGAAAATGCCTCTTGTTAGATTTTTTGTGCTCATATTTTTTGCATTCTCTTTGCAACTATTATTTCATGAAAGCATCAACATATTTTCCTAAATGTATGTAATGAAAGGTAGGTACAATTTGTGCAGCAGCAGTAACTCATATCAACCAATAAAATGCTTGCTTCAAGCAGATGACTAGTAAACATTACTGTAGATTTGTCGCTATTTAAATAATATCATTTCCCATGATAATTTGGTGTTTATTGTGCAACTCAAAAGCATTTGCTATGTTTTTTTGGACTCCAGGGTTTTTTATAAAAACATTGCTACAAAAACGTATTGATCAAAAAAGTCTAGAAAATTACAAGACTGATAAAGGAAGCAACTTAGTAATAATAAACCTCCCCCTAATGCACTGGCTGCATTGCTAATGGATTCAGAGAACAGCCTTATTAACTACAATGAAAAAATAGATATGTTCCCTACATTAATGATTCCTTAGTATTGTATTGCATGGTCCATGGGCCAACTGATTTCTGACTTGAGCATTCTGGGAACTGTAGTTTAGTTTAAAAATTAAGTAACATCATCAGTAACATAGTTTCTATTAAAAGAACAAGAATTGTGTATGCACATCAGTAAGAAAAAAAGAAATCTACTGAAACTATGTCAGCAATCAAGGACATAACAGATCTAGAGAGTATAAAAATATTCCAGCAAATTGGGTCAGCGGAACGTATTATTAGTATCGAGGGGAGCACTGCTTTTAGAAGCAATTATAAGTAAAGTAAGAGCTGGTTGGTTTGTTATTCAATAGTTATGCTTTTATTACTAGCAGATAAAAAGGCATCCAAGGTTGGCAGTATTAAATAGAAAAGGACTTATATATGCGTAACTTGCACTACTCTGAAATCAGAGGTCAAGCCACCTATAGATTATGCAGAAATTCTTACAGGTTAATGAAAGACCAGTTCACGGAATTAAGCTGCTGATCCTAGTAATTCAACATAGAATCCATGATAAAACTGCTTGAGTTATTGATCTACATTTTTACAGCAATGTAATCAATTTATGAAAACAATCCAACTCTTGGTTATTCTAAATTAAAAACTCTTTCAGCATAATTAACAGTTATATTGCTTTACACAAACCTTCAAATCTTCTGTGATAACAGTTTATATAGGCTATAGTGCTACTAGTTAAAGGGATACTGTCATGGGAAAAAATGTTTTTTTCAAAATGAATCAGTTAATAGTGCAGAATTCTGCACTGAAATCCATTTCTCAAAAGAGCAAACAGATTTTTTTATATTCAATTTTGAAATCTGACATGGGGCTAGACATATTGTCAATTTCCCAGCTGCCCCAAGTCATTTCCTAACATATGGCACCTAAACTATATAGTGGGCATATGTGTAGGGCAAAATAACAACTCTATTTTATTTTATTAAGGTTCCCTGGGCTTGTGTAGTGTAATGTATTTGCTGCTACATATACGTCCATTGTACTTTAACTTTGCGCCATATGCAAATTAGGCATCGCTAGCGTAACTTCGCTTTGCTTGATGAATTAATGGTAGCGCAACTTCGCTACCTTTCACCTCCCTGAGCGCAACTTTGGATTTTAGTAAATTAGCGGTGCCCTGTCAAAACTTTGCATGCCGAAGTGCAGCAAAGTCATTGCTGGTGCAACTTCGGAGGTATGTAAATTTGCCCCTTTATCTGAACTTTTAGGGGCACATTTACTTAGCTGGAGTGAAGGATTAGAATGAAAAATACTTCAAATTTCAAAGTATTTTTTTGGCTACTTCAACCATCAAATTGTCTACTTCGACCTTCGAATCGAACGATTCAAACTAAAAATCGTTCGACTATTCAACCATTCGATAGTCGAAGTACTGTCTTTTTAAAAAAAACTTCGACCAACTATTTCGCCACCTAAAACCTACCGAGCACCAATCTTAGCCTATGGGGAAGGTCCCCATAGGTTTTCCTAGCAATTTCTTATCGTTCGATTCAAAGGATTTAATAGTTCGATTGAACGATTTTTCCTTCGGTCGTTCGATCGTACCGAATTGCGGTAAATCCTTCGTCTTCGATATTCAAAGTCAAAGGATTTAACTTCGATGGTCGAATATCGAGGGTTCATTAACCCTCGATATTCGACCCATAGTAAATGTCCCCTCAGAGTTTGTGAGTTTAGTCATAGGCTTTCCTAGCAATTTCTTATCGAAGGAAAATCGTTCGATCGATAGATTAAAATCCTTTGAATCGTTTGATTTTTTTTTTAATCGATTTTTCCTTCGGTCGTTCGATCATAACGAATTGCGGTAAATCCTTCGACTGCGATATTCGAAGTCAAAGGATTTAACTTTGATGGTCGAATATCGAGGGTTAATTAACCCTCGATATTCGACCCATAGTAATTGTGCCCCTCAGAGTTTGTGAGTTTAGTCATGGTATCAAAAACCTCTAAAAATCTGACCTTTAGTAAATAAGCCTCTTAGAGGTTTTCAGATTTGTTTCACTAGGAATTTTTAGAGATTTTGAGATTTTAGAGGTGTTTGTATTTTTTTGGTACATCGTTCAGTGCATTTTCTGTTCATATTTTTATATTCAGATCTTTTAATAAATTCTATAACATTCGTGTTTTTAGAGAATGTGAGTTTATTCAAATTTTAAAAACCCTTTAAAACCTCTAAAATGAGAATGTTGATAAATAAGAAAGCTAGACATGGCGTTGCATTGGATATGATTTTGCTAAGGCATTTTAGAAAGAACCACACAGAAAGTTGCTGATTAAACAAAGAAATATTGGTTTTGAACATAATATTTGTACTTTGATAGAAAGCTGGCTAAAGGATAGATTAGGTGGTAAACAAAATATTTTCTGTAGGGATATTTGTTTATTAATGCCCTTGAGGTTGGCATTGCAATGTGCAAGTACTGTCTCTATTTTTGCAAAACTATTAGTACTAGTCTGAAGGGGTGGCCTCTGGTACGTGATCCTCTTTATGGGTAAAAAGGTCCCCTGCTATTTGTCTATAATGTCTTCTAATATACTTATAAAGTGTAATCATGTCCCCTTGCAACTGTCTATTTTCCAGAGAAAACAGCCCCAACCTTGACAGTCTATCCTCATAATTTAAATATTCTCTCCCTCTTACCAGTTTAAAGGCATGTATCTGTGCTCTCTTCAGCTCATTTACATCCCTCTTAAGCCCAAAACTGTATTGCATAGTCCAGGTGAGGCCTTACCAGGGACTTGTTAAGAGGCAAAATTATGTTTTCATCACTTGAGTTTATTCCCTTTTTTATGCAAGACAGAACTTTATTTGCTTTACTAGCCAAAGAATGACACTGCCCAGAATTAGACAATTTGTTATCTACAAAAACCCATAGACCCTTCTCAGTTAAGGAAACCCCCAACACACTGCCATTTAGGGCAGATTTACTAAGGTTTGAATGGTAAATTTGAATTTAAATTAAAATTTTCAAATACTTTTTGGTCAAAACTCAGAATTTTGGATTTAAAACCACCAACTCAAATTTGAATGTGAGATTTATCACATCTCGACCATGGACAGTTCAAATTGAATACTTTGCCACCTAAAACCTACAGAGTTCATGTAAAAGTCAATGGCAGAGGTTTGTTGAGCAATTTTAAGATGTTAATAGCAGGGATGCATCCAAGATTCAGTTCGGGATTCGGCCAGGATTTGACCTTTTTCAGCAGGATTCAGATTCGGCCGAATCCTTGTGCCTGGCTGAACCGAATCCGAATCCTAATTTGCCTATGTAAATTAGGGGTGGATAGGGAAATCACATGACTTTTCCTCACAAAAGAAGAACTTTTTCCACTTTTTCCTTTACTGACCGTAATTTGCATATACACCACTCTTTGTGATCTATCTTTTAGCCAGTTCTCTATTCAGGTACAAATACTATGTTCAAGGGCAACACTCCTTAATCTAACCAGTAACTTTCTGTGTGGCACTGTATCAAATGCTTTAGCATAGTCTAAGTAGATCACATCCACTGCCATCCCAGAATCGAGGTCCCTGCTCACCTTCTCATAAAAAGAATAAAATTAGTCTGGCAAAATATATAACACACAGAACCTTGGCGATGCAAACTCACAGTATTATTATTTGCAGTGAAATCTTACCCCTTATCTTACCCCTTAGTACCTCCTTCAAAAAGCTTTTCTTCCCTCAGATCAGACTAACTGGCCTATAGTTTTGATGCTAAGAACAGGATCCCTTTTTGAATAATGGTCTAAAAGAGTTTATAAAGTGTTTGTCTTTATGTAAGGATTTACTTGGTATCAGTTGCATCCCACTTTTCATCTGTTTGTATACATGTATAAGATCCTTTATATATATATATATTTATTCATTTATATATATAAAGCAAACGCTGAATATATATATATATATATATAGTAACAACCTTGGTTTCTTCCGCACTCCACTGATTATCTCAAATCACCCAGGTGCTGCTCAAAAAACATTATCCAGGAACAGTTTAGGTATAGAGTGCACACTGGGAACCACTAAAATGGTTATTCTTTTAAAAAAACGTCTTGATAAAGGTCCTAGACGGGGACCGAAACGTCGACCTGTTTTTTAATCTATTTATAATAAAATTGTTTTTTTAAAAGAATAACCATTTTAGTGGTTCCCAGTGTGCACTCTATACCTAAACTGTTCCTATATATATATATATATATATATATATATATATATATATATATATATATATATATATATATATATTTGCTTTAGAAAATGTAACAATTGGAATATGTTATGACTGATTAAGAGATGTCATTTTAAATTTCTAAATCTAAAAATCTTGTTTGCTTGTTTTTACTATATAAACCAAATAAACTGTGTGACCAGTCTACCGGCACCATGCCAGACTTTGCCAGGTTTGGCAATCACAGAGCTATGCTTCCTTAGTACCCTGGGATGAATACCAACTATTTTTTGTTTATCTTAACATGTTCTAGTCTCTTTTGAATTTACTCATGGGTAACCATACATCATTAGTTGTATTACCAGAATTGGGACAATTAAAAAGGAAACCTTCAATAATTGGTTCCTCATTTGTGTAGACAGATGTAAAATAACAGTTCGGGGTGGTTCAACTTAAAATAAACTTTTAGTATGTTAAAGAATGCATAATTCAAAGCAATTTTTTAAGTGGTCATCATTCTTTTATATAGTTTTTAAATTGTTTGCCTTCTTCTTCTGACTCTTTCCAGCTTTTAAATGGATGTCACTGACCCCCATCTAACAAACACATTTATTGTTATTGTTACTTTTTATTATTCATCTTTCTTTTCAGGCCCCCTCCTATTCATATCCCCATCTGTTATTTAAATAAATGCATGGTTACTATGATAATTTGGGCAGTTGCAACCAGATGGCTGATGCAAACTGAAGAGCTGCTGAATAAAAAGCTAAATAACTCAAAACTACAAAAACATTAAAGGAAAACTATACCCCCCAAACAATGTAGGTCTCTATAAAAAGATATTGCATAAAACAGCTCATATGTAAAACCCTGCTTCATGTAAATAAACCATTTTCATAATAATATACTTTTCTAGTAGTATGTGCCATTGGGTAATCATAAATAGAAAATTGCCATTTTAAAAAATAAGAGCCGCCCCCTGGGATCGTAGGATTCACTGTTCTCACAAACATACCAACAAACCATACATGTTAGGTCACATGAACCAATTAACAGACAGAGTTGTGTCTTTTGCTTCCACACTTCTTCGTGTTACAGTTAAAGTTGAAGTATTTCTGGTCAGGTGATCTCTGAGACAGCACACAGACCATCACGAAATGGTGGCTCAAGGCAAGAGATGTAAAAGGGCAATATTTGCTTAAATATATATTCCAGTTTGGTAAGATTCTTTAATATGCCACTTAATATTATATGAACTATCTGTTGCTTAAGTGTTCATTTTGGGGGTATAGTTTTCCTTTAATACAAAATGAAAACCAATTGCAAATTGTCTCAGAATATTAGTCTTTACATCATACAAAATGTTAATTTAAAAGTGAACATTAATTGTCTACTTTCAGTTCAAAAAACTCTAATCACTGATTGGTTACTTTGGGTTACTGCAAATTTGTCCAGTGTTTATAAGTGAGTCCCATTACTGCTTTACAGCTAATGTTCAAAGAGCCTTATCTTCACTTGATGTGATGTCTGTCTGACATACAGTAGGCTTTACTACAAAGAGGCTTGAGTAGGTAAACACAGATTCTGAGTTGCAGGTAAATATTTTTTTAAGGGCTATCGCAAACTCTTCTGAGAATGCCTAACTTTACATTGACACATAGAAAACACTTGACATGTGTCAATTCAAAGGTCAGTAAAGGGAAAAGTATTCTCAGGAGATGTGTTGCCCACAGAACAGCTGATTTATCACAGACAACAAATCTCAATGTGTGTCTTTGCTTAACAGATATGTGCGTGAATATCAGATTTCCCTAGCCAGTATTTTGTATTGTCCAAATCTTTTTACAGTAAGGAAGGGCCTGCACCTGATTTCATATATTAACACTTTACTTTACAAATTCTCTTAAAATTGTGGTGGCAAAGTAAAAAGGCAGGCATTAAAATAAATCTTGCACCAATCAATATAAATTGTGGGATTGAGAAAAATGTATTCAAAAGAGAAACTATAATATAAAGAAATGTTAAAAATAAGAATCCTCAAGATCAGATTTAAAACACATTTAATCATATATTTTAAAAAAACTTGCATTCAGCATCTAATTTAATAACATTCTGTCAAACAGCAACATATTTAAAATCTGTGAGCAATACTGAAAGAACTGCAGGCAAAGCATTGAATGTTTTCCACTTTCTGGTTACTGATCTTGCTTGAAACTTAATATAAATGCAAATTAAATGTTTGATATCCATTCTATAGATTTAGTTTACATGTAATATACACTATCATTCCCATCAGAGACATAAATACTGTTTTGGCTTGGAATGGCTTCAATGATATATAAGACATGACCTTTAAAAGTCATGTAGTTAGATGAGTACTGAGCAAAAGATACTTAAGAGCCCTGTCATGCTTGCTTGCATTGATTCTATAGCCCCCCTCCTCTGTTCTTATTTGTAAATGCAATTCAGTGTAGAACACAGTATGCCCAATTAATCTGCATAGATGTTTCATTATTATAGAAAGATATTGTTTATATTTTATATTGTAAAGAATATTATATTTTAAAAATAGATCTAATTAAAGAATAAGAATAAAGAAAAGCTTCTGTACTTTTTTATCAGGCTATACCTGTCACAAACGGCACCCTACATCCATAACCCAAGCAAAGCTCCCTGGTCCCAGACAGGATTGGTAAGCGTAAGCGTAGAATAGTCAGTGGACAGGCAAAGGTAGGATTGGAGAGGTCAGAGTAGTCACAGGCAGGCTAGGATCAGGATTGGAGAGATCAGAGTAGTCAAGAAGGCAAGCAAGGATCAGTAACGAAAGATCAATCAGGAAATACAAAGATTAAACATCCAGGAACTCTACTAATAACATCAGGCAATGTGCTGAAACTTGTAATTCCCTTTTATACAGATTGAATTTTGCGTACTGCGTGATGATGTCATCACGCAGGCGCATAAACCCGGAAGCGTGCTGGCGCACGTGCCATAGGGGGAATGGGCACAGGAGGAGAAGAAGCAATGTGTCTGGCGTCCACGCTGAAGGATTGGCGGTGGACTTACCCTGGTGGTCTAGTGGGGTCCACCGCCACTAGGGGGTGGGGTTTTTTAAAAAAAACAGGTCAACGTTTCGGTCTGTGTCTAAGACCTTTCTCAAGACTTGAGAAAGGTCTTAGACACAGACTGAAACGTTGACCTGTTTTTTTTAAAATGCATTGAATAAAATTTGCTTTTTTAACTATTTGAAAAACATTCCTGGTGTGCACCTCTCCTCAGTGTGTGTCTCAATCTTCCTCCCCAGCCCTCTCTAGCAGCTAGCTGATCTAGCCTGCTAAGACTTGAGAAAGGTCTTAGACACAGACCGAAACGTTGACCTGTTTTTTTTAAAATGCATTAAATAAAATTTAGCTTTTTTAACTATTTGAAAAACATTCCTGGTGTGCACCTCACTTTTTTTTTTTTGCATACTGCTATCGAGAGTAGCACCTGGGTCATTATCTCCTTAATGGTGTGCTGAACGCTCATGGACTATGTGTGTGTGTGTGTATATATATACTGTATATATATATATATATATATATATATATATATATATATATATTATTTCATATAGACCAATACAAGAGGTCCTCAGCACTCAACCAATTATCAATATATTAAGGACACTGAAACATTTTGTGCTTTAAGCTACTAAAAATGCCTTACCCTTTAAATAAAGCAGAGATTGTTTGTCCATATATCACAATATATTTAAGCTGGCCAACTGCATCAAAGTCATCCCTGGTGTGGCCAGTTCCTACACCCATCTGATTCATTAAGAGTTCAATTGCTTCATTATACATTTTATAAAGGGACTAAGTTTTACCCACAACTTACTTGCTGCTTTCAAAGTAAAACTCCCAAACTTGGTTGCCACCAGTGAGATCACCTGACTATAGCTGAAAGGGTGGGAGGTAAAACATGAAGCTGTCCACTGCTCCTGTATAAATTATAAAAACAAGGGAAAGTTGTGCTCACCACTTATTTTAAAAACTTTAAGCGGGGGTGCAATGCGGTTGTGACCACAAAATTCAGTAGCCAGTTCCATAAGGAATAATTTTTCCTTTACTTGAATTTTAATATAGACTTTTTAAACCCATGGTTTGCATTTAGCACATGTGGAATTTTCTCCCCCATCACCACCTATATGTGCACAGGAGTTGAACTACACAGATGGGTGCATTTTGGACAGAAGATATTTATATATATATATATATATATATATATATATATATATTTTTTTTTTTTTTTTTTTTTTTTTTTTTTTATTTGTAAAGCGCTCCTCGAGGGCAAAGCACTGTACAGCAAAACAATAAATTAGTAGTAACAAACAAGGGGTCATTGGAATAAAAAGTAACAATAAGTGCATTATTAGGGCTTACAGTCTAAAGATTACATATATTAGTAGCCTTACTATACTTGCTCAAATAATATGCTTTCAAGAAGATATTTAAAAATATGCTACTGTATGTGTAATTAACATCTTTCTAATGAAAACCAATACATTGTCAAAATGCTAATTTTTGTTTTTATTGATGCATATTATTTTCCATTTATAGTCTTGATTACACTCCCCATCCATCTGTTGCTAAACTACAACTCTGCATACATTTACAAGCAGCAGTTAGGTGTTTCAATTCTGTATCAGCTAGAGAATTACAGAATGAATCATATATCCGTGCATAAGTGAATCAGCGAATATCTCTAAATATATTACAAATGTAAGAGCAGTTTGTCAATGGAATAATCCAGTAACTGCCTGCTACAGTTATTCCTAGTGCTGTGAAAAACGGGCGGCTTAGGTGGAAGGTGGTATGAATAGCTCCCACTCTTCCCAACGTAGCTAGGTAGAATACTCTGCTGGGGGAAGGGTGGAAGGGTGGGAACCAGTACTTTTTGGTGGCATACTGATGATTATTCCTATTGAGCAGGTACTGACAATGGGTATTTAAACCTGCTACTAAATACTTTGTATATACCCACCACCTTTCCTACCTACGTATTGAGCTTTTAATTGTGTGTTATTTTAGGGACATGGTCCCGCATGGCGTAGCGTTTTTTCCACGCTGTGAGTGTGTATGCTGGTGTGGCCAAATGAACAATACTTTTTAAACAGTTTGAATTAAAAGTTATATTTTAATACTTTGTAGCAACCTTTGCTTGAACTGGTTGGCTGACTGCAGCTGATCTGGATGGGTGTGTCACTCTCCAGTATTCAGTGTAGCTGTTTGTTGTCTTTTTTGGTTGTTGTAGTAAATGATTCTGACATTTGTAATAATAATAATCACCATCCATTAAGAAATATCCACACTTAAAATTATAATATAATTTTATGTATTAAAAATCTAAAGACTAATAATAACAATAATAATAGTAATGAACATTTAAAGTCACTGAATGAAATCTGATTAGCTGTAAATAGTATAAAAATAGCAGCATTTTAAATGTAAACCAATGAAATGTAATGAGGGAAATCTGACTGAATGTTGGTGGCTCTGCCCACAATTTCTAACCTTGAACCACAGTTACCTAGTGGCTCACTTTGGAGACCCTGTGATAAATATTTAGAGAATGGAAGCATCTTACATTTAAACCAATGAAATTTAATTGGCAACATCTGATTGTCTGTTGATGGTCCTGTCTAATTTTTCTAATCTTGCATATTAGTAATCCAGTGACAAACGGTATAAACATTGGGAACCCTGGCATAAATAGCACGAGAATGGCAGAATTTAACATGTAAACCAATGAAATTCAAGGGGTAAAATCTGATTGGCTATTTGAGGCTCCACCCCCTTGAACCACAGTTACCCACTAACTAATGCTGCAAAGTTTGGGGACCCTGGTATTAATATTTAAAGAATGGCAGCAATTTAAATTTTAACCAATGAAAGTCTCTAGGTGAAATCTGACTGTTGTTGATTTTTTTCTTAATGTGAAAAAGGCTGACACGTTGGTTCATCACAACACAATCATCACAGGGCTGACCTCCAAGCAGAAGATGTGATAGGATTGTGCTTCTGCTGCTCTCCACATCTTCCATCTCTTCCTGTAACACCAATGTACTTCCTGCTACACAACGCTCTGCTCCAAAGACCTCCAGCACCCCCGTCAACAGTGAGAGTGTCCCTCCTGCACCAAAATGGTTAGTGGCCATTTTTTACTCGCTTGCACACACTTATACACTTTTACACACATTTTGTTGTTTTTTATTTTGCACAGTTTTGCTCTCTTTTGCACACATACACACACACACACACATACTATTTTATATATACACATACACACTTCAGGTCATATTTATTATGCTGTGTAAAATGAAATTTGCTAAAAAAATGGTTTAAAAAGCTGTGTGAAACAAATGGCAAGTTAATAAAGGTATGTGTAATTTTATGCCAATTGAATGCCAAATTTGATGCCGTTATTTTACATTGCTTCCGGCTGAAGTCACTCAAAGTGTAAAAATGGTATGCTGTTTTTTATGCCATTTTTTTACACAGCAAAGCCTGGTGATGTGTGGTGTATTTTCCCCTTTTGTGTTGTGTTTTTGAATTAGTGTAAATGTAAGCATGAAAGTATGTACAAGGTAAATACATTTTGGGAACCAAAAATGCCACATGACTACATCAAGCACCATCCCAATGCATACATACATGCTTATATACAGATATAAGACCCTTTATCCATTTTATCCCTTTCTTATATTTGTACTTAATGGTAACTAGCTGCATGAATCCACAATCCTATTGAGATTATTTGATGTTTCATACATTTTTAGTAGATGTAAGGTATGGTGATCCACAGAAAACCCCATTTACCAAGTATGCTGAATAATAGATTCCATACCTGTATCACTTTCCTGCTGTATTGCATTTAAAAATAGCTGAAACGTAGTGTTTTTAAGGAGTGGCTTTTTGCTGCCCCTGGTAACGTGTGGGGTAAGGCCGTCTGAGGCAAGGTTCTGACGTTGCCTTATAGCAGGGGCACCCTGCTATAAGTAATCCCCATCAACTATTCAGATGTGAAAATCCCCATTTAGTATGTACATTTGATTGTAACAACTCCTCTCCTCCTCTAATAGCAAATTGGATACAATTGCTCACAAAAACCCTCAGCCTTCAGATTCATTGACTTGTATTGGATGCAGTTTGACTGTGTGAGCAGAAACAAGCTTATCTGAAATTGTATCCTACTTCAAGTCAATGGATGTGATTACTGAACCCTCTTGCTAACGCTTTACCAAATTTTGCATTTGGACATTTATTCCCAGTTTATTTCTATGAGCATGAGGCTTTCAAATTAACCTAAAGGGATACTGTCATGAATTTTATGGTGGTTTTTTATTTCTAAATTACATTGTTTACACTGCAAATAATTCACTCTACCAAATAAAATGTAATTCCTGAACCAGCAAGTATATTTTTAGTTGGACAAAAGCTGATGTCATGAAAATATATACAAAAGGGTTTACGGATCTCAGACTGGCAATTATAAGCCAGTAAGATTGACATCTGTGGTGAGCAAATTATTTGAAGGCTTGTTAATGAGCAGTTATCAGCATGGCTTTATGAAGGATAGGTCATGTCAGACAAATTGGATTGCTTTTTATGATGAGGTAAGTGGGGGGCAGTAGATGTAATCTATGTGGATTTTGCCAAAGCGTTTAATACCTTGCCCCACAAATGACTGCTTTCTAAACTAAGGTCTGTTGGGTTTAATGAAGTCGTTTGCACATATATGTACATAGGTATAGGTAGGTAGGAAACTGGCTACAGGATCGGGTACAGAGGTTGGTTGAGTAAGGGTCTTAGTGGGGTCCCTCAGTGCTCGTATTGAGTCCACTTTTATTTTATTTGCTGATTAATGACTTAGAGGTGGGTATTGTAAGTAATGTATCTGCAGATGACACAAAACTATCCAGCCCAATTAATTCCATCCAGGATGTGGCATCCTTGCAACAGGAACTTGACAAACTGGCAATCTAGACAGCTAAGTGGCAAATGAGATTCAATGTTGATAAATGTAAAGTCATGCACCTGGGATGTAAGACTATCCAAGCCACTTATACCCTTAATGGGACTGCACTAGGCAAATCCATTATGGGAAAGTATCTTGGAGTCCTTGTAGATGATAAACTTGGCTGTGGCAAGCAATGTCAGTCAGCAGCATCAAGGGCAAATAAGGCCTTGAGCTGTATTAAAAGGGGCATTGATTCATGACAGGAAGGGGTCATTCTTCCACTGTATAGAGCACTTGTAAGGCCCCTTTTAGAATATGCCATACAGTTTTGGTCTCCAGTGCTCAAACAGGACATTATTGTATTAGCGAGGGTACAGAGAGGGGCAACTAAGCAGTATGGAAAATCTTAGCTATGAGGAAAGACTGGGTATGTTCATGCTGGAGAAGAGGCACTTAAGGGGTGATATGATACTACTGTTTATATAAATATATAAGGGGATCATATAATAATCTCTCTAATGATTTATTCACCAGTAGGTATTTCAAGCTTTCCCATTCCAATTAGAAGAAAAGAGGTTTTTTACAGTGAGAATGATGAAGATGTGGAATTCTCTCCCTTTTCATAATGATCAGTTAATAGTGCTGCTCCAGCAAAATTCTGCACTGAAATCCATTTCTCAAAAGAGCAAACAGATTTTTTTATATTCAATTTTGAAATCTGACATGGGGCTAGACATATTGTCAATTTCCCAGCTGCCCCAAGTCATGTGACTTATGCTCTGATAAACTTCAATCACTCAAATATATATAAATTGCTGTTACCTCTATCCGTATGCAGGTTCGATTAACGGTCGAGTTCCAGGTGATGCACCTCCGCCGTGTGTGCTAATGAAGTATACAAACAATTGGAATTCACAAGGATCGACTCAAACGCAGCTTTACTGCTCCACCTTTAGTGTTTTATTGTTTAACACAACATGTTTCGAGTCTTGTATGACTCTTTGTCAACACTTGACAAAGAGTCATACAAGACTCGAAACATGTTGTGGACAGGACTTTTAAATTGTATTTACAAGAAGCTACTTAGGGGCTAGACTAATGTAAACTTTCTATAATATCAAGCCCATAGAGGTCATCAGACCGGCAGGTTAAAGGTGGTTATATTACTTGAGGGGCCCGGTATTAACAAGAACATCAAGGACATTGCCACCAGGGTGAGACCCTGCAAGAAGGCTTGACCTGCAACCCATTCCTGGACCCACTCAACTCGTACATCCATAAAACTTACACTTTTAAAATAGGAACTTCATTGTACAAGTACATTAGCTGTACATTTAGCTGTAAATGTGCAAGCTCCCATGCAGCTCACAGTGTTGACCCATTTTTATCACATATAGAGTATGGATTGAAATCTGCATGCCTTCCTGTTTGAAATTTGCAGTTAAAAGGTTAAACTTCATAATCTGATATGATTATAAATCCAGTGAGTGATAGATCCCTGCATTCTCTTGGCTTTCAAAGAGCCAGTGTGGATGTAGAGTAAAATTGCTTGCTACCATCCTCTCTCTCGCAGCTTATTTTTCGCATAGTGAACTTCTTTTGTTCCTGAAACAACATTCATTCATATCTTAAAACAATTTATTCCCTCTCCTACTGTGCTTCTAAAGAATTAATGAATGTATGCATACTCTTTAACAGAAACAAATTTCTCAAAGTTTAGAGGGAATATATTTGTCTACAGTTGTATGTTTGATTTTGTAATGTAGAACATAAGTGCCCTTGTCCGTTTATTACAACAGAGAGACAGTTACACAAGAATGTGTTATATTTGTAAATAATAATAATTTACAATAAAAATAAATATATTGAATACAACATAGAGAAGCTTTCCAGCCATTCTTAAGAATTCCCAGATGATCCACAACTCTGTCCTGCGTCAGAACTCAAACCAGTTCAGGAATTCGGCAAAGCAGAATACAATTTGCACTCTAACAGACAAAGAAAAAATGTCTCTATCCAAATTGTATTGCTGAATTTCTCATTTACCACTATGTTTCTATTTGAAGCATATTAAACACTAATGATTCAAAGACATTATGGCTATTATATATTTTTAGGAAAATTAGCAGCTAAGGAAAGGCATCCTGCTGATCCCGGTGAAGATGCAGAATATGCTGCATATGTGTCAACTTACATACAAATTCAACTTAAGAACAAACCCACAGATCTGGTACATAACTTGGGGACTGCCTGTATTTGTTTGTGCTGTTAGAAATTGATGTCTTAATACTTTTGGAAAAGAAAAAGTATTTGTCCTGTAAAATGTTTTATTTTGTTTGCAGGTTTTACAATATTTAATGATAAAAATTATGAAAGTGGTAAGTTTTTTTTCTTGCTCGAAATAACACTTTTATTTATTGACAACTGTTATAATTGATGGCAAATAATTGCCCCTTTTTAATTAAGCTTAGCAAGTTTAGAGAATAATTACTCTGCATACAATAGATCCGAGATGAGGAGAGTTATCTTTGAAAGCACATACAATATAATAGAAGAATGTGTTTTTTTTTTTTTAGCCCATTAAGATTTCTATGGAGTTTGAGTCACAAATAGGTGCCTGGAGCATCCCCATCTGTTTTTTGATTTATAAAAAAATCAAGAAATTTTTAACAATCGACAAATGTATCAAATTCGGTCAGTTTGGCCTAATATGTTTGACTGCTTTGAACAATCCAATGCCATTCTACTCCATAGGGTCATTGTTGCAATTATGTTCCATAGGATTATGATGCTTATTGCTGCTAAGGTGTATTGCTGTAAAAAAAAAGTTACCTTAAGAAAAAACGCCCATTGACTTTAATGCATTAGGACAAAAAAGTTGCCATAAGAAAAAACAGCCACTGACTAATGATGGATGAATTTCTCCCGTTTGCGAAACAGCCAATTGTGTGCAAAAAATGTTGAAATCGGAAAGTTCACGAAAAAATCGTTAAATTCTGACGTTTCACTAAAAAATCGTGAAATTTGAAGGATTTCACAGAAAAATTTGAAATTTGAAGGTTTTCACTAAGAAAATAGAGAAAATCTGACATTTTCACGAAAAAAATCTTGAAAACCTGAAATTGACGCCGACTAATTTTCGCAGGAGATTCACAAATTTATTCACTGGCAGCAAAAGGCAGAAGTTCGCCGTTAATTCGTGCCAGGTGAATTTATTCGCCCATCACTACCACTGACTAATGCATTTGGAGTGAGAAAAATTGTTCTGCGCCTAAAAATTGTGGCGTGTATAAAAGCCCAAACCATTTGCAAATTTTTTCTGCATTTCACAATTTTTTTGCAGTTTAGCACATTTTTCACAAAATGAAACGCAACAGATTTGCTCATTATTTAGAGTGACAATAGGAGGAAAGGCATTCATAGCTCCTCCCGATCATGGCATAACCAATGGAATTCCATAATAACGAGGCCACAACTTACTTCTATGGCATGTCTTTTGTACTTTATTACAAATCTGCAAAGTTCATATCTACAATAAAACCAGTTGGAATCCTGATGAAGGGATGGAGACTGAAAACTGGAGTTTTTCTGCCCTATAAATCCCTATATAATAAATGAGATGAAAATCCAGCCAGTTCAGGGCGCTTTCCAACATCATTAGGGCAGTGAGCCAGTTATACAATATACTAAAGGTATAGATTACAGGAGTTCATGAAAATTACTTGGAAGGGCAGCCCTGAACTATATACTTGCAGACCAGGTTATCTGCTCAAAATGCACCCAATGGCAGTAAGCAAGCCATTCACATATTTTACTGAATTTAATGGACTGAATTATCCTGTATGTATTGATTAGTGGGATATTTATTTAAGCACACAATGCAGTTTGCATGTAAAGGTGGCAATGCAGTGGTGATGCTCATCTGTATCTGATTAATATGCCCTCAGGTTGAACAGACAGACACTCCATTATATGGCCACCCACTCTTCTGTTTGTTTATGCTGACAGAAAATATTGTGCTTAAACACTACAGTTATATATCTTGAGAAAAGCACACTAAATATATATATATATATATATATATATATATATATATATATATATATATATATATATATATATTCCATTCAGACACATCTTTATTTTAAGACATATCTAAGAATAAGCAGAGTGAGGTAATCAGTGGAAATATCCAATAGTTTAGAGCGATTGGGGTGTCCTCAATCAAATATGTAACATCTTTATTTTAATGGCATTTAGAAATCAAACAATTCACATGGTTTTATAAGGGAGACCAGTTCCAATACATTAGGCATCTTCATAATCACTTCTTGGCTTCCGTTCATCCATTATCACTCAAACGACACTTGTGTTTATGAAGTGTTTTTACTCACTAGAAGGTTATTACTAGTATTATAACTATTTTAATTTCAAGGAAGAATTGTTTAAGGCATTTGGGTAAAAGTGAAAAATTCATCAAACTGATATGAGTTTTTCATACCCTTTGTTTAGTGCATGGAACGGCTAGTTGAAAGCACTCTCAAATCATCAATAGACGCACATATGGGATGATGCACCCTACTGTAAAATAAAACTATATTGGAAGTCGCTGAGAAGTTTCATGATCAAAAAGTGACAAACCTGTGAGAAGTACAGGTATAGGATCCCTTATCTGGAACACGATATCCAGAAATCTCCAAATTACGGAATGGCTGTCTCCCATAGACTCCATTTTATCCAAATAATCAAAATTTTTAAAAATGTCCTTTTTCTCTCTAATAATAAAACAGTAGCTTGTACTTGATCCCAACTAAGATATAATTAATCCTTATTGGAAGCAAAACCAGCCTTTTGGGTTTATTTAATGTTTAAATTAATTTCTAGAAGACTTAAGGAATGAAGACCCAAATTACGGAAAGATCCGTTATCTGGAAAACTCCAGGTCCCGAGCATTCTGGATTACAGGTCCCATACCTGTATTATGATGTGACTTAATTTCAGCTGGGGAAATCACTCCTCATAATATATATGTGATGCAACAATACTACAACACTTAATAAGCAAGTTTGAGAGCAAATTTTATGTTGTTTTGAAAAACGTGAAGTCACAGAATGAAATTTGATTGGCTGTTGGCTCCACCCACTTTTTCTAATCTTCTATATTAAACTGTTCAAAGATTAGCAACAATGGTGTAAATAGCATGAAATTCAAGGGGTGAAATCTGATTGGCTGTTTGTGGGTCTGCCTGTTTTTTCTGACCATGAATCTGTAGTCATCCAGTGACAAAACGTGCAAAGTTTGTTGACCCTGGCCTATTTAATGTGAGACTCAACGCATTTCAAATGTAAAACAATAAAATTCAATGGATGAAATTGGATTGGCTGCTGGTGGCTCTGGCCACTTTTAATAACCTTGAACTGCAGGCCGCCAGTGACTAACTCTGCAAAGTTTGGGGACCCTGCCATTAATTCTATGAGAAAAGAGGCAGTTTAAATATAACCCAATGAAATTTAATGCCCACTTTTTATATTGGTCCCCCAATGACTAATTGTGAAAAGTTTGGGGACACTGGTGTCGTTATTATAATGCAAGCAGTTTAAATTCCCACATTAAAAATAATGAGATAAATCTGCCTACTTTTCAAACCTTGAATTGTTGTCACCCAGTGACTAAGTATGTAAAGTTTTGGGATCCTGGCATAAATAGTATGAGAATGGCAGTATTTTTAATTTAAACCAATAAAATTCAGTAGGGGAAATCTGATTGACTCTTCAAACCTAAAACTTCAGTTCCCTAGTGACCAACTGTGAAGAGTTTGGGGACCCTGGTGTTAATACTGTGCAGCAGGTTTAATATCCCTATTAAAAGTCAACCGGTAAAATCTGACTGGCTTTTGGTGGTTGGAACCACTTTTTCTAGCCTTGAAGTGAAGCTACCCGGTGACTAATTCTACAAAGTTTGAGGACCATGTTATTTATATTTAAAGAATGGTAGCTGTTTAAATTAAATGAAACTAATGAAAGCCTATAGGTGAAATCTGACTGTATGTTGTTGGATTTGCCCACTTTTCCAAACTAGTCACCCTGTCACAAACTCTGCAAATTTTGGGGACCATGATGTTAAATGTGTGAGAATGCAGCAGTTAAAATTTCCCCACTGAAATCAATGAAAGAAATGGGATTGACTGTTGTCGGTTCCACACACTTTTACTAACCTTGACCTGCAGTCCACCAGTGACCGTCCATGGATACTTTGAGGTCCCTGGGGTTAATACGGTGAGAATGGCAGGAGGTTCAGTTCTCCCATTCAAAGTTAATGGGTGATATCTGATAGACTGTGCATAGGTCCGCTCACTTTTGAGCATCCCACAAATATCCTTTCATTCTGGTTGACCCCATGACTATGTGATTCAAGTTTGGTGAGTGTGGCCTCGAAGTTGTAAGAGTGGCAGCAATTTAAATTCCAAAGTCAGTGCGTAAAATTTGATTGACTGCTGTTGGCTCCTCCAACTTTTGGGCATCCAACAAATGTTGCTGTTTCATTTGGGGTGACCCCATGATTATGTTATTAAAGTTTGATGAGTTTAGTTTAAAAATATTCCCTGTCGAAGTCAATGGAAAAATTGGGGTGTTTGGAGTGTGGGATTGCTTAGGAAAGCACAAGCAACCTGCTCCGCTATAGAGAGTTTGGATTTTGAAGAATAAGTCAAAGAACAATAATTTTTTTTTTCAAACCAACATAATAACAACAATATCAATATATTATTATTATTATTATAGCTGTATTAAGGGGGTTGTTAACCTGTGCATTAACTTTTAGTATAATGTAGAGAGTGATATTCTGAGACAATTTGTAATTGGTTTTCATTTTTTATTTGTGGTTTTTGAGTTATTTAGCTTTCCAGCAGCTCTCCAATTTGCAATCTGGTTGCTAGTGTCCAAATTACCCTAACTACCATGCATTGATTTAAATAAGAGACTGGAATATGAATAGGAGAGGGACTGAAGAGAAAGATGAGTAAAAAAAAAGTATTAATAATAAATATGTAGCTTTACACAGAATTTGTTTTTTAGATGGGGTCAGTGACCCCCACCTGAAAGCTGGAAAGAGTCAAAAGAAGACTGTAAGTAATTAAAAAAACTATAAAAATATAAATAATGAAGACCAATTGAAAAGTTGCTTAGAATTGGCTATTCTATAACATACTTAAAGTTAACTTAAAGATGAACCACCGCTTTAAAATGTCTGTTTTACTTTATTGCCCTGTGATACAGCAGGCCTGGTACAGTGTATGGCTCTTCTTTCTCTAGGTTACTTTAGATGATATACATGATGCATAAAAGTTCAGCACATAGAGACAGTCAGAATTTTTTAAAGCCATTCCAAATCTATTCCCTAGTCTGGAATTAAAACTTCCAGCAGTTTTATAAATGTTAATATTTGCTGCAGTTTTATTAATGCTTTTGGCTTAAAAATTCAAACAGCTTATTCTTGTCCAATAAAGAAAGTATAAATATTTAAGGCTGTCAAACAGCCAAAAGAAAAATTTCTATTAAAAGAGATGGATCCAGACATTACAGGTGATATAAGCAAATTGGTTTCTTTGCTCGCTTTAGAATGCTATTCTAAAACTAAAATTCTGTTTGGAACATCGGAAACAATGACAGTTGGTTAAATACATAGAAAAATGACAAATTATACCTCAAAAATATTAAAAATATTAAAATTTGTAATATGGTCAAAGTCAGCCATAGTCCATGACCAGTCAACGGACTCTGTGATCCAGTTATAGCCTTGTACATTTTAGAAATGGTGGGCAAATTTGCATCTGGCCATTAATCCATGGCAACCAATAAGTAATTATCTGTTTCAGCCACCATTAGGTAGAGCAATAAAAGTAAATATCTAATTGATTGCCATTATGTCACGATCGGCACCCTAAATCCAGAACAAGTGCTAGGCTCCCTGATCTTGGCTCTGCTTCCGCCTGTAGCAGCTGCCTTTCACTTCGGGAGGAGCCCTCCTCTAATCGGATGCCGCCATGTCTTAATAAGAGCGGAGCCTAGCAAGAGTTCTGGACGAGCAAAGGGGCACGATTGTTTACCAAGGATTTTGGATGGAAGGCCACAACTCAGGAGGAACAAAACAGAATAGTGTGGTCAGACAGGCCTGGTTCGTACAGGCAGAGTTCAGGCTAGGATCAGGACTGGAGAGTTCAGAGTAATCAGGCAGGCAGGCAAGGATCAGGATTCGAGAGTTTGGAATAGTCAGGCAGGCTATACAATACCAGTATAAACCAGCAGGATTCAAAAGGAATAAGCACCCAGGAACTAAACAAGTTAGACCTAACACGGGCAATCTGTTTTTATTCAAAGCCCCCTTAAAGACCTCCAGGGTATGCCATTGCCGTTGCACATGGGTTGCTGACTAGATGCAAATTTGTACGCATATAAAATATGCAAAAGTCGTTTTTGTCTACTAAACATTTGTATTGTGTGTCTCTCTCTCTCTCTCTCTCTCTCTCTCGCGCAACTTAGCATTTTAGTGAATTTGCGTAGCGCTGGCAAAACTACTCCTGACGAAGTGCAGCAAAGCTGTTGCTGGTGCAACTTCGCATCTTAGTGAATTTGCCCCTAAGTGAGAAAGGGCACATCTGTTTCAGTAGGGTTGTGGAAGGGCAATTGATGAATAAAATCAGCAGATATTATAGAGAAACAATATATATATTTTGTGAGCTGTGAGCATAGTATACAAGACTCCAATAAAAGTGACAATTAGATCTGGTTAGTTCATGGTTCATAATATAATGACCGGGGGGCACAGTTACTTAGCTCGAGTGAAGGAATAGAATAAAAAATACTTCGAATTTCGCCGTATTTTTTTGGCTACTTCGACCATCGAATTGGCTACTTCGACCTTCGACTACAACTTTGAATCGAACGATTTGGACTAAAAATCGTTCTACTATTCGATCATTCGATAGTCAAAGTACTGTCTCTTTAAAAAAAACTTTCCTAGCTTTTTTTGATCGAAAGAAAATCGTTCGTTCGATTGTTTTTTGTTTTTTTTACAAACGATTTTTCCTTCGATCATACAAACAAAGGAAATGTGGTAAATCCTTCAACTTCGATATTCGAAGTCGAAGGATTTTACTTTGACGGTCGAATATCGAGGGTTAATTAACCCTCAATATTCGGCCCTAAGTAAATGTACCCCCTAGTATTAAAGGGTTCACCTTTAAGTTAACTTTTAGTATGTTATAAAAGGGCTTATTCTAAACAACTTTTCAGTTTAGTCTTCATTATTTTATTTTTTTTATAGTTTTTTAATTATTTGCCTTTTTCTTCTTACACTTTCCAGCTTTAAAAAGCCGGTCACTGACCCCATCTAAAAAACAAATACTCTGTGTAAGGCTACAAATGTATTGTTATTGCTACTTTTTCTTATTCATCTTTCTATTTAGCCTTTCATATTCATATACCAGACTCTTATTTAAATCAGTGCATGGTTGCTAGGGTAATCTTAGGGTAATCTTAGACTCCTAGCAACGAGGTGAAACTTGAGAGCTGCTGAATAAAAAGCTACAACTTAAATACCACAAATAATAAAAAATGAAAACCAACTGCAAATTGTCTCAGAATATCATTCTCTACATCATACCAAGGGGCAGATTTATAAAGGTTCGAATAGCAAATTCGATTTTGAATTTTTGAATTTCAAAATTCACACATTAAAATTTTAATTCCCCTATTCGAATGTAAATTGGAATGTGAGATTTATCACACCTTGACCATAGAACCGCCTTTAATATGACAGTATTAATATAGAATAAATTTATAAGCAAATTACATGATCACTTGATAACAATACTGTGTCATGTACAAAATACTGATGGCTAAAATAAACATTGTATTTGGTATTAGCCTTTGTAGAGCCTAGCCAGAGGAATCAGAGATAAGTATCTAACTGCCAATGGGAAAACTTGTCATAAATGTATTACAGATGCAGTTTATCTTCTGGACATAAATCTTGGATATATACTGTATCTCTAATAATAATAATAATAATAATACTATTCTTTTGTTACAAGAACAGCATTCTGTAAAGCCTCCAAGGGACAAAGTGATAAAGTTTATCCCTTTTAATGTAGTGTCAACTTTGAATTAAGTGATATGCTAGTGGGAATGGTTTATTCCCTTGTGTTGTAGTGCAGCAGAAATACATGTCTCTTAGAGCCTGATTTGCACAACATCCATGTGGCATGCAACCAATGACAAATGGACAACATTCACTCCCATAAAGCAGAGAACAAAGATGAATTGTCACATCAATATTTCACATTGCATGATGTTAAATATGTTATATGAAATCTAAACTGATATCTGTGCAATTTTTAAAATGACAAAAAGCAAATGCAGCCAAATACATCACCAAATACTGTATACAGTATTCGCTAAGTATCATTGCTCATCCAGCTTGTTAAAAATGATTTCATCGAGGACTCAAACAAAGCTGTGATAAGACTTATGTGATTCTAATAGCTTTGCAACTTTGACCCTTTCTTTTGCAGGAATGACAACAGCATTTTACTAATGCTCAGCATAGAGCTAGAAAGGTACAGTATGCCTTAGCTATGCTGTATAAGATCATCTGTCTTTTTTTCTCTGAATACATTATGGCACTGAATCTTAACCTAGATTATTTTTCAGTAATGTGCACTTGTCAAATACTATACAATTTCTTTATTCTGAAAAATAAGAAAGAAAATACATACATTTTAAGTTTTTTGTTTTTGTTTTTTTGCAATGAAATATTTATGTACTTTTTCGTTCTGCCAAAATGAAGATTAGAACATTTACTCAGTCCAAATTGCCACTCGTGTACACTTACAAGGTAATCTTGCGAGAGTTATAATTAAATCAGCAAACTCCTTTATTTATATACAATCTTTATGCCCATGGAATATTTGGATAAACAAATTGTCTAAGGCTTAAGGATTCCGGGTATGAGTTTTTCATGTCTCCGCTTCTTAAAAGGTTTGACAGCTAGGGGTATAAATACAACATTTTGTATTTTACAAGAAAATAGTAAAAATAAAGAGAAGTGTATGACCCACTAATATCAATAATTCTCCTTGCGAGTATTTTAACACGGACATCACATTTTAACTAATCCTACCTCATGGCAATGGTTACTTGTAAACTCTTACATACTGAGACTCCAAGTCACGCACACTAGGATAACATAAAAAATCTTTGCTTTCTTTTTTAATATAAATACATTAAAAGCTGTCAGCTTTGGCAATAAACATCTACTGACCCGTTGCACTTTCTCGGAGTATGACAGAGCATTCACATTATTACACATTATACACATTATAATTTTATACAGTAGGTATCCTTATTTCCAAACAATACCGTAAAGGGGTTTCTTAAAAGTTTACCACATCTCACTCTCCCATATTTTATTATTAAAAATGTAAAAAACTACCCATACCCATACCTACAAAGCTAGGGGAAACATTTATATCTACATTGAAACCCATTATCCAGAAAGCTGTGGATTACATAAAGGCCATCTCCCATAGATTCCATTGTATCCAAATAATCCCAGTTTTTTTTTTAAATTGTTCCCTTTTTCTCTCTAATTATAAAAAAATTCCGTGTACTTGATCTAAACCAAGATATAATTAATCCTTATTGGAAGCAATGCCAGCATATTGGATTTATTTAGGGGCAGATTTATCAAGGGTAGAATTTCAAAGTGTAAATACTTTGAAATTCAACGATTGAATTAAAATACTTCGAATTAGAATATCGAAGTTGAAGTATTTATCACCGAATTTGCCCATCGAACGATCGAAGTAAAATTGTTTGATCGAACAATTAAATTGTTCGAATCAAATGATTTTAGAGTATGATCGAATGATTTTACTTCGATTTGTGAAGACTTAGCACTTTGGCAGGTTTAATTTGGTGAAGTATTGACGTCGAAGTTTTTTTAAAGAGACAGTACTTCTATTATCGCATGGCCGAATATTCAAACTATTTTTACTTCGAATCAAATTCAAAGTAAATTCAAAGTCGTAGTATCCTATTCGATGGTCAAAGTATCCAAAAAATTACTTTGAATTTCTAAATTTTTTACTTCGAAAATTCCCTCAAATTCACTTTGACCCTTGATAAATCTGCATAGGATTAATAATGGATGGAGGGCACACCAAAATTTTCAAAAAATAGTAAGAGGTGCAGAAACAAATGTTACCCCTACTGCAGGTAACCTGTATCAATAATATATGTCTGCATGTTTGCACACTCAAAACAAAATACAATTTAGAGAGAGAGTGGTTTGAAAAAATAGTTTTTACTTTTATGCAAAAAAAGGCATTTTACATGAACAACGCCATACAACACATGGCACAATTTATACAGTATTAAAAAATAGCATAGAATATCAACCACACATTAGTTGTACATAGCAAGCAAGATATCAGCAAGGAGCGGATACACCTACCAGAAAAATGAGAATGGCCCCAACGTTTCGGCACCAAAGCCTTTGTCAAGGGGATAAATCTGCCCCTTAATGTTAAAATGATTTTCTAGTAAACTTAAAGTATGAAGATCCAAATTACAGAAAGATCCATTATACGGAAAACCCCAGGACCCATACCTGTACTTGTTTTGTTACTGCACCTGAAAAGAGGGTGTAGTAGAGTGAGGTAAAATGAAAAATAAGTAAATCCCTTCAATATATTGTTTGGAAGTAAGGATTCCTATAAAGTTGTAAAATGTGAATGCTGTGTCACAAGAAGTGCCAAGAAATGGAGCACAAAACGCGTCAGTAGGTATTTATTGCAGTGAGCCAATGTTACTCCATAGTTTTATATAGTATCACTGTATAAAATACAAGCATAATAAACTTAAATCACCATATGACAACATGCCATTTACCATTTTAGTGCCCTTTATATCATGACATCACACATTTATAATAAAAGTCAATTCTCAGGTTTATTTAAATATTCACAAGATATTTTCAGAATGTACCTTCCCCACTCACTTTTAAGTAAAATCTCAGCCAGTTTTTTAGACAAATGTCCTAAATGCTTACAAGTGCCGGCAGATTTATTTTGTATGGTTAAAGGAATTAGTTTCCAGTTACATTACCAACTCTATAGCCTGACCTCACAGCCAGACCAGGTTGATGAGGTAGCTTCAAAAGGCCCGGATTTGTTGTGAGGACACAAAGGCCCGGGCCTAGGGCTGCAACATTTTTAGGGACGGCATGCTGCCCTATTTCATGCTTAGATTTTTTTTTTTTGAAAATAGTCTTTATTCAATTTTCAAGAAAATACAGAAGGCAAAAAAAGGCAGCAGAAAGAGAAAAAAGTTTGACAGTTGGCAATATGACAATTTCCAATAAAATGCAATATAAACAAAGATATACATTACAACAGTACAGAGTCAGCATATCAAGTCAACATAGCCGTAATAGAATGGTTGCCTTAAGAAACTTCCTGTGCCATGGAAGGAAGAAGGAAAACAAGGGACAGCAAAGATAGAAAAAAAAAGAAAGGCAAGGAAGAAAAAGAAAAGAAACAAAATATTGTCTCAACTCTTACAGCGAACTGTCTCAGAGTAGTAACATCCATGGTGGTATTCATAATATAGGCAAGGTGGTATTTAGGTTAAGGGCTGTACTTTCTAGTAACGGACGACAGGGCTGGAGTCATATAGTAAGTCCTCTGCAGGGCCGCCATCAGGGGGGGACAGGGGGGACAAGCGTACCGGGCCCGGGCATGAAGGGGGGCCCGGCAGCGCTGCATTTTTTGAAGATCCGGGCCCCCCTTACGAGCGCCCGAGCCGTACGTCTTTGCTGCCGAATGCGGAAGTGCCGAAAAGCCGAAGCCGATGCGCCGAAAAGACCCGAAGTCACGGAAAAAGCCGAAGTCACGAAGCGCCGAAAAGACCCGAAGTCACGAAAACAGCCGAAGCCGAAGTCCTGAAGCAGCGCAAAGACCCGAAGTCACGAAAACAGCCGAAGCCGAAGTCCTGAAGCGGTGAAAAGACCCGAAGTCACGAAAGGAGGTGAAGTTGAAGTACTGAAGCCGTGAGTTCAATTCTACTGAACACCAGTTTGTGTATTTTTTTTTTTTTAATCTCCTGGCCACCAATGTATTATTTTAATATTCTATAGGCCCCTGCAACCAATCTTTTTTTTTAAAACATGTTTTTTTGGGGCCCCAATTTTTTTTTTAACTCGTAAGGGGCCCCTGACGCCAATGTTTTTTTTTTTTTTCAAAAAAATTTTTTTTTTTTTTAAATTTTTTTTGGGGCCCCAATTTGTTTTTAACTTGTAAGGGGGCCCCTGCCGCCAATGTTTTTTTTTTTTTTTTCAAAAAAATTTTTTTTTTTTTTCAAATTTTTTTTTGGGGCCCCAATTTGTTTTTAACTTATAAGGGGGCCCCTGCCGCCAATGTTTTTTTTTTTTTTTTCAAAAAAATTTTTTTTTTTTTTCAAATTTTTTTTTGGGGCCCCAATTTGTTTTTAACTTATAAGGGGGCCCCTGACGCCAATGTTTTTTTTTTTTAATTTTTTTTTGGGGCCCCAATTTGTTTTTAACTTGTAAGGGGGCCCCTGTAAGGGGGCCCCTGCCACCAATGTTTTTTTTTAAAAAAAAAAATTTTTAATTTTTTTTTTTTTGGGGCCCCAATTTTTTATAAGGGGGCCCTGACCATCAATAGCTTTTTACAACTTGTGTGGGGGGGGGTTACTTTTTTAGCGCTGATGTCTGTGTGGTCTTTTAACTGCGATGTGGAGTGGGCGGGAAATGGGGTGGAGCTTGGTCGTCAGTGTGGGCGGGGCCCAGGGGGCCCCAAAAATTTTGTTGTACGGGGCCCCGTGATTTCTAATGGCGGCCCTGGTCCTCTGTATCGGAGCCACGGGTCCCAGATCCCATGAAAAGTATCAATCTCATCACTAGCCATCATGGTAAGCTTCTCCATCACCATGTAACCATCTATTCTGGACTTAACTAAAGGTATATCAAGAGTAGGCGTTTTCCATGCTTTAGCTATAATTTGTTTGGCGGCCGAAAAAATACGGCATATCAATTTTTTCACATATTTATTACATCCTGTGATTCTGCCGTGAAGCAGTGCCACTGCAGGAAGTTTAGTTAAAGTGAGCCCTGTGATGCTAGTGATCATGGTATAAATATGTGTCCAATATCTAGTTGCTTTGGGACAGGACCACCATACATGTAGGTAGGATCCCACCTGTCCACAACCCCGAAAACAAGTGGGGGATGTAGCAGGATACCATTTAGAAATTTTTTCAGGGACTAGGTACCACCTTTTGAGATGTTTCTTGAATCAAGATGCTGGGGGAACATTTTGTTATATCCAGGAACCTGTCTAACCAATCTTCCTCCTCCAAAGTGACATGAAGCTCCCGTTCCCATTGCCTAATCTATAGTAAGTCCTTTAATGGCTGTTGATGAGCTAACTGATCATAGATTCTGGAGATGGCACCCTTATATGGGATTGAATATAGGCATAGTCGTTCAAACATAGTGGGGGGAGGTAAAGAGCAAGATTTATTTCCTATTATGGAGAAGAAATAATGTCTCATCTGGGCATACCGGAATATCTCGGAGGGAGGCATGTGATATTTGGCTGTCAAGTGTGGACAGCTATAAACTTGTGATTTGGGGTCAGTTGGGCTATTGTGGACAAATTGTTCATATGCCACCACTGAAAAGTCGTCCCTGCCTGACCAGGAGGAAACTCCGAGTTTTGTAACATAGACAGGGCTGGGCGGTAATATTAGGATAACGGGTATTGAGTCTGGATACTCCTCCATAGCGACAGGGAGTGGGTCACTGTGGGGGGTAGTGTGAGGTTTGCGTTCCTTTTGGTCCAGATGAGATTACTAAGTAACAGATTGCCAACCTGCGATTGTTCTATATCTATCCAGAGGAGAGTGATAGGTGACATGCCATTCCGACATCTGGGCCAATTGCGCTGCGATATAATACATTCGGAAATTTGGGGCCTCCAGTCCTCCCCTACGTCTACTCCGATAAGTCACACTTGCCTTCATCCTAGCTCTTTCACTCCCCCAGATAAATTTCTGACAAGAGGATTGGAGTTTAGTTAGGGTTGTCATAGGAGGGCTTACTGGTAGTGTGCGGAAAAGATACAGCAACTGTGGAAGAATCGACATCTTTAAGGTATGAATTTTACCCAGCCAAGACAGTTTCATTGATTCCCATGTCCGAAGTGTAGAGAATATTTTTTTAAATACCTTAGGGTAATTAGCAGCAAAAATAGTATTGTAATCCGAAGTTAACAGTATGCCTAAATATTTGATAGTCTTGGGCTGCCATTGGAACTCGAAGTTCAGTTCTAGTATTTTTTGAACATGAGCAGGGAGATTAATGTTCAATGCTTCTGACTTCTGTGAGTTAGCTTTCAAACCCGAAATAAAGCCAAAATCATCTAGGATTATATACAAGTGCGGGAGTGAGGTCATTGGTTTAGTGAGTAACAGCATTATGTCGTCTGCATATAAAACACACTTATGGGTTTTGTCCCCAATTTGCAGACCAAAGATATCTTTATGTAAACGGACATGGATTGCAAGAGGCTCTATAACCAGGGCAAACAGTAGGGGTGAAAGTGGGCACCCCTGACGGATGCTTAGTAGATTTTAACTGTTTTTGGTTAAAAGCAGAAAATAATTAGTAAGTTAGATATTATTTCACCATCTTAGGGAGAAAGTCAAAGGAGTAATACATCTGTCTGTCTTGAACTGAATCTGAATGATTGGTCAGCAGGTCAAATGGACAGATACTGTACCAATTGCTATTAAATGACAACCTTTTTATTGTTCAATGCTGACAGCTTGTTTGGAACAGTAGGAAATGAGAACAGGAATAGAACGTGAGTATAATGTACAAATATTGCATGTATTGTATATATATTTAGAGAGAGGATCAGTTGTTTTTTTTTTTTTTTTTTTTATTTCCTTTTCTAATGCTTTAGTGATACTGGGGGATCACATGTAATTATATATAACATTATGCAGAGTTGCTTTATTTCTACCCTAAATTAACAATGTAATAGTATGATATATTATTATGATTATTATTATGATTATTATTATAAATGAAATACTATATGTCCTGTTGTAAAATATAAGCATAGTATAAGTCACCAAACTGTTCTGTTAAAATATAAAGGCACAAGGCCAAATGCAGAGTGCTTTTGTACAGGTCATGGAATTCCTACAACTTCTAATAACCTCATATTTTACAATACAGGGTACATAATGTACAGGTAGGTGATGATCAAAAGAAGGTCAAGAGAAGTACTAAAAAGTGGAGCAGAGGAGAATCATGAAGAACGAGACAAAAAAAGTTTAAAAAAAAGATGACCAAAAATATTGTGTTGGAGAAAACAAATAAAATAAAAAAGACATCAGCATGAAAAGTGATATAAACAAAATTCTTTTTCTTTTAATGACCATTGTGGAAAAGTATTTTATTTCTTTAGTAATCCAAAAAGAACTTAAATCAGATTTCAATGTGTTGTAATAAAGACAAAACATTCCTATTAGTTTCTGACATATACCGTGGATTGTCTTTTCAGTTCTACAGTCTGTCACTCTTGAAGTTAAAAATGATCTGGGTTATTACTGTACGTGACAATGTACCCATATGTATTACATTGGGCTAGTGGAATAGTTTCTGTTCTGCACATTTTCTCTGCAGCAAAAACACAATTGTGGCTCCTGTCAAATGCCTGAGGAATATTGTAAGACTGCACAGAGGATCAGTCTTTGTCAAAAACATCAATACCCTCCTGAGCCTTAGTGACAGATAGAATCTCTTGTGGATGGAAAACAAATAGAGCTGTTAATGATCTTTGTGCTTTTAATGTTGGATCAGTAGCAGTTCATAACAAATGCAAATGGAATGTGCCCATGTTGCTGCTTTTAGTCTTCTGTTCCTAGAATAAAAAACAGCAAATATCAGCAACTAAACAATTAATGAATACTCTAGTCAATGGAGATATGTGGTACTATGAGATCAAAAGGTTATCAATTGTAAATGACTTTTGGGTAACTTTGTAGTGTACTCATAAATGAGACAACATGGAAGCAGTTGATATTCAGTTTAATATTGCTTGGTATTAAGATAAAAAGCAAGCTATGAAATTAGTATTACTTGAAAGACAAAGGTAGTTTGCATACACTAACTTATACTACTATACTGGTGATGAGCCAACATTTTGCCAGACATGGATTCTCAACAAAATATTCTGATATCTACCATGAAAATTTATGCAAAAAAACACAGGGACAAAATGTCCATTGATGACAGTATTTTCTGTGCCAAAAAAAATCACATTAAAAAAACACCTATTGCCTTCCCTGCATTATACGAATGTCATGGATTTGTGAATTTTGGAAAATTGTCCGATGAAGTGAAATGGGACACTACTTAGAACAGATATGAATGCTTGATCTTGCCTTAGATCATGAAGGTCAGACCAGAAAAGTAGTAAATGTGTAATCACTCTGTTTAAAAACTGATGAATATGATACTGCACCTTTTTTTTACTTGAAAACAAAATGAAAATAATGGTAAAAAATCAGAAAATGAATGTTTTATTTCCCAAAATTCTACTGTATATAGAACTACATGTGCATGTATCATATAACTGTGAGGGGTCCAGGAAGAGAACAAAAACAAGGCATAGGATCATTTATCTGGAAAACAGTTTTCAAGAAAGCTCCAAATTACCGAAAGGACATCTCCCATCAATCTCAATTTTATCCAAATAATACAATATTTTAAAAGATTTGCTTTTTCTCTGTAATACTAAACAGCACCTTTTACATGATCCATACTAAAATAGAATTAATCCTTATTGGAAGCCTATTGGGTTTACATGATTTTCTAGTAGACTTATGGTATGAAGATAAACATGTGCAGGGCAAATATTTTCACTGTGCAAATCATTCTGCACAGCGCAAAGTTTATAAATGAGCTTTTATATGTTGTATTTAGGATTATGTGTATTTGTTTCTTTTGGGCAACATAAAAAAAGTATTGATATGCAGTCAGAGATCCTGGGAGCTTTATTTCCTGACATTTGGAAAAACCTTGCTTGAGGTGCAGGGTGCAGCACTGGTAGGAGTAGCATAATTACAGATAACCTGGCCCCCCTGACAAAAAAAATCTTCAGAGAATTCTGCTTAGCCACATGCATTAATGCCACCCTGTTCTTCCCTTGAGCCCTCATCAGAAAGCCTCCCCCCGCCACTCGATTACTTGCGACAGCCAGCAAATATCTAACAGTGTACAGGGAGATTATACTTCAGCAGACCCAGACCCCCATGGTCTAGGTCCCCCTGTTGTATTATTGTTATGCCACTGACTGGCAGGCAATTTAGAGGACAGATTAGAGCCTGGAGTGGGAAACTCATGTAAAGCAATAAATATGAATTGCCAATACTGATCACAGGTTTGGAACTACTTGTGATATAGAGTAGGTATGATTCAGCCTCCAATTTCTTCACTTTATTGCTGTAAGATTCAGTAGGTGTCTGTGTTACACCCCATGTGCATAATTCAAGGAAAAATATAGAATCAATACAGCTCCAGGCAGTAATTTTCAACTGCAATGTGTTATTCAGCAGTGCAGGCACACTACATGTTTCGGGCGGAGCCCTTTATCAAGTGTAAAACGTTACACTTTTTTTTTGTTTTACACTTGATAAAAGGGCTCCGCCCGAAACATGTAGTGTGCCTGCACTGCTGAATAAAACACATTGCAGTTGAAAATTACTGCCTGGAGCTGTATTGATTCTATATTTTTCCTTGAACTACTTGTGATACTTCCCATTTCCACAGTGTTTTACAGTATAATCTGGTGTGTCAAATTCGTAAATTAGTTTGTAATATTTATTCATTTAATTTTTAGCCCCTTCTAAAAACATTCTGTATAAACAGAGTGAATAATGAAGTTATGTCTGATTCTTAATAAAATGCTTCCTTCTACAAACAAACTGCTGATGTGCCCAACATTTTCGAAATAGTTTTAAAGTATTAAAGACTAAGCTGGGGAGATAGCAGCACTTAGGGCTTCTGTAAAGCAGCTTTAGAAGGCTAAGTGCTAGCAATTTCTTGATCCCACTGTTTACATGTGTTTCGGATTACCATCTAGAAGCCAGGGGAAATATTTGAATCTTGTTTCCACAGTGTTTAGAAATCAGAGGAACGTTACAGGGCAACCCTTTTGAAATAAAAAAAATAACAAAAGTTGTATAAATGTGATACCTTTATTGGCTAACAAATATAATCATAGCAAGCTTTCAGAACATTTCAGTTCCTTTTTCAAGTGGATTACCACTTGAAAAAGGAATTAAAATGTTCTGAAAGCTTGCTATGATTATATTAGTTAGCCAATAAAGGTATCACCTTTATACCACTTTTTTTTATTTCAAAAGGGTTGCCCTGTAACATTTTTACTGGCTAACACGGCACAGCAACTTTACCTGAAATCAGAGGAAGATATTTCATCTGTCGCAAAATATGACAAGCATTTTACTTTTTTTTTATATTTTCTGTAAATCTAGTATTATGCCATATGTTGTAGAAATCTTTAAACAAACCTAGGGGCCGATTCACGAATTTCGGGTGAAGGATTAGAATAAAAAAAAATCGAATTTCGAAGTATTTTTTGGGTACTTCGACCATCGAATTGGTTAAATTCGATCGAATTCGATCGAATTCGAACGATTTGAACGATTAGAAGTAAAAATCGTTCGACTATTCGACCATTCGATAGTCGAAGTACTGTCCCTTTAAAAAAAACTTCGACCCCCTACTTCGGCAGCTAAAAGCTACCGAAGTCAATGTTAGCCTATGGGGAAGGTCCCCATAGGCTTGCCTGTGATTTTTTGATCGAAGGATTTTCGTTCGATCGTTGGATTAAAATCCTTCGAATCGTTCGATTAGAAGGATTTAATCGTTCGATCGATCGATCGCAGGATTTGCGCAAAATCATTCGACTTCGATATTCGAAGTCGTACGATTTTAAGAGCCAAATTTCATGGTTTAACCCGGAAATTTGGCTACGCTAGTGCAATGAGCGCAATTGCACTCAATGCACTAGCGATGCTGTCCCCATTTGACCTGCTCCTCTTAGTTAACAGTAATTTGGTTGCTTTATACTCAGCATAAACACTTCAGCATAACAAGTATGCAACAGGAACACACACAGGAACAGAACGGAGACTTTTACACAGGGTTACAGGTCACACACATCACATTTCTAAGCAGCAATAGACCGTCCCTGCATGCAACATGCTCTATAGCAATCTCTCTTCCAACAATTAGGAGTGCTGCTTAGCTGTATTATCATACATTATAGTGTTGCCAAACAAAATCACAGCAATTTAGACTGTTTCCATTCCTCCTAATTTTTTTACCCATAACTATCATCTTTGTAAATAAATGTTCTTTGTAAAAACACAAGGAACTGAGAAAATAAAGAGAAATGATTCCATGTTATCGACCCTATCCAGTATTATGATACACTGTGGATTTGTCTCTAGCCATACATTACTATATTCCACTATTTTCTGTTGATTTATGCATTCTGTATTTGTTCATGTGTCTTTGTACTGATAAATGTTTTGAACCACACACTGTAGTCTTACTTGTATTATGTGCTTTGACCCCTCAATAACCTGTCTTTCACTTCATATTCTTTAGCATCTGTTTTGATGGGCTTCTAATACAGGGGAAATGAAAACGCTTTTAAGGAAAATGAAAACACAGAGAAAAGGCAGGATTATTTGTACACAGATATTTATGAACCCATCCTTATGCTTAGGTGGTGTGTAAGGTTAATACCCTTTATTGGGTGTTTCAAAATTGCTCTTCTCTTTAAGCCAAGGACAATTTATTCTAAATGTGAAAGGGAAATGAAGGAAGGGAAAATGTATCAGGTATATGAATGTTTTAACCAACATTGCTTTGTTTACATGCAAATGGATTTGGTTTAAATCTCTGGTGGAATGAGTCATGGAGGAAGATAGAAATATTCATATCCAGAATCACAGCAAAAATATTTTATAGATAGTGCATATTATAGCAAAAGGGACATCTTTATTTCAAGAATTTTAAAGTAAATAAAATGTTAGTCCCCAAAATGGAAATACAGTAACTCCTCTCATATTAACATTTATATAAGCATACAGCTTAATTCTGAGCCTTATACACCAACCTGCAGAATCATTTGGAGGAAAGGTACAGAAATAACAGGAGAACATACAGTATATATTGAAATATAGACTTTACAAAATTGCTAGTGATGAGAAAAACTGTGAAACTGCATGTAATGATGTTTTTTTTTTTTTGCTCAGGTGAAGCTTATTAAAACATACAGAATAAACAAACAGCAGAATTGTATTTCACTCTTGATTTAAGCACACAGTATTGAGATAAATTAAGTGAGTGCAAGTAAAGTAAAAAGTTCAGAGTACTTGTGGTTGCCTCCTCTCTAGTGATGGGCGACTTTGTCCCGTTTGCGAAAAATTTGCGAAAAATCCTGAAATCTGAAAGTTCAAAAAAAAAAAATTTGAAATTCGAATGTTTTCACAAAAAAATTGAGCAATTCGAACGTTTTCACGGAAAAATCAAGCAATTCGAACATTTTCATGAAAAAATCATGGAAATTGGAAATTGACGCCAGTGGCGAAGCACTACTCCTTCTCCCATACTTGACATTATTAAAGCTCCCCACATGAAAGGCCTTCTTTACCATACTTAAGGAGATAATGAAGGCATATTGTTTGGCTAACACACAAAAGATCTCTGGGTGGATGATGTTGGATTTATATCAGATGACCAATGGAAGGAAGCAGTAGATAGTCCCTCCCTCATTGTACTTAGTTATAGGCACAGACTAATATAGTGTACTGGGCATATTAGGCTAGGAACAAGCTCAGTAAAATGTCCCCTGTTCTTTCATCAATGTATGTACAATGTTCTGAAGCTTCCGGATTGTGGTCCTGCTCAAGAATTAAGCCATACAGGAGGGAGTCATATATATCTTCTCATTAGGGATCCACTTTTTTGGATTCGGCCGAACCCCCGAATCCTTCACGAAGGATTCGGCCGAATACCGAACCGATTCCGAACCCTAATTTGCATATGCAAATTAGGGGTGGGAAGGGGAAAACATTTTTTACTTCCTCGTTTTCTGACAAAAAGTCACGCAATTTCCCTCCCTGCCCCTAATTTGCATATGCAAATTAGGATTCGGATTCGGTTTGGCCGGGCAGAAGGATTCGGGCGAATCCGAATCCTACTGAAAAAGGCCGAATCCTGGATTCGGTGCATCCCTACTTCTCATATTTTTGATATTTTGTCGTGCGTATTTTTTTTTGTCGCACGACGCCATACAAGTCTATGGGTGTCATTTCTGCAGCGAAACAAGGCGAAAAAATTCGCCCATCCCTTGTAGACTCCTGTTTTAAAACCATTAACTCAAATGCATTGAATTTAATGGGATTTTTTTTGCAGTCACTTTTTTTGCACAAAATACATTAAAGCTAAAGTCTGTTTTTTTCACAGCAACTTTATTTTATACAAAATGTTTACTTGTTGAAGTCAACAAGTCACTGTGACTTTTTCCATACAACATACATTGAAGTCATATTTAATGACATATTTAATGACAACTATTTGCCTATTCTGAAATCATCAAAAAGTCCTGTTTGCATATATATTTATGACAATGTGTACAATGTGGTACCCTTTCAATATTTGGTATCATTTTATTATTAAAGAGGTAGTGGGAGACAGTAATGGTAAAAAAATGGTAAACTACCAATTCTGACTTGTTGGATATTTTGTAGAAAAATTTGCAAAGATTTGCTTTTTGCTAGATATGTGTGCATGGCTTCAGGATTTTCTGTCCTCTATACATGACATTGTGAGGTTACCTTAGAAACACATGTATTAATCTGTATAAAAACACATCATTGAATAACAGCAAAGACTTTCATCCCAATGTTCATGTGTAAAATCCTGTGTATTTTTAGAGTTGTATAATGATTTTATGTACATGTGCAGCCAAGTGTAAAATTCTGGTGTTAAAATAGGTGTTAACATAAAACAGCACAAACGACACACGTAATTGATTTTTGCTGCTTTTTACATTGATTTTTCAGTTCTTTTTTTACATTTTGAATTTGTCTAATTGACTTCAATAGGATATGCCAGTTTATAGATTGGTGTAAGAAAATACAGGTGTTAGACATGTATAAAATATACAAATCAGTATAATTATTGTTTCAGGCACTCAATACTCTTATTACCACTATGTTTAAAATCACAGTTAAAATATATCATTTTTGTAAAAGCTTCTTTTTTGTCGGCTAGTTTCTGTCTCAGGAAAAAGTAAAGTCATATTTAGCACATTTTGTCTTTGCACCTGACCACTACTTGGAGAAAATATACTAAATAGTATAGATACTTGTCAATATAATTGTGCAAATTGTGTCACAACAATTTGTAAATTATATGCTTTGTGCAAAATCTCATATTTATGCATTTTAAATTCTTCAGGATCTCTGACATATTAAGAATACTTTTGCACAGGATAAAAAAGTTAATTAAACATTTAATTTACTATTTATGTTATTCGGTTACTGCATGCACATTGGTAAAGTTTTGTCTTTAGGTTACTGCCTAGATGCAAATTTGCCTTTGATTTAGTACTCTGTTGTGTTTTCTTGCAGGGGTTAAAACTTTTTAGGCTCCACTGATATTTTGGGTCACCTACATCCACACATTATGGGAAATCATATGCAGATGTGGTATCAAAGTATTGTGAATACCTATGGGATTCAAATTTATGATGTTTCAACACTACTATGGGCTGCAATCCATAACAATTGTATGCACTGTTTTGATTTCTCTGCATTCCATTTAGAGTGCCTAGAAAATGCCTGTTTTTGTTAGCCGGTGGGTAATTATACATATTTGGTATTGGTGCACTCTATTTACTTGGTATTGGTGCACTCTGGTTACTTGGTATTGGTTCACTCTGGTTATTCAAAATCAGTTGTGTTTTATGATTACATTATAGTTCTCTAAATGAAATATGAAAAATTAAATATAATATTTTATATATTTGGAGGACAACTTATGAATTTTTTTCACTTTTTTTCTGAAGGTTTTGAATTTGTATTTGTATTCATATTTTTTAACTGTTATTTTCATGAACTGAGAAAAAACTCTAACTGGAATTTTAATAAATTAGAGTCACCGCAACAATGTTGCTTAATAAAATGTTTTAATTCTGTCATGTTTAGAATGTCCTGAAAAAATATCAAAGCTAATTTACTGGTCAGACACAGTGTACTGTAGTTCTCACAGTAGAGAATTTTCCCTGAATTCCAACATCATTACATCTACAGTATGTACAGAGTTGCATCTGCATTATGCATCATCCATGTCCATTTTTGGGAATAACACATAATTTCACTAGAATCTAGAAAATGTCCATCATGTCTGTCACAACAATTCAGCTTTAGCAAACTATTTGCTAAGCTCACGTTAGCTTGGTCTATTCATTCAACCCACTGTAGAAAACCCATGAACTACATTATGTCCAGTGTGGCAGTAATTCCAGGGTTCCCCAGTGTCATTAGGCACTATTGCATATTATTCTTCAGTTGGCACATGTGTAAGTGTTAGGAGCCATGAAACACGTTAAGTGCGCAGCCCCCTTGGGAGATATGCTGCTGTGATTTTTAATGGATTTACAATCATTTTTTAATACTTTTAATTCTTTATTCTGGCTCTATGGTGCTCCGTTTTTTTCTACACAAACTCTGCCTTGGATTTACTGCATGGGATCGCGGTTGGACGTGCAGCACACAGAAGCATGTGACCCGGTAAGTGCTCCCACTACTTCACTATTTGCTGGACTTGATACATTTTTACAGGGATATCAAAACCCTTAAAGGGGTGACTCACTTGATTTCCTTGTATAATGGAATTACATAGCCCACAGTTCAGGCAAGGAAAAGCTTTTGGTTTACTTAAAAACCTAGATGTTTTTTCTTGGATTTAAATTCAGAACTACAGAGATTATCTTTCAGTGACCTACCTTTTTTTTTAGGAAAAAAGGGGTTTTTCTTTGAATAGATATGCATACGTTATATCATTTTGCAGTGTGGGCCAGTATTTCTTGATCCCACGCTCAATTTTATTACTTCTGTGATCAAATGTATAAACGAATGGTATATAGATACTTATCTTTTTGATGACTTTGTTCTATAATAAGGAATCTCTAGGTATTTGCTCAACTGGCGTTGCGATTGATTGCATCTCTCTATCATTATACGCTTTTTGTGCAAACCTTTCAATAACAGATGAAGCCACTTGGATTTGTGTGTTAAATGTATCGTGACTCTGCATTATCTGAAGAAACTGTGTAATCTAAAGTCATCTTAATTCATTTAACCTTTTCAATAGCATACCAAAGCGTTCACAATAGTGAACACTTTAATTAGATGGGATGCTGTGACGCAAACCACAAACACAAACACAAACCAAATTAGCTTCATCTGTAGGTCTGTGGCTGTTTCTTTGTAACCCTTATTTTCACTTGTCAGTCTCCTGATTCTGAGGAACTGTCCCTTGGGTATGCCTTTTTGGACCTTAGGGTTATGGAAGCTATCTACTCTTGGAAGATTATTTGATAAGATAATTTATCAACATGCTAATGATGGATCCCATACTGGCCATGATTGGTCTGCCTGGGTTTTTTTTTGTGGATTTTTAGCAGAACATATATTACTGATTCTGCTTCTAAGACAACCTGGTCAACCAGTTTTTTTACCTCCCATACTGGATTGTGGTCAATCTTCTCATAATGATCTGTTACCTGTAATTGATTCATGGCTTCTGATACATATGCATGTTTGTCCATTACCACAATAGCCCCCTTCTTTATCTGTCTTTTTAATTATCTTATTTTAGTAATTATCTGTATTACTTTTAAGAGACAATAAACTTTGCCATTCTTTTCTTGTCATATGATATGGAGACAAAACATTTTTCACAGAAGGCAAAAAAGTATTCTATTTCTCAAGGCCTAAAGAATCTGAAGTGCCAATGTTAGCTTGCACAATCTCTTTTGCCAGACACATTTTTAATTTTATGGCAAAAACAAACTTATTGAAATCAGTGTCCCAGTCTAGAAAATCCTTTTCATAGATAGGTTAATATACCAGCCCTTTACTTAACAGAGAAAGTTCACCAGGGGTAAGCTGATATGAGGACTGTTTTAAACACTTAGTTATTTACCTCATCTGCTGACTTCTCTTTGGGTATGTTTCCCTTGGTATTGGAGCCCATGGATTGCATGCTGTACCGCTGCTCCTCTCTGCAGGGCTTTCTTGTAAAAAATCTCTTTATCTAGAGTAGAAACTCTGTGCAGCACAAAGTAATGTTTACTAAATTATTCCTTGTTTAGAGGACAGTGGTACAGTCAACCTGTGCATACAGCTGATTCCTTAATTCCTGATCCCACTGCACTGTAGAAGCTTAGGCATAGGATAACATTTTAGTTTACTTAAGGACCTCTACCCCTTAAAGAGACACATTACTTTCTGCCATCGCATACATGCATTTCATAACTCCAATCAACATTTTTATATGTGCTCATATTTTCAAGTTTTTCATGGGTGGTGTTGATCCAGGTTATTGGAGCACACATGTGTTTGAAGGCCTGAAAAAACTGCTATATTTCTTTCTTATGGATTCAAATCTGCTGCACCCAACAGCAACTTGACAGAATCAGTTATTTAGACAGATGGCTTGTACAAGCAAGAAAATATATTTGCAGGCAGCAGGTACAGGCTAAAATTCAACAACCTATGTAACAAAACCATTGGCTGCACAATGGGTTTCCTCAGGTCATGTAGCAGTATGGGGTGAATAATAACAGAGGCAAGTAGTTTATTGTGCTGGGCATCTCAAACAGCTCTCATCCATCAAAATAGGAATGGCTCAGCAGTCAATTAACTCCCAGGACAACCCTCCCTGCATTCTAACTATGCCAAATGACAGAATCAACACCTGCTTCAGTATGATTCTCCTGTGCTTTTTTAAGGAATAATATACAGTAAAATCAGACGATGACCAGTAGAGTTTTATGATATACATACAAGCATATTATTAATTAAATTCTGTGGTGGCTTCTTCAAATCTTTTAATTTTCATTAGTGTATTTTAGTTATCTTGATAATAAACCTGATCATCTACAATCTTCCTTAAGTATGCTACCCCACAACATATCTTCATAATTATTTATTACTTATATGATCACAGCTATTTCTCATTATTGGGCAGAAATTGTTATTTATTGTACAGAATATTGGATCACCTGGACTTTAGATCTATTCAAATGTTCATTATACTGGAATAAATAGATAAAAGGATTAATTAAGAGGCGTGTCCTGCATGGTGTCAGAGTATAACGTGCAAACCCAGAGCTCCGCTATAACTGCATCCTGAAAACATCCTAAGCTCAAATAACCAGCATCTACATTAACTCTGCTGGCATCACTAACACTCCTATGATAGGGAAGTATGGGCCAAAGCAGAAAAGTATGGAACAATTCGCCAACAAAAAGCGATCAGCCCAATGCAACACCGCCACAGCCTGCTAAAGAAGATGGCGATGCGGATCCGATCTAACCAGAAATGCTGCAATCTGACCCGAGCATCCAAATACTCCTCTCTGCAATTGTGCCATCTTGAGTGGTGCAGTCTACATAAATAGAGGAGCTAAAGGTAGACTTTTCACTATTGCGGGCAGATGTCCAAACGATCCGCAAACGAATGTGGGAAATGGAGGGCAGAGTCTCCAATCTTGAGGACACACAAGGCCCGATTCCGGATGAGCTCCAAGACCTACAACAGCAAGTAAATCACCAAGCAGAGCTGCTCGAAGATTATGAAAATAGGCAGTGCCGGAATAACATTCACAGCACTTCATAGTTGAAAGGGCATATAGAGTGCCAGGAAGGGGCCCACGACCTGGAGCCCCGCCGCAAGCCTTTCTATTATGCTTGCTAAATTATCGGGATAGAGACACTATACTGACTCATGCATCGAACAAGGCTGAACTGCGTCACAGCGCAGCCAAAATCATGCTCTTTCCAGACTACTCCACGGCTTTACAAAAGAGAAGTACTTTCATGGTGGTTAAACTGTGAGTTAGAGACATGCAAAACAGGTATGCTGTTTTTTAATACTCCAGAAGAAGCCACTGCGTGGCTAGATGGCAGATCACGGGTAACCCCATGCAACATTCCCAGATGCTAATATTTGGCGGAATAATGACCAGTACCTAAAACCCGTGCTGTAACAACCAAACTTCACCACAATTGGCAGCAGGTTACACTTTGGACTCCCTGCACAGTTACAAGTAGCGGAGACTCACATCTGGACTGGAAGCAGAACTTTTGGCTGAGCACAGCCAAAGTTGGTAATTAAGGGTAACAGGTCTACCTAGTTGGGAGGATAGACTGGGTAGGTGGGTTGTTTTGTTCAAATATTTAAGTATTGTTGTACAATGTTATTAATAAATTGGAAACGGTTGGTTAATTTCTACCCCTCTCTCCACACCCCTCCCTTACTATAACTTCCTCCTTAATGAAACAATGGAATCTTTGAATCTTTGAATACCAGAGGCCTCGATTCCAAGATCAAAAGGGGCCTTGTATTCCAGTATTTAAAGAATTACAAACCATATTTGGTACTCCTACAGCAGACCCACCTAAAAGGCAGCCGTATTTTGGCGTTGAAAAAATCATGGGTTGCACTCAGAATTTTCTAATTACTCTAGAGGAGTTGCAGTGTTGGTGGGCAAGATGGCCAATGTGACTATACAAACTATACACACGGACTGGCTAGACAGGTCCATAGTAATCTAGTGAATCTGTATCTTCCCCCTCCAGCTGATCTTAAGGTCTTGGATGACATTATGGGAAAATAATAATATGGAAACAGCCCCCACTCTACTTATGGGTGACCTAAACCTGGTCCTAAACCCTGAGCTAGACCAATGACCTCCAGGCCAATATCTACCAGAGGGAATATCAGATCTTGCCACAATTTTTCTTTCCATTAGAACACACCAAAACTGCACAACGCCTATGTGGCACCTAAACCCCAAATGGCTAAATGTTACTGAGGTACATGAAAATGTGACGCAGGAACATGAGAGGTATTGGATAGAGAAAACTGAATCAGCTGATCCCCTTACAATTTGGGAAGCATCTAAAGCCTGTCTTAGAGGGTCCTTCATTGGAGGCATTGCTTCATACAGGCGTCAATTAAACACTGAACTAGATAATCTTTCCATGGAGGTTCAAATGGCACAAGCTCAGTTCATTACAAACCCATCCCCGGGCAATTACGCCAAGGTTGTGCAAGCACAAAAAGACCTACAACTTCACACCATTGAGAAAACCAAAAAAAAAACGTGTTATGTACCTCACAGGTCATATTTAAAAAAGGCAACAAAGCTGGCAAATTGCTAACTTATCTCTCAAGGGAGCAAAAACCAGCAACAATTATCCCCAAAAGCCAGACGGTACCCACTCTGAATCTCCCGGGGAATTAATGATGTCTTTAAATAATACTATTTCCATCTGTATAACCCGCCTCATCTAGCGCAAATTACTAAACCTGTGTCAATTCTCAGAGATGCTAAACTAATTAATTTATTAATCCAAGAGCAACATTTCCTAGACAGCCCCATTTCAGTAGATGAAATAAAGGCAGCAACTGCTGCATTTCCAGCTGGGAAAACCCCAGGCCTGTACGGTATTCCAATAGAATTCTATAAAATCCATCAAGACAGTATTGCACCCCAACTACTTAACATGTATCAAGAAGCCCTTACTAAAGGTCAGATCCCCCCTTCCACCCAACAGGCATTAATTGTACTAATTCATAAACCTGGAGGGGACATTGAGGATTGCGCCACGTACAGGCTAATTCCCTACTTACCTGTGACAACAAAATACTTGCCAAAGTATTAGCTCTACGATTGATGCAAGTGATCATTGATCCACCCAGATCAGACTGGGTTTATGCCAGGGAAAGCTACATCTATCAACATATGTAGGCTATATACTAATATTGAATATTTAACCCTCATTTAAAAGACAGGAGTGATAGCCATGCTTGATATTAGGAAAGCTTTTAATTCTCTCAACTGGGACTTTCTGTGGGCTACTATGGAACATATAGGCTTTGGACCTAATTTTCTTAAATTGGTCAAGTTACTGTACACAAACCCTACAGCCAGAATTCAAACCAACTGCAAAATATCTCCCTCCTTTCCACTGGCCAGGGGCACAAGGCAGGGCTGCCCCATGTCTCTGTACCTATTTGCCATCGCCATAGAGCCATTGGGTAGTGTGGTCCGTAACAACCCTGACATCCAAGGTTGGAAGATAGACACATTAGAGAAAAAAATATACCTATATGCAGTATACCTGACAGATACTCAACACTCGCTTAACAGGATGTTGCGGGTTGTAGACTTATTCGGCAATGCGTCAGGTCTTACTATTAATTGGTCCAAGTCCACACTAATGCATGTGGGCTCACCCCCCTTGGGAACACAGCACCAGGCACTGGCCCTCTCTCAGGTGGAACAATTTAAATACCTAGGGATTGTGGTTCACCCTGACATACACCAGTTCCATACCCTGACCCACTATTGATGGATATTAGCCACAAGTTTTTGCTTTAGACCTCACTCCCTGATAGGTAGAATTAACATGATAAAAATGATTGTCCTACCTAAACTTCTGTATATGTTTCAGAATGCACCCATTGTACTACCTGTGGCACTGTTCTCCAAGCTGGAATCCATGATGACATCCTTTCTATGGGCAAATAAGCAGCCAAGAATTAAATTGGTGTCACGTTCGGCACCCTAAATGCAGAACCAATGCTAGGCTCCCTGGTCTCGACTCTTGCTTCTGCCTTTAACAGCTGCATTTCACCTCGGGAGGAGCCCTCAGCTAATTGGATGCCGCCAGGTCTTACTAAGAGAGGAGCAAAGGTTCTGGACAAGCAAAGTGGCACCAAGGATACTGGATGGAAGACAACACAGCTTGGAAGACAGGCCAGACAATATAACATGGACAGGCAGACCGGGCCAGCACAAGCAGAGTAGAGAATAGTCAGACAGGCCAGGTCTGAAAGAAACTAACAATGCGCTCCCCATGTACAGATTAACATATATGGCTAAAGGTTGTCCTGAAAAATTCACCAAAATCTGGGATGCATGGACCTCCTGCCAAGAGACTACTATTGATGTGGACCCAACATAGACCAATTAAACTGTGGATCTATAACCTGGCCATTTGGTGACCCAACCTTTTCGCACTTATCTATACAACTGTGTCATAAATATTTCCTTTCTTCTTTTTTTACTTTCTTTTCCTTTCCATGTTTTATTCTCTTGTTTTTATTGTTTAAAAATTGAAACGCAAAATAAAAACTATAAAAAAATGATTAATTAAAATTGCATTATAAGGCGAACAAGGGGAATCCTAGTCCTTTTGTAATCAATAAAACTGACAACTTAACAATATAAAAAATCTAACACTGTCTCTTTTTAGCTTTCCACTGTATTGCTCATGTTAGAACCGTTTGGAGTTGGATTAAAATAATTCAGCAAACTAAAATAGCTAGCAGCATTTTTCCACTTGTTTTAACCACTGTACATAATTCAGTGGTATAAAGAAAGCATAATATATTATTCTGTGTACCAACAAATATTGTTCTGCAAAGAAAAAAATACTAAATAAGCACATTGCACTACAGCAAAACAGAATGGATTTAACAATACTGAAGTTGAATGCAAAAAGGAAAATAAGATGAAAAAAAGATGGACATAATAATAGGAACTGCACAAGTATGAACAGGCCGCAACATTCATGAAAGATTTTAAATAGAGCATGGATTAGAACAAGAAGTATTTAAAGTGCAAGTTCCTTATACAAAGTAAGCTGCAAACCACGGAATATCTAAATTAGTGAGTTTTCATGCTTTACATTCCAAAGGCAAGATCTGACAAATGAATAAAAACACCCAACAAAAAGTACTCTTGATTTGAAGTAAAGTAATTATTATTAGAAAGTATTCTCTCTACACATCATTATTTCCAGTATATATTACTTATATAAACTATTATTTATTATATTTTGACCACATAATATAAAATACCTAATGTCTGGCCTGTAATTCCTGTAATTGGACAGCAAGATAGGTTTTAGCACAGACTTCAGCCCTCAAGATAGTCTTGCTGGAGGACTGGAAAGTGGCCCAGTCACAGAATGTGACATAAACACACTGGCCATTCCTACTCCCTAAAATATTTTTTGCGCATAAAGTTTTTTACAGCATTGGACTTTAATAATTTATGAAAAATTTGAGTTTTTTTCATTTGGACTTCAATACATTACCCCCCATGTTTAAGCAGTTTTCTTCTTAGAAACTACAACATATGGGTAAATTAATAGTTTTCTTAATTTAATAATCCCTAATATGTTGCTTTGCTTCAAAATTAGAAATATTTTCCTTTTTTATGTTTTTTACGTTTTTTAAATGTGTGTGGTAATACAAAAATCAACCTCTGAGTAAACACAGAGATTGGTCTGTATGTCATAAATGTACCATATGGTGTTTAACAAAAAAAATCAACTTACCTTACAATCTATGTATTGCATTGAACCAAAACACTTTTAATTATAAATCATATTTCAGTAATATTACATTTCCATTTTCTTCTGAAGTACACAAATCTTGCAATTAATAGAAGTCTTATTTTAATCCAGTAGTGCATGATATTGAAAACCGGCCTTTTGATGCCAGAAGCTTTTCATCAAAGGCATCCAATTCAAGGCATAGGGGAGTGGAGCAGTAGTACAGAGCAATAAGTCAAGTTTTTTACTAGCATTCAATAAAATGCAGCAATATTTGTTTAGGAAAGCCCTTAGAAAAATGTTTTGTGAGGGACACAGCTCAAGCTGGGCTCTAAATAAGGTCTTTAAAATTTCGAAAATCATATTTGTTGTAAGGCACGTATATATATATATATAATTGCTGCTACCATTAGCATGTGACAAAAAGTGATAAAGAATATGTAGCACTCAAAATGAATTTTATAATACTTTTTAAATATATTTTTTATAGAGCCCTTTTTAACAATGTGGCTAGATGTGTGTCAAGTTATGGTTGTTTCAGTTAATGTGATACAATAAAGTGTCATTGCTATTCAAAAAAACAAGGTTCGGTGTGTTCCTCAAAACGACAAGTATTTTGAGAAACCGGAATAACAGAGAAAATATATAGTGTAGTATATAAAACACTTAAAATTTTTACCCTTAGTGATATTCACAACATTTGTGCCTATTTGTATATTCAAATCGCTTCCCGTGAGCAGTGTTAAAAGGAAAAATTAAAAAGATATTACTAACAGTGTTTCTTTTAACTTTTAGTGTATGGTTAAAATTACTCTAAAAATTCTATGTGTGAATACATATTTAAAATATTTTTTTCGTGACCCCACCAGATCCGTGTTAAAAACCCAGAGTCACATTATCTAGGTATGCATTTATATGCTGAGTTACAATTTATTTGGTTAAATAATGATATAAATTAGCAGACCTCACACTTTTTGTGTTTCACAAATGCATATGTACTTTATTGAGTTAAATTTAATTGATGTATCTGCCGCTTCATAATTATTTAAAGTAGAAGGAAAGGCTAAAATTAAGTAAGATTTATCAGAAAGGTCAATATAAATATACCAGTTAACCCTCAAATTAATGCTGCTCTGAGTTCTCTGTCAAAAGAAACACAGCATTTCTTTCCTTTTATTGTGTACACATGGGCTTCTGTATCAGACTTCCTGTTTTCAGCATAACCTCCAGGGCAGGGCTTGAGCATGCTCAGTTTGCTCCTCTCCCCCTCCTGCCTCCCATCCCTGCTGTAATCTGAGCTCAGAGCTGTAAGTGAGCAGGGGGAGACAGGCAGGAAGTGATGTCACACCAAGCTTATATGGCAGCTTCTATCCTAAACAAACAGAGACAATGTCTAGAGCTGTTTACTCGGGTATGGTAAAGCATTCTGCATAATAAATATAGCATTCTAGCTATACTATTGTGGCTAATCTGTTGGCAATAAACTGTCTAAGAGCTTTCCTTCTCCTTTAAAGGAACTTTTAATTCAATACTAATCCTCTACACACAAACTTTTAAAGATATTATGAACTTGGAAATATGCTATGCCATATCTATCATTATTATATTATATCATTATAATAATTATCATAATTAACATTAAAAAACATTTTTTCTTCATGAACTTCTAAAAATGTTTGGCTGTTCTATACTTCATAAAAAATCTAAAAACCACAAAAAAAACCTCAAATACATAAATTTGCCAGGTAAAAGTTGTCAAGGTCCTATAGAAATCAATAGGTTTGATCCTGTTGGACCACTTTTAATAAATTCAGGAGGTTTTCAGATTTTTTCACTATTATTTGTCTGAGGATTTTCAGGGTATTCTTATTTTTTAGTGTGTCGAGTTTTTTTGCATGTTTTTTTTATACTCTGATCTTTTAGTAAGCTTCATGGCATTCACGGTTTTAGAGAAAATTAGTTTAATCATGGTTTCAAAACCTCTAAACCACTAAAATTTGATCTTTGATAAATGGGCCTTTAAGGTGTACAATGTTTGGAAACTGCGCATTTAACTTAAAAGTATATTACATTTGTACAGGTATGGGACATATTATCCAGAAAGCTTGGGACCTTGGTTTTTCCATAATTTTGATCAGCATACTTTAAAGTGGCCTTGTGGAAAGGCCACAAAGGCCCGGACTAGGTTGGCAGGATTTTAGGGGGCTTCATGCTGCCCTACCATGCCCACATTGGTTCAGAAACACTGGGGATGCACAGGAGATAAAATTTGCTTGAATAAAGGGGAGGGGACAAGGACTATGAACAGCAGCAGGCCTAGGGGCGCCCGCTATGTAAATCCATCCCTGAAAAGTGCAACTAAACATTAGATAAAACCCAACAGGATTGTTTTTCCTCTAATAAGGATTAATTATATTTAAGTTGGGAAGTACAAGTTAGTTTTTAATATTACAGAGAAAACTATTCTTTACATTTTTTTAATTAAAAGAGACTCTAAGGGAGATTGCTTTCCCATAATTTAGAATTTTCTGAATAATGAAAATAGACATGTCAACTCACCAAAATTAGTCTGCCTAATTTAACGTCTGCTAACTTAGTCACCTGAGATAACAGCCCAGTCATCCAATATACATAAGTAAATTGCAACCAAATTATTTGCTTACATGGCCATTAGAAATAATAGAAATTGCACCCAAACTGTTCAGAAGCAGCTGGATTAAGGGAAATTATCAGGCTTGTGGTGTGGGCAGATCAGGGGCAAAGTGAGAATTTTCGGGAGTCATCAAAAAAATTGCATTAAACTTAGCTATGTCAGTGAGATCACTGCATAATAAGCACTCTATAAAAACCCAGATATTTCAGAAAGATTGCTGCCTGGAGACTGCCAACAACTTTTTAAAAAGGGTGGAGGAGTGTGTTTGTATGTAAAGCCTGAATTAAATCCATGCACTAAAGAAATAACCATAGTTTGGTTGCCAAGACAGAAAAATCTAGTAGGTTTGTAAATATGCATTGCTGAATGACAACTTTTTATTCCAGCTCGTTCAAGAACCTACTAGGAATAACTCTCTTTTGGACCTTGTAATAACTAAAAATACTGCATTTCTAGCATTTGGGTGGGTGAGCATTTAGGGAATAGTGATCACAACATGGTCTCCTTTGAGATTCTTTTGCAGAAGCAATTCTATAAGGGAGTAACTAAAACACTAAATTTCAGACATAAAACTTTGACAGTATAATAAGGGCATCTCTGCAACATATTAAGTGGGAAATGCTTTTCACAGGGTTAAACACAGAACAAAAATGGGAAGACTTTAAAATACTGCTTAATAAATATACATGTCAGTATATTCCCCTTGTAACCAAGGAACACTGTTGCAAAGCAAAACCTTTTTGGTTCAATAAAAGTGTTGGTGTTGAGGTGGGTAAGAAAAGGCATGCTTTTAAGGCTTTCAAGTTGGCTGGGACAGTGGAATCATTTGTAAGGTACAAATAAATCATGCAAAAAAGCCATAAGGCAAGATAAAAATTATATGGTAAAGGACATTGCAGCAAGCAGTAAAAAGAATCCACAATTATTTTTTAAATATGTTAATAGTAAAAAAAATTAAGCAGGAAGGGGTGGGACCTTTAATATTAGAGGGGGTCAGCTGGTTGATGAAAACAAACAAAAAGCGCAGATTCTGAGCACATATTTTTCATCTGTTTCCTTCTTAACAGTCCCAATTCTAGTAATACTACTAATGATGCATGGTTCACACATAAGGAAATTCAAAGGAGACTAGAATATGTTAAGATAAACAAAGGTCCATGGCCAAATGGTATTCATCCCATGGGTACTTAGCGAGCTTAGCTCTGTGTTTGCCAAACCTCTTTACTTAATTTATCAGGATTCATTGAGGTCTGGCATAATGTAGAGAGACTGGCGAATTGCTTATGTGGTGCCTCTATTCAAAAAGGGATCCTGTTCTCAGTCTCGAAACCACAGGCCAGGTAGTCTGACGTCAGTGGTAGGAAAGATTTTCGAAGAGTTAATAAAGGATAAGATACTAGACTTCATAGCAAATCATAATACTATGAGTTTGTGCCAGCATGGTTTTATGCCGGACTAACTTATTTTCTTTTTATGAGAAGGTAAGTAGAGATCTCGATTCTGGGATGGCAGTGGATGTGATTTACTTAGACTTTGCTAAAGCATTTGATACAGTGCCACACAAAAGGTTACTGGTTAAATTAAGGAAGGTTGGCCTGGAACATAGTTTTTGTACCTGGATAGAGAACTGGCTAAAAGATAGACTACAAAGAGTGGTGGTAAATGGCAGATTTTCTATTGGATCAGTATTGTCAGTGGTGTACCGCAGGGCTCTATACTAGGTCCCTTGCTTTTCAACTCGTTTATTAATGACCTGTTTCTATTTTTGCAAATGATACTAAATTGTTCAGAACTACAGGTTCCATGCAGGATGTTGCCACTTTGTAGAGTGATTTGTCTAAGTTGGGAAACTGGGTAGCCAACTGGAAAATGAGGTTCAGTGTTGATAAAAGCAAGGTTATGAACTTTGGCAAAATTATATAATATGCAAGTTATACACTAAATGGCAGTATGTTGGGAGTTTCCTTAAATGAGAAGGATCTAGGGTTTTTTGTGGATTTCAAGTTGTCTAATTCTGTGTCATTCTGTGGTTACTAGAGCAAACAAAGTTCTATCTTGCATAAAAAAGGGCATTAACTCAAGGAATGAAAACATAATTATGTCTCTTTATAGGTCCCTGGTAAGGCCTTATCTGGAGTATGCAGTGCAGTTTTGGGCTCCAGTCCTTAAGAGGGATATAAATGAGCTGGAGAGAGTGCAGAGACGTGCAACTAAACTGGCTAGGGGGATGGAAGACTTAAATTATGAGGGTAAACTGTCATGGTTGGGGTTGTTTTCTCTGGAAAAAAGGTGCTTGCGAGGACATATGATTACACCTGTTCATTAGAGGACATTATAGACAAATAGCAGGTGACCTTTTTATCCATAAAGAGGATCACTGTACCAGAGGCCACCCCTTCAGACTAGAAGCAAAAAACTTTCATTTGACGAACGTAGGTGGTTCTTTACAGTGAGGTCAATGAGGTTGTGGAATGCACTGCCGTGTGATGTTGTGATGGCTGATTCTGTTAATGCCTTTAAGAATGGCTTGGATGATTTTTTGGACAGACATAATATCAAAGGCTATTGTGATACTAAATTCTATAGTTAGTATAGATATGGGTATATGTAATTTATGTGAAAGTAGGGAGTGGGATGCTGGGTTTTTATTTGGAGGGGTTGAACTTGATGAAATTTGTCTTTTTTATATATATATATATATAGACAGTTCATATGGACGCACACCTTTTGCTAAAAAATAGAACCTGGGTGCCACTCGAAAAATCAAAGTATAGAAATGCAAAGTGACAGCACTCCAAGGAATTATGAGCGAAAAAAAGTTGATGCAAAGGAGGTTTTATTAAATCCTCCTTTGCATCAACTTTTTTTCGCTCATAATTCCTTGGAGTGCTGTCACTTTGCATTTCTATATATATATATATATATATATATATATATATATATATATATATATATATATATATATATATTGTAACTATGTAACTTAGATGTGGCTTTTAGACTGGGGCAGGTGGACAGGTCCTTAAAAAACTCATGAACCAGCCATTGTTGGATGGTAGGTCCAACAAGTACTGAGGCTCACTGTTGAAATTGCACTGTTCAGTTCATTTCAATAAAGGCTGTAAAATCTTAACTGGTCAAAAAATCTCAATTAAAAAAACCTCAACACCAGCTTGTTTGAATACTTTAAATACACCCCTATATTGATACAGAAACTAAGCACACTGTAGATGGCAACATTTTCCATTTAAAAAAAAAGACAGAGACATTTTGTGCATACTGCTACTGAAAAATGCCTTACCCTTTAAACAAAACAGGGATTGTTTTTCCATAGATTGCAATATATTTAAGCTGGCCAACTATGTCAATATATATTTCAATAATATATGTATTTTGTGGTCACAGCCTCATTGCACCCCTGCCTAATGGTTTTAAAAATTAGTGGTGAGCACAACTTTTCCTTGTTTGTTATAGTTTTACAGGAGCAGTGACCAGCTCCATGTTGTAGCCCCCACCACTCTATGTCATAGCACCCACCCTTGTAATATATGGACAAACAATCCCTGTTTTGTTTAAAGGGTAAGGCATTTTTAGTAGCAGTATGCACAAAATGTTTTTATATATATATATATATATGTTTATATATATATATATATATATATATATATATATATATATATATATATATATATATATAATAAATATATTGATAATGGGTTGAGTGCAGAGGACTTGTATTTGTCTATATGTATTTTGTAGTCACAGCCTCATTGCAACCTGCAACCCCGCCTAATGATTTTAAAAATTAGTGGTGAGCACAACTTTTCCTTATTTGATATATATATATATAATTCCAGTGTTAAAAAATCAGGATTTTGGCTTCTGTAGTACCGAGTGTGCTATTGTGAGATGGGTCCTTCTCATGCTGATCCAACAAGGCAAGATTAAGCACAGAGGGATGATGGCCACCTCTGAGCAGCGGTGGCTGAAATGCCCCTGCAGTTACAGTATTTGCTTTAATGAAAATGTGCCTGTCATCTAACACAGTTGAAACTCAAATTTTAAAGACATCTGTGGTAGAGGTTTGCTTAAGAAGCAATAAAAGTTTCTGAAAAGCGAAGTGTGCTCTCATTCACTCTTTTTTTTAACATGGTGAAAGCAAAAATATCCACCCATCATATGTGGGTTTTCCTTACAAACACTCTTTATTTCTCTTTTTTAGTGATGGGCGAATTTATTCGCCAGGCGCGAATTTGCGGCAAATTTGCGTGATTCGCCACCAGCGAATAAATTCGCAAAGCGCAGGCGAAAATTTGCGGCAAAAATTTGCCGGCGTCAAAAAAAATTTTCCCGAAAAAACGGGCGCCGGCGCCGTTTTGTGAATTTTTCACAGTTTCATGAATTTCGCACAAAATTCGCTCATTTTTCGCCGAAGCGAAATGCCGCAAATTCGCCCATCACTACTCTTTTCTTATATACATGTATGCTTAGGTAATTCTGACCCATCTTCATTCTATGCAATTATTAGTTATTAGTCTCCATAGAAACATGTTTCTATTTTTCTCACCTTCTTCAGGCCCCCATATACATATGTTCAGTTGACATTATCTGACATTGTTTCTCCCTTTTCTTACTGCACATTGTAAATAAGCTCATCAATCATAATCATATTGTTTTAAACTCCTACATTTATTCACTAGTAAAATACAATATATCCTTGATAGAAAATATTTGGAAAAATTATATTGTACAAAATATCTCATTTCTACATTTGGTAGAAAAAAACACACAATAAACAGTGCCTTACTATTTTCCCTTTTGAAACAACCAATTTCATCAGTATATCTGAATTTACTACATGGTGCAGCTGTTTACAGTAGTTCAAGGTTAAGTGTTGGAGATAACACTAATTCATACTAAGGACCTGGTGCTGTAACAAAGTCACAAATATAACACTGCAGCAAAAATAAAAACAAAATACTGGTAATATGCCAAGCTGTAACCGCAGAAGAAAATGAATGAAAAGCAAGGGATGGAAACACAACAGTTGACATTTAATACAAAAATTTTTTTCTTAAGAACACTATTCATTTATATTTTCTTTGGTTAAATTGCAATGTATATTGCCTTCTGGATTTCTAAAAAGCAAGATCAGTAATTCTTCTTAAGATTATCTGAAGCACCGCGATTAACGTAATATGAGTCGAGTTTTGCACGGTGCTTGGATTAAAATGCTCTTATTGTATGTTATCTGCAGTAAAAAGGAAGGCAGATATGGAGGAAAACTGGCTAATGCATTTACATGATTGATAGCACCTATTTATGAACTAGACTTATCAACTTTGCCTTAATCTGGAATGAGCTGTGTTCAGTTTGAAAAATAAACATAACTAGAATTTTTTGTGATTAACTTTACATGCTATAGTTATTTGTAACTCTGAATTTTTTCATAAAATAAAATAAAACAAACAGTACAGGGGAATATTATAGAGGTAGTCTTACAGCAGTGTTTTTCTCCCATCCAAATTTTCTTTTTGCAATACTTCTAACACTATTTGCAGATAATTTAAATAGGACATGCTCAATTTTCACAGATTATTTTTCACATGTTGTTATCCAGCCACACTAGTCCCATATTATTTTTGCCATCTTTGGTGATGAGCTGTACAAGTATGAAACTTTAAGTAATATCACATTAAAAGCCTTTTACTTCCAAACTTAAACAGGAGAAAGTGGCCGGCAGAGACACAATCAACGCTTATAAAGGGTCAGGATTGGATAATAAACTACGGATGGGAATGATGAGATGGGCAGGGAAATGAAGCAGAACTCAGTCCCAACCCAAGTCCTAATAATCTCATAATTAGTCAATATACCTTTATTATCCTACTTCCCCTTGTTATAAAAACAAACCAGCATTCTTTCACATTTCTTTCTACTCAATCTATATTTTAAATTGAGCTTGCACAAGACAATCCATCTATAGCTATGATCCCAATACATTTGCAAAGCTGACAGTACTCTCTTAGAATCTGCAATGGGTACTCTATATAGTTAGCTTATGATTATAGATTTACTGCAAAAATACTTTTGCTGAAGCAATTACTGCCTAGGGGCACTTGCTTTAAAATCCACCACTAGTTTGATACCTTCAGCCCACAGAAACTATGGTTTTATATATCTAATCAAGTTCAAGTTAAACTAGCTGTGAACAATCCCTATTATTGCTTAAAGTAATTTATTACTTAATATAATCATTAAATAGTGTCCTATCTTTGTTTCACAGTGCTCTATTTAATAGAGTCGTGCATGGGGAGGCATGTAAATGTACCCCTTCCAGCTCTTCCATCCCAAACTTGCATACCATTCAAAAATGCAATTTAGAGAGCAGCAGAGGATGTAGGAAGCAATGGGAACAGAGCTGGTCTATGCCCCTTGGCACTAAGATGTACACCTCTTGCTGAATTTTTTTTATAAATGCCACAAGGAGCACAGTGCAGCCATTCCTCTGGTTATATAATATCCAAGGACATAGTAATAAATCCCTATATTTGGAACCAATTTAAAGCTTTGTAATCTGAAAGGCCCATTGCCATCCATTATACTTACTCTGCAGCTGTGGGTTAAACTAAAGCATACATATAATGTTATTTCAATGGCCTATAATCACAAGCTGACTTCGACATCCTAACTCTCCTCCAGTTATGGACCTCTTAATGGTGGGAGAATTGCTGGATCCAGCTTTGCGTTTGCCTCTTCCTTTTTTGAAAATAAAAATAAAAAAAAAGCCTCTCAGGTTAAACTTCAATTATTTGAATATTTTCAGCTCCAAAATTTCTTAAAGCCTAAAGCTGCTACCATGACATCGGGCTCAGCATCAGTTTTTGAATACTTGGCCAAACAAGGACTTCCACAAAAATGACTTATTTCCCAGGCTCCTCACAGAATTTATGGATGATACCCCATCTAGGCATTCTTTGTATGATTAAATGGGCTAGGTGTCTGCCATATTCCATAGCCTCTAATGACTGGGAACAAGTCTGGGAAAATGCTAGAAAATGGTTTTAGAATATAGAAATTTATAAAACATTAATATTTTGGTATTGGACAAAAAGAACACATTTATAAAACACTGATTGACTCCATAACCATTTTTCAGATCAACCCACCACCACCATGTTGGCAAAACTGTGTAATGACTGGCTCTTTATTACATATATTCTGGGTTTGCCCGATAGATAAGCTCTAGTTTGAGGCTAACAATCTTATCAGATGCTGGCACGCATGTCCCTATGGACATCCATACCTTTATATGGCTAACCAGATTTTAATGGCAACACTCGTGGCTATAGCAGCCAAATGGAAAACCCCCAACTACCCCAACCATACAGAAGATAGTCAAAAGAGTCAGTAGAAACAGAGCCTTCTAGTCAAATATAGACACCCTACAAAGCAAGGTTCACAATTCACATCACCTAGACATATGGGGCATTTGTGATATGGCATATTTCATGTTTGTGTTTACTCTATGGTGTAATGAATAATGTTTGAGACAATGCTCAAACTATATTTTATATTTCACTATGCTTATTTTTCTTATACTACTGTTTGTACTGTGCACTTATCTAAAGTGTTCAAATTCAATAACATGTAACTTACTAAAACAAAAATTAAAAACTTGCATTGAATAATTAAAATGTAATAAAAGTCGGTAACGGAAAAAGTATTTGCAATGCAAAAAGTAATGCCTTTGCACAAACAAATTTTGCTTTGCACTAATTTAATATAGCTTTTGCGAACCTGGAAACTGATTAGCGACCACTTCTGACAGTGAAAGGCCGTTTGAAAATTTTATAGTTTGCGCCAATGCTCAGTAAACGTAATAAAACGTCTTACTGAAAAAGTCGTTATGTTGGCTCCAAAAGATTATGACACCTTCAAGCTCTTCTTAATAGTGTGCAATTAAAATTCTCAATGCGCAATTAAAATTTGCAATGCAATGCCAGTTTAAGGAACAATATTACATTGCGAGATGTGGATTTTTATTCTTATTGGTGTGAATTGTTTTTCTCTTTGCAACTTTAATTACATTCTCCCCATTGACTTTTATATGACCTCATAATCTTTTAGATCCCATCGTTTTACATTCAAGTTTTTTGATTTTTTTCAGCTTAAAGGGATAATGTCATGGGATTTTTTTTTTAAATGCATCAGTTAATAGTGTTGCTCCAGAAGACTTCTGCACTGAAATCTGTTTCAGATTGTTTTATATTATTTTTTGAATCTGACAGGGGGCTAGACAGTCTCCCAGCTGCCCCCAGTCATGTGACTTGTGCTCTGATAAACTGCAGTCACTCTTTACTGCTATACTGCAAGTTGGAGTGATTTCAGCTCCCTAACACAAGATAACAGATCCCTGGTAGATCTAAGAACAGCACTCAATAGTAAAATCCAGGTCTCACTGCAACACATTTAGTTACATTGGGTAGGAGAAACAACAGCCTGCCAGAAAGCAGTTCTCATCCTAAAGTGCTGGCTCTTTCTGAAAGCACATGACCAGGCAAAATTACCTGAGATGGCTGCCTACACACCAATATTACAACTAAAGAAAAATACACTTGCTGGTTCAGGAATGTGTAAACAGTGTAGAAATAAAAACGTCATCATAAAAATCGTGACAGAATCCCTTAAGTAAATACTCTTTAAAGTGTAAGTAAAATAAACCAAAATTTGAACTTTGATAAATCAGCCTTTTTAAATCAGTTATTTAGAGGTTCTTGAAACCACAACAAAAAAAGGAGAAATAAAAAAAACACTGAACGATGCACTAAAAATGACAAATACCTCGAAAACCTCCACAAAATTGAGGGTTTCAGTAATTTCTAGTACGGAAAAAATCTTAAAATCTCTAAAAGTCTGAATTGATTTAAAGTGGACCAACAGGATAATTGACATCCATAGCACCTAGACAACTTTTACTTGGCAAAGTTTTGCCAATGGTTCAGAGCAATATATCCAAAGTTGCAGACAGCCTGTTTCCATCTTATTAGATCTCATCAGTGCAAGATATTGGAACATGGCTTCTGAGAGGTAGGACTCTGTCTGTGCTATAAACCAGCGGTTCTGGTTGCATAGTTGGCCAAAGGGACACAAAGGAGTGATTTGCATGTCTCCACCCATGATGTTTTATGGGAGAATTAAAACTCTAATTTTTGGTATCTAGGCAGTGCTGTGTATATGGCACGAGACAAGTAAATACCTTCTGATTCCAGAAGGCTTTACTTTGCATATAATTGTTAGCTAATGGCTTTTTTGGCTCCTTTAATCCCTTCTCATCCTAACCAGATTAGGCTCACCATTTGGAAATAAATTGAAATTCGATTAGTAAATAACCCCCTAGGAGTGTCATATAAATGTATGGCATTAATTAATTAAATAATTGTCAGCACAATTTCTTCTACATACAAAAAAAAATTTGAATAATTTTGGCTGTTTCATTCTTGCTTTCAACAAAGGTGTTTCTTGCTGTTTGTCATTTATGCAGATAAATCCCTAAGCTTCCATAATGATTGGATAACTGTCTGTTCCACATTTTCAGCTATACCTTTTTATCATCTTTTTTATATTCGTTTATAATGGTAAAACTGATGAAGTAACAGATCACTCTCTATAAATATACTACTAAAATGAGGATGAGGAATGATAATTAAAATGATGGAGGTGACTATTCTTGGTTTGCCTATTAGAATTCACTGCCTACTGGTACATGGGTTTGTGGAAAGCACTTGCATCTCTAAAACTGGAACCTTTAAAGAACTGTTTTTATAAAATTGGAAAAATACACAAAAAAACATGAAAATCAGATTTTTTCCCACAAAGCGAATTTTTCGGGAAAATGTAATAATAAATAAGCGTAAAAAAACCAGAGCGCATTTGATCGGAGTTTGTAGCAGAAAATGTTGAGATAAAATCAAACTTTGATAAATAACCCCCTAAGTGTTGTTTGACACTTTCTGCTTAGGTTTAGGGATAGATTTAACTGAGGGGAATCTATACCTCTGAACATTTCAGATCTATATAATAAACCATTTCCAGTACCTGTAGTATGTGCCAATGGATAATCCTAAATAGAAACATTTTTTATTTGATTCACTGTGCTCAAACACATGTAAAAGAATAACATTTACTGATAAATGTATGTCAATATGGTAAAACTTTTTAATACGTTTGCATAGAGTTAGGGTAGATAAACATTTTGGGCCAACATAGAAACATATAAGGGGTCTTTTACTTACAGCACAAAAGTTGCGGACCAGCATATTTCCATAGTCATGAGAATTCACGTTCATTAAAGTTCCCAACTTTCCATGCATTTGAAGCACTTCCATACACAGAATTGCACTCAGTGCTTGTGCCTTTCTCCTGCTTATGGAGGACTGCTGTGTCTATTGATACAAGCAGATTATGGGCCTGCAAATCAGTTGGTAGGCTAACTACAAGGTTCATACAACAGTCTTTTTCAATAGGTGCAGTGTAGATGCACCACAAGAACTGAGCACACATGTCACTCTGACCTGAAACACTGGAAAATACATCAATGAAAAGTTTGAGTGCACTTGTGTCAAGCGTGAGCACAACTCCACGGGGATTTCACTTTGCATACTGTGCTTGTGATAAGTAAATATTCCCCATACAATGCATGAAATACATTTCTGCCACTCATTTAGCATTTTAATCCTGCTGTTTCGGTGTCACAGTTGCAACCCTGTCACTAAGTCAACTCATTTGCATGTGCTTATCCTGTGATTGGCTGTGGAGGAGCTGGATAAAGTAAATACAGGTTTGTACATATACTACAAAGAAGCACATTCTTGTAATCAGTACCAGTTTGACAGTCAGCAATCTAGAAAATCTACAAAGCCAAATACCATACATTTTGATACAGAGCAGTCAGGTAGACAAATTCACAACACTACTTGAATTCTTACATTATTTAAATAATTTTATGTGCTTTTAATATACACATACACACTTTTATATACCTCTATGCAAACAACTGATAATTTATTCAAATGTATAAAGTAATCTATTCAGTAAGTCATTATGAAACTGCAATTTCTGGTCACCTTCATTATCTGGAGGCACACACCTGCTGCAGCATATTAATTTGTATTAAATGCATTAGTCTCCAGTTATTTTAGCTGTGTTCTACCCTTTATCATACTCATTATTGTAAATTAGCAATTTTTAAGATTTTACAATTAACAAGGAGAGAAAGAGAATAGTAAAGGAATTAGTTCTCCCAATTATTAGTTTTAACATTTGGCTGCTTATAGAAGTAAATGTGGAAAGCTGGTTGTACTGACCAACGGAAAGGCCTGTGTTGGCCTCTTTTTGTATTGTTCAGTCAGAAAGCTTTGTTCATACAGTATATTGTATGTATTCTCAGCTATTTTAATTCCAATGCCAGCAATGCAGTTGTTTCTATGTTTCCAGTTCCTAGATAGGAGGGACCTGCTTGGAGAGATTGTGTGCAAACCTTACTCATTTGGAAGTGCAAAATATATTTTTGTTTTGATTGTATGGGCTGGAAACTTGGCTCACGGTAAATATATTGATAATGGGTTTAGTGCAGAGGACTCTTGTATTTGTCTATATGTATTTTGTGGTCACAGCCTCATTGCACCCCGCCTAATGGTTTTAAAAATTAGTGGTGAGCACAACTTTCCCTTGTTTGTTATAGTTATACAGGAGCAGTGACCAGCTCCATGTTGTAGCTCCCACCCTTCCCAGCGATAGTCAGGTGATCCCACTGGTGTCTAATAAAAGGGCAGCCACGTTTGGGAGTTTTACTTTGAAAGCAGCTAGTAAGTTGCAGGTAAAACTTAGTCCCTTTGTAAAATGTATAATGAAGCAATAGAATTCTTAATGAATCAGATGAAAATTGAGCGTAGGACTGGCCAGATATGGGATGACTTTGACGTAGTTGGCCAGCTTAAATATATTGCAATATATGGACAAACAATCCCGGTTTTGTTTAAAGGGTAAGGCGTTTTTCAGAAGCAGTATGCACAAAATGTCTCTGTCTTAAATATATTGCTAAAGGGTTGAGTGCAGAGGACTCTTGTATTTGTCTATATGTATTTTTTGGTCACAGCCTCATTGCACCCCCGCATAATGGTTTTAATAATTAGTGGTGAGCACAACTTTCCCTTTTGTTATATATAACACACACATATATATATATATATATATATATATATATATATATATATATATATATATAAAACATATATATATATATATTTTTTATATAAAAAGTCTAAAGTCTAAAGACTTAGCAATCAAATAAGTTCAGGTGTGTTTTCCTGCTTAAAAATGTATTTTTGGATGAAAAAGTACTCCACTGAGGTCAGTGGGATTTGTGGCCAGCACCCAGGGGTGTCTGTTCTCCTATCTTTCCATTTCTTCTTGTAACACCACATTATACTAACAGTAACCATTATAGAAGCAATGTGATAATGAAATATAAAACATTGGTCCTCAGAGCTTGCAGTAAAAAGAACCATTTAGTATCCAACTTCTAACTGCTTGTGTATTGTAATGCATTTCACTTAAAGTACTAATCCCCTGCTAATGAGGTCCTTCACCCAGAAAGTGTTTCATTCACAGTAAAGGAAAATGTAATTCTAAACCACTTTCTAATACATGTTAATTAAAAAAGATATTTGTAAATCTATTGCAATTGAAAGCAGTTTTGTAGTTTTCCTTATTTTCTCTGGTTCTGACTTTAATTGAAGTATATTGAAAAGTTTCTGTTAAAGGGAATCTGTCGTCATTTTAAACTTTTTTTTTTTTTGCATTTTTATAAAAAACACACATCCATAAACACTGTCTGGCAAATAAAATGTTAATCCACAAATCCATGCATAAGTTATTTTAGTTTGTATTTTGTCATGGGGGCTTCCATTTTTGCTCATTACACATTCATCCTGTGCTGCTCTAACAGCAGGCACAGCATTACCTGTGTGCTTGGAGGCAGCCACTCTGTAATGAAAAGCCAGGTCGCACCACGACATGAGAATCTAGCTGAACACGCCCCCTCCCCTCTCTGCCCCTGTGTTATGTTTGGAGGAGAGAGGTCACATGTTTGCAGGGAAGCAATTACTTTCACTTTCCTACGTCCTGCTCTACAGCTGCACTAGCAGCCCCTCCTCCCACAGACACTATCAAAGCTCCTGCCGTTCTGTAAGTTTGTTCTCTGCTTTCCTTTGGAGGGGGGAACTTTCTCTCCTTGCTGCCTTCCTAATTAGTTTTACTGGTTACTAAGTGAGGTAAAGGAGCTGTGAGTTCCCTCTGCTATCTACCTCACACACACCTTGCTCCTTTCCTCCCTGCAATACTTCTTTTTTCATTAACTACTTACTGCCTCCTTTCTCCTGAGCTATTTTAACCCTTTCTAGACTTCCTCCTAAGTTTTCCTGGTTTTCAAGTATGTCCTTATTTTATCCTTTTTTCTATTCCCTGTCATCAGTCCTGTGAGTGTACTCCTGTGTTTCTCCTGTGTTTCATTTTTGTGTAAACAAATTTAAATAAACTATCTATATAAAATATTTTTTCCAGTGCCCAAAATGAATTGTGTGTGTGTGTGTGTGTGTGTGTGTGTGTGTGTGTGTGTGTGTATATATATATATATATGATCACAGGACTATCTTATTTCAGTCCTTCTGAAGTGGTGTCAGTGGGAGCTTATCTTGATTCCTGCCTATTGTTCAATTGACAGGCTCAGCAGACAAGGCTCTATTTACATTACAGCAGCTTGTAGGAGGGAGGGGTAATAACATCACTCCAACTTGCAGTGCAGCAGTAAAGTGTGACTGAAGTTTATCAGAGCACAAGTCACATGACCTGAGGGCAGCTGGGAAATGTCAAAATGTCTAGCCCCATAGCAAATTTTAAAATTAGATATAAAAAAATCCATTTCTTGTTTTGAAAAACGGATTTCAATGCAGGATTCTGCTGTAGTAGCACTATTAACTGATACATTTTGTAAAAAACATTTTTTTCCACGACAGTATCCCTTTAATGATGTTATTTTTACTATGTTAGGTTTTTGGGTGAGGGACTCCTATAATAAATATAAAAATTGCCTAGTAAATATTTGCAAAGCCTATCATTGGATTTGGACTATAATTCTCAATATAAATATTATTTGATATTTGTTGTTTCTTAGCCGAATGTACAGTAGTGAGAGAAGCAGATTCCTTCACTTTCCACTGCATCCTGTTGTAAAAGAAGTAAGTTGCCTCTGGCAATCTATTGTAAGAATATTTTAAAACCACAGGAAAGAAATAACCAATGATAATGAATATAACATATCAAAAAGAAACTGTTATCAAAGGCAGTTTTTTTACAACAGGATGAAAACTATGTAATAAATATGTTTAGATTTAGCTAGTAAAATTTTGAATATGCTATCTCTGCTGACTTGGGTCTAGTCACTAAATGACTACTCATGCATTGATTAATCCTTGAAGAACTAGTTAGTTTGTCTTCTTGTTAATAGCAAGAAGTCACTTGCACCATTTAAATAATAATGTACACAGGTATCGGACCTGTTATCTAGCATGCTGAGGACCTGGAGTTTTGAAAATAAGAATTCTTCCGTAAATTGGATAACCGTGCTTTGTATGGTGATGCTTTGTATATTTAAAAAAAACATTCAAACATTAAATACACCAAAGGATTGTTTTGTTTGCCTCCAATAAGGCATTAAAATGGAGTCTATAGGAGATGACCTTTACCATAATTCAGAGCTTTCTTGCTTGAGTTTTCAAATAAGGGATTTCATGTATAACAGAAAGGCTTGAGGCTTAAAGGTGTGACTTAATGCATGGATGGTATAGCTACTTTTTGTTTACTCTTCTCCAAGTTTTATAATGCAAATATGTTTATATGTGTGTTTTGCTAATTATTGTGTACCTGTCCTGAACTGATTGAGTAATACTTAATGGGTTAATTTGTTCAACTAATTTCTGGACATGTTGATAGCCTATGGGTCTCATAGAGTCTGATGTGGTTACAACATAATAATTGGTAACCACTGTGCAGCACTGCTGGGCCTCCTTAGCAGGCTCACACAAGAGTCAGACCCTCACTAAAAAAGTACTTTTAAAAATATAAATGTAGATTAGAATGTACCTATATGTCATGCTTATTGTTTTTTGCCTGAAGGTTTCTTTTTTTCAGGTTAAGTAATTGTAATTTCCTAAACCTGACTGTTTTGCCAACCTGACTGTCCCATCTCAGCCTGTCAGTTAAAGTTTCTAATGCTAATAGACTTCTGCTGAACAAACATGCCAGCCATTCATAGGCGATCACAGGGAGTCAGATAGGTTATGTTAAAACATTGGACAAATACTTTATGCCAAAATTGTAATAAGCATGCAAATTCAATGTTTCAATGTTATGTTAGATGTAAAAAAAGGTTACATTTCTAGTGTCAGTGTCTCTTCAAGAGTCATACAAGTCTGGTTTCCACTGTATACATCTCAATATACCCTATATACACCCTAAAAATGGAGCACTAACTATAATAACACTATTCCTAACTATACCGTAACGAGGAGATTTATCAATATTGCCACATTTCTCTTGCTGGATTTTTTTTAATTTGACTTATTTCCTATGAAGATATTAATTATTTGTTATTTGTACTGTAGCTTGAATTTTCTTGAGCATGCAAGTACAGATTTTTCTCTTTTTAAGAATTAGGCAAGGTTCTATAGACTATAAGGGACCTATATATTAAGCCTTGACATTTTAATTTTTTCAAAATTATTCAAGATTTATCATGCTCCAAAAAATGCTAAAAATCCAAAAAATAGTCAAGCTAAAACCTGTTTAATTCATGAAAAGTCTACGGCAGATGGTCCATTTTATAATTGGAAGATGTATTTTGCCTTCTTGATCCTCGAGGGTTTGGGGCTCTTTGACGCTGGTCACTCGAAAACTCTAAAAATATGAGTTTTTAGGGCGGCAATTAATAAAAGTTGAACAATTTGAATTGTCGCCCCATTTTGTTGAGACTTTTCCCGCATTTACAATTTTCCTTTTCAATAAATTAAGGCAAATTGTGGATGGGAATTAGGTTGAATTTTTATTTTAAAAATATAATGAGAAAATTTGTTTTAATAAATAACCCTCAAAAGTAACACAATGCAAGACTCAAATATTCTGTAAAATTGTAGAGAAATTTTCATCTCCCGTTAGTTTAAATGGATCACTTTAAGCCCCTGATTTTTTCTATGCAAAAAATAGTAGCCACAAACTTAAACATTTTTGGACTACACAGAAATAACTTAAATAACTTTTCGTTGGGGCTATAAATACATTGGCCCTGTAGTACAGTATTCTCAAACTGATGATAAAAATTATAAGAATGCCCTAATGGCCGGTGTCCACGGACTAATAATAATAAGTATAATATTCATCTAAAGACCCCCATCCAGGATACCCAGAGGTCATGCCTAAGCCAGAAGGGGGGAAGGGAGGCAGATGGTGGCCCCAGGTAGATGGTGGTCTCAGGTATAATATAATGGCATGCTGACCAAAGGTCAAGACCCTGCAGACAGAAGTCAAGTTGTTAACTACAAGTACAGAAAGTATTGCTTCAGAAACTGCAGACACCCTTCCTGTATGAGATTAGCAGACTTAGCTCACAAGGTTTGTGAATGTTAGGATCAGGAAACCATTGTATGGTGCAATAAATTATGCAATGAATGCCAGTAAGTTTCCATACCTTCCAATGTATAAGAAGAGTTATGACCATGTATGGTATATCTGTGTACCCCCCTTTTTTTGCTTATAGTAAATGCTGTCTGAAAGGTATATAAAGTTTGGACCAAAAGGAGTGTCTTTAGTAAGTCCTTGGGTTTCACCTAGGTGTCATTCTGTGGTGTCACTTCAACAACTTACCCAGACAAAACTGTTATATTGTCTTGTTGGGCTAATAAACTACCTCATTTATTACTGAAGGCTTTCCTTTCTGAGTTTTGTCTTACAAACAAGGTCATGGTATAAAAAATACCAGCAAAACTGACTGTGTTTACCAGAAATTCTGTTTTCTAGAAACCAAAAGTAAATACTTTGTCTTGGTGTATGCTGTACTGTACAAAGACTACTTCCTTTAGTAAATAATTGTTTTCCTAATAAAAGAAAACATGATTCTAATTTACTTTCCAATACACATTTATTAATATATATAATGCTTTACAGGTTATTTGTAGAAGAAATTGTTATTGAAAGCAGTATTTAACACCTGTTTGTTACTTCTTAAACAATGTTGTATTAGTCTTAGTTCCTCAGCAAAGACAGGTCTGTAAGATCGGCTGGCTTGTCTTATATTGTCTTACAGTCTGAGCCATCAGGGTAGAGAAAAGAAAGAATAACAATACATATACAAAGTTAGTAAAAACCATAGACAATTTTTGATGAATGTATATTGCAAAGTTGCTTAGAAAAGTAAGCAAAGTAGCTTAGTTTTCTTTTATTAGGCACAATTATTATGCAGAATGCATAAATATGAATGTTCTACAATATGCATATTATTCTACCACAAATTTGATACTACTGTAGGGTTAATGTAGTTTGTGAAGATTGATTTTAAGCAAAGGGCAAATGAATACTATACAAGTTTGTTTTACTATTTCTTAAAAGGTATAACTTACTAGAGTAAAACATGGCTTCAAAATGGCACAGTTATTCACATATTTCCAGTTACTATAGTAACTTGAATCTTCAGATCTGCTTTTCAAAGTGCTGCTAAAAGAGATGCAGACCAGTTGTTGAAACAATTGAATCTCTTTATTCAGTACAGCTACAAATGGCGCAATCTACATGTTGATGAAAAGCAAGTCTCAGGATTTACACTCGGCATAAACATGGCTGATTTCATTACATCCGCAGTTGTAACCGTCTCCACACAAGCAATTAACTGTGATGAGTTTGATCCCTGAATCCAAATTATCTGGATTAATGCCACTTGAAGGCTATCTTCAAGTAAAATCATGGATTAAATATATGATACTCATGCAAGCTATACAGTTGGTTTAAATCAGATTTATTTTTCACATTGTAGATTTTGGCTAGCGTGTGGATAAAGATTTTATTTTATGAACTTAAAAAAAGGTCTATGAGGGCCTAAAGGTGTACTGTATTAATGAATTATGATCTGTGTCTGAAGATAAATAATGTAAACAAGGGTATTTTAATCCATAAAAAAAGCAATGTTTGTGCTGTGTTGCAAAAAGTAAAAGAGAAACTCTTCTGTTTGCTAACTACTGTTTGTGGCAACCTAGCGTACTTCATTAAACATCTGTTTTTGTCTTTTGGAGGTGGTGTACATTGCAGTTATTATACCCGCCAGCAAAATCAATTAGCCTACTCCGCTTAAATTTGTGATTAAGACATATTTATACACATATAGTGAAAATGATTTTCAGTCATAGCCTCACTAGGCTCTTAATACTTAATGAGTCCCCCAGGAGTCTCAAGATCTGTTTCTATATAGCTACATCCCAGCTTTTGATCCCTATCCTTCTTCAGAAAAGTGACCGCTGTATTGGCACATGCCCAGTTGGCACAGTTTTCTGGTTCGTGACAACTGCGTATGCGCCGAAAGTGATGGAAATTGGGAAAGGGAAGGAAGAAGACCTGCAGAATACTGAAGCACTGCAAGATGCTGCTCCTGAGCTCCGCTGCCCTGTCTCTGCAATGAGAGGTATTTAAAGGAAATGGGGTATTTACAGGTGTTATCACCTGTGCCGGGGAGCAGGGAGGGGGGACTATGTAGGGTAGGGGTTTTTTAATAGTGGGGGGTTTGAATTCTCCTTTAAAGCTGTTGCCTTAGACACAGGCCCTCAAATATGCTTCTGTGTATGGTAAATTAACTTGGAGCATGTATTTGCAATTAACAACCCCTCATAGAAAGACTCAACCTATGAATAGGGATCATTCCTATATTTGTCAAGAGAGGGAACCTGTAAAGGTTTATACCAGTCTTAAATTGTAATAAGTTACTGTTTTATAATAGGAACCTTTCTGAAACCTATCAGGCAAATAATTTAGCAGTGTGAACCCATTGGTCAATAAGCCCATACTACCGGAGATAGCTAGTGTAAATATAGATTCATAATTATAGCAAGAACCTTATATCTGTAACCATAGCTAAGCAGAAGTCCCTGACAGTCATCATTTTTGTAAAATAGATTTTTATCTAATATAATGGATTCAAACCTATCATAAGAGGCTAGTTGCAACTATAATTGCCCACTTGTATTTTATAAACTTTAGCTTTCACTTAAGGATTAGAAAATATGCTGTTTTGTATCAGAATTGCAGATTACATTTTACCTTTAAGGATTTCTTTCATATGAAATCGATTTAAAGATTTCCATACTTAAAAGCTTCAAGACATTTATTAGTTGTGTAATTGAAAGCAACCTTTTGATACACACAAAACAAAGAAACACCTGTTCGTATTTCTTATTATGTCTGTATTTGATAAGGACAAAATATAGTCGTGTTTGCCTTTTGTTACTGTATTTACAATTGAGTGTCTTTTTAAACCATAAATGTTGTGTTATCTCTGAAACATATCTAATCATCTTGGGAATAAATTAAGAATCAAGAAACTGCAGTTTGTTTTTTTATAGATTGACTAACATGGCAGTTTTTGAGTGATTATATATATATATCTTATGGCAACAAATATCTTCCCTCCAAGATGCTAAAATCCTCTATTTTCTGTTTCTGTTATGTTTACACTACTGTATATTTATCCTTGGTGATACTGTACTTATTTGTTCTTGATATAGTACAGTGGTAACAAACAGTGGTAACAACTTAGCACGTCCCCCCACAAAAAATCTTTAGAGGGGCCCAGCTCTCTGCATGGAACCTGGGCATCACCCCGCCATTCAGTCTGCTTGAGTGTGCCCAGGCAGCGAGTTAGAAAATTATCTTTGAGTAGGGTTGCCACATGGCCGGTATTATGCTGGCCTGGCCAGTAAAAATGATGGTTGATTCCAATGTTATTAATAGGGAAAAAAGATAATTATATACGAAGGCCGGTATTTTTTTCCAGAAAAGGTGGCAACCCTATCTTTGCGTAGGAAAACTATAGAGGAAGCTGACCACGCAGTCCAGGCCCCCTGTTCCCTGGGCACCCCCTGCTACCTCTGCTTCCTCTATAATTATTGTGGAAGAGCATAATTCACTAGCACACAAGGTAAATACTGGCAGGGTGAGCCCTTGCTGATTTATTGTGGCATGCTGCAATAAATAAGCAAGGGCTCACCCTGCCAGCATTTACCTTGTGTGCCAGTGAATTGCATTCTTCCACATTGGTTACGAGGTTGCCAATTCCTCCTTCACAGTGCACCAGGGATTCACATCTGTTAGAGTGCCATGGTGTGCGAGTGTAATTTCGAATTCCTCTATAGTTATGCCACTGATAATATTTTAGTAGACAATATTCCTGAGTAGTTTCTTTTCTTGAATATGCCTGAGGTTGGATTTCCAAACATCTTTGTCTAAAACAGGGTTTACATACAAATTCCAATTTGAGAAACAAGTGCCTCAGGAGACATGCTTAAAGGGACAGATGAGACATCCTGCCTGAATTCTAATTAGAAACCTGCAGTTACTGCTCATTCTGCTATACCTCTGTTCTCCATGAGCAGACAGCCAAGCTCCTTGATCAATGCTTTGGTATCCTTGAGGTTTCAGAAAAGAATGGTTTATTTCTGCTGTTATTATTATACTCAAAGGTGCTGAGAGTGTACTATCAGTCTGCCTATAAAATCCCCAGCTCTGAGCTCTCTCACTTGCCCTATAGCCAAGGCCGCTCCTGCCAGGAGGCAATCAGGCGGCATCAGTGCCAGACCAGCCCATGCCGACGCCCTAGGCAGCTTTACCAGTTGGAGCACCCCATAGTGGCGCGTGCATGCGCAAAAGATCCCGTGTGCACCCATGTGCGGGAAAAAAAGAGGTGCGTGAAAGGGACCGTGTGCGCATGCTCAAAATAACGCACATGCCGGCCAGAGCAGGGACCCGACTAGGGGGTAGGAGAGGCAGAGAAGATGCGTGCCTGGTGCCCCCTAGCTTTATGCCCTAGGCACTTCCCTACTCTACCTGCCCCTAGTTGTGGTCCTGGGTGGTATGGATCAGCTGGTTACCAGGGGCGGTAACTTTAAGAATTGAATTTCCGGTTTTGAAACAAAAATGATGCTAGAAAGTTAGAGAGGGAGGGGGTGGCATTGGAACTGCTGTTTTGTAATTTCGAAAAACGGTCCGCACACACCAATATTGCAGTCGGGGATTGTACCCCTTTTAATAATGCCACCAACAATCAATATTCAACGTTTCGGGGGGACACAGCCTCCCTTCTTCAGGGATCCTGAAGAAGGGAGGCTGTGTCCCCCCTAAACGTTGAATATTGATTGTTGGTGGCATTATTAAAAGGGGTACAATCCCCGACTGCAATATTGGTGTGTGCGGACCGTTTTTCGAAATTACAAAGCAGTGAGGTGGCCAGGCAAGGTCAACGGAGGACCAGCACCACCACGCAGAATAAGTGGAAGGAGGTGTGCGGTAATATAAAATTTCATTGGAACTGCTGTCTCAGGTGGCAGCAGCCCTTGAAACGCCCCTACCTATAGCGTCAAGTTATCTGTTTCCTGAGTGCTCTAAATCCTGATTCCTGCTCCCTTGGTCCTGTCCCTTGTTTTGCTCCTGGTCTTAACCCTGACTTGTTCCTGTTTACAAGTCACGATTCTAAGCTTGTTATTGGGTTCTGAAATGGCAGATAAAGTCTGACATCAAACATAATCAATGAAGTAAGGAGACACTATCAGAGGAGCACACAGAGGTTGTTATCAGATGCAGGGATTAGTGCAATGAGAACGTTTAAGACTTTTAAAAGGTCATCTTTCCATTGGAGGCATTAAGTTGTAAATAACCTTGTCTTAAAGGCAAGGAGACTTTACACACTTTTCCTAGCCAGCCGAGCAGGGAGGCAGGGGCTTCACAGTGTTCAATTACACACTTTGTAGAATGTCATTTATATGCTCTATTAGAATGATTATTTAGTTAGCTTAGTAGCACCTATGGCTCAGCAAAGCACTGTAATAAATGTTTAAGCCCTAGATTCTTATTTAGTAATCAGTGAGTTTATGGAACCAAGGTAAACAGATTTTTCCTCAGGTGAATGTGGATGCAATTTGCTGATGAATGAACAAATATGTGATAACCCACAACTAATTAAACAACTGCAGGTATGGGATACACTCTAAATTACGGAAGGACATCTCCCGTAGACTCAATTTTAATGAAATAATTTAAAGTTTTAAAATGTATTTCCTCTTTATTCCTGTGATAATAAAACAGTACCTTGTACTTGATCCAAACTAAGATATAATTAATTATTTTTGGAAGCAAACCCAGCTTATTGGGTTTATTTAATGTTTATATGATTTTCTAATAGACTTATTAAAAAAAACCTTACCCTACATAGATACTCCCCCCCCCCCACTAGCCTAGCTGCTACCCCGGGTAAATGCCCCTAACTTTTTATTTACCCCACAGTACAGATTTAGGGCATCAGAGTTCATGGCAGCCATCTTCTTCTTCTTCGGTAATCTGCGGGTCTTCTTCTGGTGCTTCGGCAATTTCCATGACTCTGGGCGCATGCGCAGTTGTTCAGGAACAGCAGACTGATCCAACTGCGCATGCGTGAATACAGCACTTACTTCACAAAGATTAACGCCGTGAACTCAGCTGGACAGAATCTGCACCGAGGGGTTCTACCAGTAATCTTCAGGCTTGTAATATTTTATACATACATTACATTTTATTTATTTCTGTGTTGAATGAACAGGGGACCGCGTGGATGGCAAGTATAGGTTAAAGTAAATAGAAGAATAGCACAGGGTGATAGTACAGGTGGATGTACAATACTGTTAACCTATTTTACATGCATATTGTTTATTATACATGCTAATAAATGTACATCAAATGCAGATTTTACACCACCCCATTTAATAAATATAGAAAAATATTTTATTGCATAATACCCAACATGTTTTGACCACCACTGTTTTGAGAAGTTGAAATGCAATGGGTATTATGCTGTATAATTTTGTAGTTTAGCAAAAGAAATATAAACACCTTCATACTGTATATATGTATTTTCTGATTATTTACAAGTATTACCATACTTGTAATGCATACTATTTATTCACATATAGGTACCATAGTGTAAATGCTTTGTAAATTCAGCATTTAAGTTTGGATCTCTGAAAACTCTGAAAACCATTTATTGTTCACAAATCCAGTAAATATCTTCCCAAGTTGGTTCTTGCTGTATCTGAAATTAACCCTCCTCCCTACTTCCAGCTCTAAATTTGAAGGAAGGAGTAACAAAGAGAGAGTAAATATAACTTTACACTTACATCTCCATATCATTTTTAATGAAAACTTTCACACTGCACACCTTTGTATCCTGCAAATCTCAAGGCTTGAGAATTTTGTGTTATACAGTATTGTTGTTTACAAACCAATACATTTTGACTGTGACCGATTTTAACCGTTCTGTTCTATGTACTATTTATTGTATAACACAATATCATAAGACTAAAACCAGAAGGCAAATTCATCTGATTGATTTGTTGGTCTTTCATTTCAGTTAAGCTGTCTATCCACACGTTCTACTATATCTTTCATTCTGCCATGATAAATAAGGATGGGAAAATACAAAAGACATTTGAAAGGGAAGCAGGGTACAGGGAGTCCTCAAGTTACATACACTTTAGCCTTTATGAACATTTAGCTTTAAAAAAAATTAGCTTTAAAAAAACACCTGCCTCAATCCCCTCTGGCATGTGTTGTCAACTGCAGAGCATAGAAAGGTAAAAATACATATGCGCAGAAAGGTAAAAATAAATACTATGTTAACATTTATCTTGTTACATTTAATAAGTAAATGTTTATGTTTTGACTTAAATACAAATTCAATTTAAAAACAAACCTACAGACCCTATCTCGTACTTAAATCAGGGACTGCCTGTATTTAAAACTGAAAAAAATAGTTAGTGACACCCTATCTGGGGTCCCTACAATTGGATTGGAGAGACCATTCCCTTTGGCTTCCAATCAAAAACATTTAATATGAGCCCAACAAGCCAATAGTAACAGTAACTTAAGTCCATTTCATTAAATGGCCATTACAATCAATAATAAATTTGAACACATAAATACAACTGGCCAGCCAGACCCTCAGTAGTACACACTAAATTTTATCTGTAAGGGGACAGGAGAAATTAAGTTTTTCACTAAAATTACACTAATGTAATGTTATGTATGTAGCTAAATATCCTAGCAGTGTAAATACAGTTTAGAAATTACATCCTTACAAAATGACATAGCAGTTGAAGCAGTTATAACAGACATGTAATCATTTAAATATAATTCTATATTTGTTTACCTTCTGGGGATTATGGGTAATTGATATACTATACTCCAACTGAAACTTGTATACAGTATCTGGTCATCATATTAGGGCTCAATTTGTCAATATGTGCTTTATAAAGACAAATAATATTTTAGTATGCTGTTTTCCAGTTATCTCTGTTTTAAAACTTCTTTTCACTCTTTATTTCTGCTATTCAGCATTTGAGAATACTAGAGCTTTCTTCTCAAGGGAGTAGTGCAAATAAAAATTACTTTCCAAGCACAACATTTTTGGCAAGGAACATTTATTTTATTGGTCACCTTCCCTTTACAGCATGGCTATAAATACTATGAAACAAATTTATATTTTTCCTGGCAACACAGAGACCACTATACCATTTTCAATTTTTTTACACCTTTCTTTGAATTCTCCATAAAATAAGGATTACTTTTTTTAACAGGAGTGTGGTGTCTCGCTGCTAGAAGTCTCTCAAAGCTGGAAACTCTAAGCGGCAGTGTTGGGAGAGACTGATAACCTGGTACTCAACAAAGCCCTGCAACTCTACATAAATAGGGTTCTGCAGCTATACTAAGTTGAACTAGTGAGGCACTTATCAGAGAGGGGAGTTGCCTGGTGCTGATCCAAAACACATCCATAGTGTGAGTGGTCCAAAATTTAGTACCTCCAAATTACATTTAACAGTGGCTATATAACAATGACTAAAAACAGCTAAAACCAACAGCAATATTAGGTCCTTTTTTTCAATCCAGGGTAGAATACATCAGAAGAAGAACATCCACCAAACATGAAGGAAACATCTTGGACTTGTGGCCTAGATGAGAAGTTTTGTGATGTTTGGTGGCTGAATAAAAGGGGATATTCCCCGACTGCATTAATCAGCGTGTGTGCGGATCCGTTTCTTATACACACTAGATGAGAAGGCCACCAGGGAAGGATCTCTGGCTGCATGAGCTGCTCCGTATTTTTGTAAGGGCTATATTATATCTTTACATGTTCAAGGGGATTATGAAAAACTGTATGGGGTGGTGCAATTTCAGAGGCCAACTTTTTTCAACTTAACCCTACCTTACATTAATTTATTTGGCTTTGCACACCATTTATTGTTTCTCTGTTATGGAAGGTGCTCCCTATCCAATTTATTTGCAATACAAAGCTAACTTATACTCCCTTGGAGCCCTTGCAGTTGTTGGAGACAAGCATTGGTGAGACTTAAGCTGGCCATAGATGCAAAGATCCGATCATTCGATTCCTAGAACAATTGGACTTCCCCATCTCCTGACCTGCCACTAACCATTCAGATCAAATAAAGCAGTAAAAGAACAGATCAGCCAATATTCTTCCCCTGACAGCAGTAGTACGAAACTTATGTCCAACAAATACTATTTGTTGGACATAATACCAGCATACCATCATCAACCACTGTAACGATCGCCGCCCGGAGCAGGCCCAGGAGCTCCGGGCGGCGCGTCCTCTCCTACCGGCGTCGCTCCCAAGATGGCGGCGCCCATGGCCGCCACGTGGGTAAGCGGCGCCGGCGCGATGACGTCAGTGCGCCGACGTCGGCGCAAGGACGTCAATGACGTCACTATGGCGCCAAATTCAAATAAAAAGCCTGTTTAGACGCCAGAATGGCGCCCAAGTATAGGAAATCTTCCCCAAAGTATTTCCTGGGTTCCCTGTGTGCTATTTTTGCTAAACTTGTTCCTGATTAATACCCTTGACCCCTGCCTGGACTTTTGACTTGCTGTTATCTGCCTGCCTTGAACTCTTGCCCGGATTCTGACCACTCTTTTGGATTAACCCCTTGGACACCGCGATCTTGTTCCCTCAAGAGGGCTTCCTCCTTGATCCTGACAACCTCCCTGGAGGGAGCTCCCGGCTCCCTGACATTATACTTGGGCCATGGATCCTACTGAGGAAGCTACGCCTGATGTCGGACGTGCGCTCCGCGGACTGGCATCCCGCATGGAGGATTATGAAGCCCAGCAGTACCGCATTGGGCAGGCACTTGATACCCTCCTCTCTCGGATGCCTCCAGCACCCCCTGCACCCCAAGCTGCGGTAAATCCTTCTTTGGCGGCCGCTTCGTCCACCGCAGGTTCCTCGTCAAGTGAGCCTCGCATTCCGCCTCCTCCTCGCTTCAGTGGGGACCCACAAGCCTGCAGAGGTTTCGCTACACAGTGCCAGATCCAGTTCGAGTTCCAACCCTCGCACTTCCCCAATGAACGTTCCAAGGTGGGGTATGTGATGTCTCGTTTGGTGGGCAAACCGCTTGAGTGGGCAACATCTCTTTGGGAGAAGAATTCTCCACTGACTTTTGATGCCAAGGCCTTTCTTCAAGCATTTCGTACTGTGTTTGATGCCCCGGGTCGGGTCACTAATGCTCCTTCTCGTCTTCTGCAACTCCGGCAGGGAAACCGCAGTGTCAGTGACTATGCTATTGACTTTAGAACTTTGATGGCTGAGACTTCCTGGAATGACGATGCCTATAAGGCCGTATTCTATCAAGGTCTGTCTATTCGCATTAAAGATGATCTTGTCTCCAGGGAGTCCCCTGACCTGCTGGAGGATCTGATCGCACTTTCTATCAAGGTGGACACTCGGCTCAGAGAGCATCAAGTAGAGAGGGAGCGCTGTAAAAGATTTCAACCCTTGTTGGCTCCTCGCTTCCAGAGACCTCTCCTGCAGACTCCGGCTACTCTAGCCTCTCCTTCTCCTTCGGAGGAACCAATGCAAGTTGGAAGGGCTCGTCTATCCGAACAAGAAAGACTTCGTAGACGAATGGCCGGCTTATGTCTGTATTGTGGCGGACAGTCTCATTTTGCGAACTCTTGTCCGGTGAAGCCCACGAGTTCTGTTCCCCGAGGTATATCTAGGGTAACGCATGTAGGGGGCACTACTCCAAAGTCTCAAGAGAACTCTCACAGGTTTCTCCTTCCATTACAGATCCGCCTAGCCTCTAAGACTATCGTTGGCTCTGCTTTCATTGACTCTGGAGCTGCTGGGAACTTCATGGACGCTCAATTCGCCAAACACATGGAAGTTCCCTTATTCCCATTGTCTACTCCTCTCCGTGTCATTGCCATTGACGACAGACCCCTGGAGGTTGAAGTTGTCTCCATGACTACTGGGGAATTGTCTGTGCAGGTTGGGACGCTGCATAAAGAAAGACTTTCGTTCCTAATTATTTCCTGCCCATCCGTTCCAGTTGTGTTGGGTCTCCCTTGGCAACGCCTGCATAATCCCTCCATTGATTGGACCGCAGGACAGATTACTCGTTGGAGTCCATTTTGCCAGCAACACTGTCTTCCTGCTGAACCCCTCCGGAGGGTGAATATCTCTTTGTCGGATCTGAAGTCTCTACCTCCCTTTTACAAGGAATTCGCTGATGTGTTCTGTAAGAAGTCTGCGGAATTCCTTCCTCCACATCGCTCCTACGACTGTCCTGTCGAACTCCTGCCAGGAGCCATGCCCCCCAGAGGCCGCACTTACCCTCTCTCTCCTGCAGAGACTACCGCAATGAAGGAATACATCCAAGAAAATCTCCAGCGGGGATTTATCCGCCCTTCTACCTCTCCTGCAGGGGCTGGGTTCTTCTTCGTGGAGAAGAAGGACGGAGGCCTTCGGCCATGTATAGACTATCGGGGCCTGAATAAAATCACTGTAAAAAACAGGTACCCACTACCCTTGATTGCTGAGCTCTTCGACCAGCTGAAGGGGGCGAAGATTTTCTCTAAGTTAGATCTCCGGGGGGCGTACAACCTCATTCGCATCCGTGAGGGTGACGAATGGAAGACGGCTTTTAACACTCGTGACGGGCACTATGAATATCTCGTTATGCCCTTCGGCCTTTGCAATGCCCCTGCTGTCTTCCAGGAGTTTGTTAACGATGTGTTCCGGGATCTCCTAGGAAGGTTCGTAGTCGTGTACCTGGACGACATCCTGATCTTTTCTAAAGACCTAGAAAGCCATCGCTCCCAGGTGAAGGAGGTACTCTCTCGTCTGAGGAAGAACTCTCTCTTCGCCAAGTTGGAGAAGTGCGTCTTCGAGGTGTCCAAGATCCCCTTCCTAGGATACATTATCTCTCCTGAGGGATTTGAGATGGACCCCGTGAAAGTGTCTGCCATCCAGGAGTGGCCTCGCCCACTGAGTACCAAGGCAATCCAGAGATTTATCGGATTTGCTAACTACTATCGGCAGTTCATCCGGGGGTTCTCTTCCCGCATTGCACCTATCCTGGCCCTCATCCGGAAAGGGGGTAAACCCAGCTTGTGGCCTCCATCTGCCATTGAAGCTTTTCAGTCCTTGAAAGAGGCCTTCACGTCTGCTTCTGTCCTCCGACACCCCAATCCTGAACTACCCTTCTGCATCGAAGTTGATGCTTCTGAAGTCGGAGCCGGAGCCATCCTGTCTCAGAGACACCCCGCTGATGGGAAGTTGCACCCCTGTGCTTATTTCTCCAAGAAGTTCTCGTCCGCAGAGCAGAACTACGATGTCGGGAACCGAGAACTCTTGGCTGTTAAACTTGCCCTTGAAGAGTGGCGTCACCTCCTGGAGGGTTCTCTGATTCCTGTTCAGATTTACACCGATCATAAGAATCTCGAGTTCATCCAGTCCCTCAAGAGGCTAAACCCCAGACAAGCAAGGTGGGCTCTCTTCTTCTCCCGATTTAATTTTATCTTGACTTATCGCCCAGGCTCCAGGAATCGGAAGGCCGATGCCTTGTCTCGTAGCTTCACTCCGGTGGACCGCTCTCCTGAGAGACAAGAGCCAATCATTCCTCCAGTCAAGATTATTGCCTCCCTGTATCCACAGTTTGCCGACCAAATCCTGGCTGGTCAGTCTTCTGCTCCTTCTGATACTCCCATTGGAATGGCATTTGTTCCTCCTGAGCTGCGTCTGCCTATCCTGCAACAGACCCATTGCTCCAGGCAAGCCGGACATCCTGGCCCAGCTAAGACTCTTGAACTCTTACGACGCCTGGTCTGGTGGCCTGATATTCGCAAAGATGTGAAGGACTTTGTTGCTGCTTGTATTGTATGTGCCACATCTAAGTCTAGCCACTCCCACCCCAGTGGGTTACTACAGCCCTTGCCGGTTCCTTCCCGTCCCTGGACCCACCTGTCCATGGACTTCATTGTCGAACTTCCTCCCTCCTGTGGGAACACTGTGATCTGGGTTGTTATTGATCGTTTCTCCAAAATGGCCCATTTCATCCCTCTGAAGAAGTTGCCCTCTGCGGTGGAGTTGTCCCAACTATTTATCCAGTACATCTTCCGCCTGCATGGTTTCCCGGTGGAGATCGTCTCCGATAGAGGCACCCAGTTTACCGCCAAGTTCTGGCGTTCCTTATGCAAAGACCTGGGAATTGTTCTTCAGTCTTCATCTGCATACCACCCGCAGACGAATGGGGCAGCTGAACGTGTCAACCAAGCCCTGGAACAGTTCCTGAGGAACCATGTATCCCTCTGCCAGGATGACTGGTCTGATCTCCTCCCGTGGGCAGAATTTGCTCATAACAACGCCTGCCACACTTCCACTGGGAGGTCCCCATTTATGTCGGTGTATGGCCAACATCCTCAAGCCTTCCCACAAGACTTTGTGTTGTCCGATGTTCCGGCCGCTGATGACCATGCAGCCCACATGTCTGCTATCTGGGCTGCAACCAAGTCCAACCTGGAGAAGAGTGCTCTGGTTCATAAGACGTTTGCAGATCGTAGACGTAGACCCTCTCCTCCCTACAAGGTCGGTGATAAAGTCTGGTTGTCTTCCAGGAACATTCGGCTGAAGGTACCATCTCCCAAGTTGGGTCCAAGGTTTGTAGGTCCTTTTTCCATCTTGGAGGTGATCAATCCTGTGGCTGTCAGACTTCAGCTTCCCCCTGAGATGCGAATTCCCAACGTGTTTCATGTCTCCCTGGTGAAACCCGCTACCTCCAACCGCTTTTCTGTTGTCCAGCCTCCTCCTCCTACTATCTCTGTGGATGGTCAACAAGAATATGAAGTGGAGAAGATCCTTGACTCCAGAATCTCCAGGGGGTCTCTTCAGTACCTCATCAAGTGGAAGGGCTTTGGTCCTGAAGAATGCTCCTGGGAAGGATACCCTGATGTCCATGCTCCTCGTCTGGTGAGGGAGTTCCATTCCAAGTTTCCCCAGAAGCCAAGTCCTGGTGGTCCGGAGGCCCCCCGTGAGGGGGGGGTACTGTAACGATCGCCGCCCGGAGCAGGCCCAGGAGCTCCGGGCGGCGCGTCCTCTCCTACCGGCGTCGCTCCCAAGATGGCGGCGCCCATGGCCGCCACGTGGGTAAGCGGCGCCGGCGCGATGACGTCAGTGCGCCGACGTCGGCGCAAGGACGTCAATGACGTCACTATGGCGCCAAATTCAAATAAAAAGCCTGTTTAGACGCCAGAATGGCGCCCAAGTATAGGAAATCTTCCCCAAAGTATTTCCTGGGTTCCCTGTGTGCTATTTTTGCTAAACTTGTTCCTGATTAATACCCTTGACCCCTGCCTGGACTTTTGACTTGCTGTTATCCGCCTGCCTTGAACTCTTGCCCGGATTCTGACCACTCTTTTGGATTAACCCCTTGGACACCGCGATCTTGTTCCCTCAAGAGGGCTTCCTCCTTGATCCTGACAACCTCCCTGGAGGGAGCTCCCGGCTCCCTGACAACCACACAGACAATTATTAAAAAGAAGGGATTTATTACCTTCTCATTAAAAGCTGCTAGAATGGTGATACCCAGGTACTGAAAACAGTTCCAGCTTTTTCAATATAACTAAACCTTATAATGCACATGGATCAAATGCTCTCATACACAACCAAATCACAAGCAATTTTCAGGAAGGTTTGGTCTGCCTGGACTTTTTTTCCATCCACACCTGACTACAATACCACTCTCACATGTGAGGTGCAGAATGCAGTGGTCTTTACACATGCTATTGCATGCAGTATTGCTTGCTATTAGTCCTCACACCACTCAAGTATCTGCTTCCTCTAGACAAATCACAGAGCAAAACTAGTGCCACTGGCATATGCATTCTCATATATAAAGCAGTATTTGGTCACAGATGCATTTCAATGAGCTTTAGAACTTTAGAATCTCCATCATCAATGACTTCTCAGCTATGCTGATTATTGAACTGTGTTTTATGTGCTACCAACATGTGGCAAAGGTACAGTTATAAAAGAGATACTGCCATACTATAAAAATCAGTGAAGGGTTTTTACACACAAAATATTTGCAGCCAAAAGCACCCCAAAGTGTGATCTTTTCATAGGCCAATTATAAATGCAAACAGTACTTCAGCCTATGGAAAGATCACGCCACTCCCAGCTCTGAGTGAATGAAACATCTACAGAAGATCCCTTAGCTGTGATGAAGGGTTGCCTTCACTAAGGTTTGCTGGGCTGGGGGTGGCTTTGGGTGCTTTTGGCTTCAAATATCTTGCGTACAGCATCTCTCCACTAATTAGGACACATTCCTATAATTTTCACAGAAAAGTGTCAGTATCACTTTAATACTAGTTTACGCCCAGGTTCTAAAACAGCATTCAGAGCTAAGAAAATGATTGTTTGTACATGTTTTCCTCTTTACCAGTGTTGTGCAAAATAATCAATACTAGCTTTGCTAAAAAAAAGTTTGTCTACGGTTAAAATATAAGGAAACATGGATGTATACCTGCATATATTGTTTGTCATATGCATGCTCTGCCCTTAGTGAGGTTCTTCTTGTTGTCTTTATGCTATCAAAAGTTAATATATCAAGGCTTTATAAACAAAAAAGACCATTAAACAGTGTTTAAAAAAAGACTGTTATTTTTTTCTAATGTAGAGATTTTGTTGCATTCAATTCAGTAATGCTATGAAAAAGAGCAACAATTACATGGGTGCATGTACAGTAATGGAAACCTTTATTTCAAAATATTATAATTAGTTTGTTCTATGAATGATATCATCATGTTAAAAAACTATACACTCAAATGAATACTTATGCAAACTGGAATATACTGGTATATTAAGTAAATATTGCCCTTTTACTTCATTTATCTTGAGCCGCCATTTTGTAATGGCCTGTGTGCTCCTCGGAGATCACCTGACCAAAAATACTGCAGCTCTGACTGTAACAGGATAAAGTATGGTAGTAAAAGACAGTACTTTGTCCATTAATTGGATCATGTGACCTAAACGTGAATCGTACACTGACACTCCAATTCCGTTGAAGAGTATATACTGCCAATGCTTGGTTGCAGTGAAATTGGGGAAATTTTTTAACACCTTATGATTGCTTGTAGTGGCCATCAGATCCACACTCATTTGATCCCACTTCTGGCCAATCTGTGCAAATGCTTCTGGACTCAACTCCCACTGGTGCCTGTCTATTATTGTGTGGCTCACAAAATCTGCTAACACATTCTGTTTCCCAGGAGGTGAATGGCTGAAATGTCTGGTAAATTATTTTCCACCCAACTCATAATTGGATGTAGCTCTTTAGACAGGCTGTGCGTTCCCTCATTGCATGTAATAAACTGCCGCCACACTGTCCATCCTGACTAAAAGTGCTGTTCCTCTGAGAACCTGACTGCATTGTTGCTTTGTTGCATTGTTGCATTGTTGCAACTGGGCATTGGGCATACATTTCTGATTGAACAATCCATATCACCTACTACCATTATTTGTACGGGAATCTTTTTTGAATCCCTAACAGTACCAGGGTACTTAATTAAATGTGTTATTATCTTTACCTGTAGTGAAACAAATAGATTGATGTTACACCTAACACATTGCTGCTATGTCCAGTTTTTTAATATGTATGTGTATTTTAAATTTGGAATAAATAAAGTGTTCTTTACTATATTCCCAGTAGTGAGACCCCCTGTTTAAGTAATTCTCTGCTATACGGATTATTTTCTTCTTAAATCCATCTCATTATATCAGTAATATCAGCCACATCCCCTGCCAATCTTCTTGTGCACTGTACGCACAATTTTGAGTGTTTGAGGGCTGGGTTATCACAAGCCACACAATTCTTATTTTTCTCCTTAGATAAAGCCTTCTTTGGGGTAGGCACACTAAAAGAAGCAAGCAAACGAATGGAAAAAGGAATCAATAAATGCACTCTTTTATATTTTGCTTTAAACAACGTACCTACCAATGGCTCACCTCCTATCATCAGTGGCAGCATTTTCTGGGCTACTAGCACTTGTAGGTTAGCTTCCATCTCTACAACAAAGGCAAAAAGAATTGCCTTACATTCAGAAAAGAAATAAGTTAAACAACATGGAAGATCAGAGAAAATTACCTGCTCTATATCACATTAACCCCTCCACTGCTCAGAACAGAGAGAGACAAAATCTACTACAAAGCCATAAAAAATAGCTTTATTCAGAAAGAAAGAAATTGAACTACCCAGAAGATCACAGATAGAAAATTACCTGCTTTAAAGCACATTAACCACTCCGCTGCTCAGAAAAGAAAAAGAGAGCAAAAACACTAGGGCACTTTTTAAAACGTTAGTGTTCGCGCCAAATTTGTTGGAACCGGAAGCTACTTGAAAACAGGAAGTCGGCATGCATATCATGCTGGAAAGCATCAGAACGCTGCTCCTTTTCAGGACTGAAATCTAGATTCCTCCCTACACTCAAGTGCCACCCAAGCACCCAGTCTGCGACTCAGGTATCTTAACTCTTAGCTCCCACTGAATAATTCAGATCTGAAGTGTTATACAACCCAGGCTACCTAGTAATTGGGATGGCTAGCTGATCTCCTCTGTGAGGAAATGCCTGTGCTTAGCCCTACCAGGAAGAGAGGCCAACTTCCCGGTATGGGATCCCATAATTGGGTCCATGTGAGCCATGAAAAAAAATATTAAAAAAATATATATAAATCAAAAGGTCACAAGGACAGAAAAAAAGACAATGAGCTGAGGATGGTGTGTGTGGGGGGGTCAAATGGAGTTGCTAATTTGTTTTCATTAGTTTCTGTCCTATCAGTAAGTGAGGACAGGGATATACCCAGAGGTGTGCCATAGTAACCCGGGAAATCCATTTTCCCCCCCAATTCCTCATATGTTTATCATTGAGAGTAATTTTTAAAAGGTCAGATTTTAGTGGTTTTAGAGGTTTTTGAAACCATTTCTAACCGCACAAACTCTAAAACCATGATTGTCAGTGTGAATGGAAACAAGCGATGAACGATGCACTAAAAAATACAAATACCTCAAAAAAAACCTCTAAAGGTTAAGATTTATAACAATTCCTAGTGATAAAAAATGCAAAACCTCTAAAAGTCAGATTTCATTAAAAGCAGCCTTATCAGATCAGCACAGCACCCATTGCCTTCTACAGCACCTTCACAACTTTTACTTGGTGAAGTTTGGTATTAAGGGCTTTTGCGGTTTTTACACTAAATAAAACCACACATTTTTCAAATTTGTTGAACAAAATCACAATTTGCAGTTGTTAGCAAATGGGCCCTATAGTTTCAACCCAGGCAGTGCCGGGTTTATATCCAATGCTCATCGCCTGTTAGGGTACTGCAACACTGGGCTGTTCAAATGCACTCTTTCTCTGCATCCAGATACCTAGCTGCAGATATACAGGACAGATTTTGGCAGGAAAATACTCAACTGTTTCCACCCTGCACAGGCTTCAAGATATGTCCCTGCTGCTGTACTTAATCATGCCCCATTATTGAAACGTATTATTTGTTCTTTAAAATTATTCTTAGTTTAAATTCTAAGGGGTGATTTATCAAGTTTCAAAATTGAATTTTTGTCACAATTCAATTTTTTCCACAAATACTCATACATTTTAATTATATTTGGTAATTATTAAGCTTAAAAAAACTCAAAAACTCGAATGTAAAAAATCTAAAAGCTAGCGAGGTCATGTAAAAGTCAATAGAAGTTGTTCTAGGCACAATTCAAGCCATGTGTTTAATTTGAAATTTTAGAGTTTGTAAAAAATGTTCATAAATAAGCACACAGTTTTTTTAAATTGTGAGTTTATTCAAAGTAGAATAAACTTTCTGCCCCACAAATTAGATTTTTGATAAATATTCCCATTAATGTTGCATAGCATAAAGATGTCAGACTGTGTATGTGTCGATGTGATTCAAGTAATAGTCCACTGGGTATGGTGGTAAAAACTCCATAACATTATATTTTCTGATGTTGTCTATGAAACAGCTATTTTATTATTATTACATTCTAAAATCTGGCCATTTTGGTTCTTAATAGATAAACCCATTTATTATATAATTTTAAGTTTCTTCCAGCATTGTACAGAGTGATAAACAAGTCATTATCAAGTGCTGACAAAGACTATAAAATGAATAAGTGCTGCACTTTACACTCTGCTGAAGTTCTAACATGTCAACCACTTTTAAGTCATGAATGCTTATGCTTGAGATAAAGTATTTTTATAGATTATTTTATGTGTCAACACATACACTGATGCTGATTTAGAAAACATTAGCATTGCACAGATGTCAGCAATTCAGGAGTGTCCTCTTCTCATTTTCTTTTTTCTTTTTTTTTAAAGGTTTTTATTTTGCTTGTTAAACAATACAACAATAAACATTACATTAAAGGCTTTCATGGTTCCTTCATTAATCATTACAATTTCAGTGGCATGTGTATATATTTGACTTCCCATACACTCAAATATTGAGCTCTTTTTAACCAGACTCCCGAGCCATTACTTAGTTCCCCCTGTTGAGAAACTTAAGTGTAGTTGGGTATTATTGGCCTAGCATACCTTGAGGTAAGAATTGCTCTTTGATGTCTAGCCAGCCTCTCCACACCAATTTTTATATTTTTCGGGGCATCCTCTTGCCGCATAGGTAAGTTATGTTCTGTCCTCCCTACGTAATACCCTGGGGCGGAGTGTAGTTCGATATGCATCTAAACCTCCCCACACTCCAATAAAGAGACTGAGAACTGACGTCTGCAGATTTTACTGGATGGCAAGGGGAATAGGTGAAACTGTAACAAACAACAGAAAATAAAATAAATGGATTGCAATGAACAATGCAATATAAACATATATGAGTACAAACTGTAATGTAAAGCACATATGTTGGCACAAATGTCCCTGGGAGTGCTGGCAGCTGTGGAAGTGATTTGGTGCAACTTTGAGTCTATTTGCTTGTCAGCGATGCTACCATGAGGAGGGAATGGAAACTGTGTGCTTCTTCCACAGCATGAGTTGTAAAAAGGAGTCTTGGCTCCCACAAGGCATTGCACTAGGTCACATGTTAGGGGTATGGTAGCCTAATAAGTTCAATTGCAATTCTGCCACAAGCCTTATGGAGGTGCAGAATAAATACAGGAGTGGGGCTTGCATACTGTAAATTCAGCAGAGGGTGTAATGAAATGTAGCAGCATGATGACAGCTTATGCTGGAGACATGACAAGTTGTATCAAGTGGAGTGTTATCATTATTAGGTTCAGCCAGCCTTGGAGTGTAGGGGGCTAGGGAGACATCCAATTCAGGAGAACACATTTCCTTCCATAGAACAGTAAGGTGCGAAATAAAGTTCTCAATTCTGCCCTTGGTGTGACCTCATCTACTACACCTAAAAGGCAAACCTTGGGGGTCAGTTATTTAGGGAGCGCTGTTTTCTCCTGAATGTAAGTAAGGGCTTTCGACCAGAAGGCTTGAATTATAGTGCATGACCAAATGAAATGCAAATAATTTGCTTCTGCTGTGTTTGGGAGCATTTGGGGCATTGAGATGATTCACGTCTGTTCATGAGGAACAGCCGGATTGGGGTTAGATGGAGGCTATGTAGATTGTTAAATTGGATTATTTTATCTTTGGTAGAGACCAGGTAATAATAGGTCCTATCAGTTGCCTCTTCTCAATCATCCTCCTCCAGATCTGGGATGTCCCTAGTCCAGGTAGCCCCTGCAGCATTGAATGGGGGTTTGATAGTAGATTGGAGATGTGTGTATAATGTGGTGACTAGTTTCTTGGTTGAGGCAGCCCTTAGGGTTGATAATATTTTTGTGATTGTAAGGGGAATATTGTTTCCCTGCAGTTGTGTTTGCAGAGCTTTTCTCAGTTGAAAGGAAGAGAACCAGGGGAGGACCTGGTGGGTTTGAGTGTGTTTTCTCTCATTCCTGGGGAGAATCAATCAAATTCCCTAGTGTTCTAGGGCCCCATTATGACCAGATTTTATATGCCTCTATGTTCTGCAGGTGCTGGACAAAGGGATTTCCCCATAGTGGTAAGTTTGGTGAGAGAAGGGGGGACTTAAACTTGAAGATTTTGAGTACTGTCATCCATGCTTTGTAGGGTGTGATTATGATTGGATGGTCTGTGTGAAGGTCACAGAGTTTGCAGAATGGGATGTAGGCAAGTGACTCTATGGAGCTTGCTAGAGTGGCCTGGAGGGGGAAATTCTGATTGTTTGGGTCTGGATTGAGCCCCCAGTGTATGTAGCAGGTCTGAGCAGCCAATGAATAAAAATACCAATGTGGAAGGCCTAGTCCCCCTTCACTGACTAGGCCTTGTAGTTTGGCCCTAGCAAACCTGGGGGGTTTGTTTGCCCAAAGGAAGGCTGTTTGTGTGGTGTCTATAGATGTGCAGAACATGCGGGGGATTGGAACAGGGGAATTATGAAAGATATAGAGGAACTTAGGAAGGAATTTCATTTTTAGGAGATAGATCCTATCCCCAATTGATAAGGGGAGGTTTGCCCACACCTTCAGTTTCTCAGTTTCATGTTGAGCAGAATTGGCTCCAGGTTTGATGGTATAAAGGCATCAAGGCTTCTATGTATAGTGATACCCAGATATTTGAACGAGTCTACCCAGACCAAAGGAGTGGAGGGGAATGAGTTGGGGTCAGTGTCCATATCAATGGGGAAAATGCTGGATTTCTCCCAGTTGATCTTTAGGCCTGAGAATTGACCAAACCTGTCCACTATGCTCAGGACTGGCTGTAAAGAGTCACCTGGGTTGTCCAGGTATAATAGTATGTCATCAGCATATAATGAAATGCATTCCTCCACTCTCTCCAGGTGGAGCCCTGTGATATTCCTGGACTGACGAATCAGCCAGGGGCTCTATTGCTGTGGCAAAGAGAAATGGTGATAGAGGGCATCCTTGTCGGGTGTCTCTGTACAGGTTTAAGGTTGATGATAAGTAGCCATTAGATCGTACGCTTGCTGTTGGTTGCTTATTTAGTAACTTCACCCATTAAATGAATTGGTCCCCCAGCCAAAACTTCTTCAATATTCCCCAAAGGTATACCCATTCCACAGAATCAAAGGCCTTAACTGCATCTAGGGATACTACGATATGTGATCCTTGGTTACTATGGTTTGCATGTATGTTTGTAAATAGTCTATGAATATTGACATTAGTAGATCTACCGGGCATGAACCTGGTTTGGTCGGGTTCTATAATTTCCTCTATCACCTGTTTTAGTCTAGTAGCCAGTATTTTTGCAAACACCTTGGCATCGGGATTGAATAGGGAGATAGGTTAGTAGGATCTGCAATTAAGGGGATGCTTCCCTTCTTTCGGAATCCCCACTATCAGTGCTTCATTGAACGAGGTGGGGAACTGGTTCTTCTCTGTGGCATCCATTAGGGTTTTGTGTAGCCAGGGGGAGAGGAGTTCTCTGAAGGTTTTATACTAGTCTGACGGGAGGCCATCTGGTCCAGTTTTCTTGTTGAGGTGAAGGGAGGCAATTGTGTCTTGCACCTCCACTAAGGTAATGGGGGAATTTAGAAAGGTGACAGAGTGCAGTGTCAATTGGGGGAAAGATATAGCATTGAGGCCCATTTTTGTTTTGAATAAAGAATTGGCAACGAGCCAGGTGCGACAATTAAAAGAGCCACATCTGGCTCACAAGCCATATGTTCCCGACCCCTGATATAGGTCTTGGTAGTAATTGGCAAAGGAGTTAGCTATTTGGGAGGGGTTCGTTACTGTGACACCTGAGGAGGAGACAATTTTTGGGATAGTATTGGTTGGGGTTTGGGACTTGGAAAGATAGGCTATGATTTTCCCATTCTTTTCCCCTTTGTCAAATAACAGCTTGTTCTGGGTCATTTTGATTCTAGCTTCTTCTAGAGTGGTTTGTGCTGCTCTAAGGGCCACGAGCGTGTCAGGTCCCACCTTTTCTATGTAGTTTCTTTCTCAACTGACTTTCTGTGTCTTTCTTCCAACTCCCTTGTCACCTCCACTCTAGCCCCTTTAATTGCTGTGGTAAGTGGTCCCCTCATTGTGGCTTTAAAAGCCTCCCACACAGTACCCGAAGTTGCAATACCATTGTAAAATTCCCAATATTCTGAAAGGGCAGTGTAACAACCTTACCTGGTGGTCTAGCGGGAGGGGGTCTGCAGGGACGCCTGCAGACCCCTCGGCGGGGACGCCCGCCACGCTGCTCCTCTGGGCTGCAAATGGGGAATGGTTAGGGCGCGCGCGGCGCGTTCCTTCCTGATTTATGTGTGCATGCATGCTGGCGTGTGACGTCAGCGCGCAGTGTCGCGAAATTTAAAAGTATTAGAGGCACAGTTTGGATTTTTCCCATTGCCAGTGATAGGATTGTAGTCCTGGTGCTCCTGAGCCTTGTGCTATTGTCTGATTTCTTCTGAACCTGTCTGATTCCTGTTTTGACCCCTGCCTGGCTATTTTGACTATTCTGAATTCTGAATCCTGACCTTGCCTGCTTACGACTACTCTATAGTTTAACCCTTCGATTGATCACCCGGTTTTGACCCTTTTGCCTGTTTGACGTTTCTTGTTATCTGCCTGCCTCGACCCAGCCTGTCTGACGATTCTGTTGCCTGCTCCATTTGTACCGTGACCTTCGGCCCAAAAGACTCTGCTACCTGCCGTGCCCCTCTGCTAGCCAGAACATCTTGCCTTGTACCCCTCGTTAAGTCCAGGTGGCACCCAAGTAAGCTGAGGGCTCCTCCCGAAGCCCAACGGTGGTCACACTACTGGTGAAGCCGAGCCGAGACCAGGGTACTTGGCACCTGTTGTGTTATTGGGTGCCGGTGGTGACAGGCAGCCTTTTTTGCTTCCATAACCTTCGGTTGTAAGAGCCACAGCAGACTGGCGTTCCCCAGGTCCTGGGGTGAAGTTAAGCTGTACCAATAAGGGTGAGTGGTCAGATACCGCTCTAGGCAGGTGCTCCACCATGCCCACCAAGGGTAATAGATCTGCTGTGGCCAGGGCTGGGATTTTCCAGCTCCAGATGTCAGTGAAGTTCATAGCCTGGACCCAGCAAGAGAATTTTGGCATAGTGTGTGGACTGGGGTCAGTCTGTCTATAAGGGCGTTTACTAAGGCATTAAAGTCTCCCATGAGGAGCATCGGTGATGGTGGAAAATTTGCTATCTTTCCCATTATGGTATCTATTAAGGTGGGGGCATGTAAACATTAACTATGGTTAGCGTTTGGTTGGCTATCGTGCATGCCATGAGTACATATCAGCCATAGTGGTCAGTAACTAAATCTACCAACTCGAATTGCACCCCTTTGGGACCAGTATTGAGGTACCCCAAGGAGAAAGTAGCATGGTAGGTGTGGGCCACCCATTGCTTCTTAAGTGCCACGAGTCTTTGGCCCACCAGATGTGTTTCTTGCAGGAGGAGGACATCAGGGGTATATTTTTTATGTAGTCAAACATTAAGGCTCTCTTGAACTTAGAGTTCAGGCCCCTGATGTTCCAAGAAAGGCAATTAAGTGGGTCCCCATGGGTGTCGATTTGAGGCACTGTTGCAAGGGTGAAGAAACTTAAAATACACATAATAACACAACTTTGGAGGTAGCTATGCAGTAACCATGGCAACAAATAACAAAAAGCAAACCTGTAAAATCCCATAACTCCCATCCCACCAAACCTGGCCTTAAAACGTGTCATTTTGAACCCTATTTTGTTTGTTGTACTATCAATAGAAGGTGCACAGTATTAACTTCTGACCTAAGCCAGAGGGTCACTGCATAGAACAAATTCTGCACTCAGAATCACAGACTTGTAAAAATAGTGTACTTTATAAGATTTACTGACACCTTTTTCACCTTTACTTAAATAAGGACAGTATAGGTATGGGACCTATTATCCAAAATGCTCATGACCTGTGGTTTTCAGGATAATAAATCTTTCCATAATTTGGATCTTCATACCTACTAGAAAATCATGTATCCATTAAGTAAACCCAAGTGTCATATCCACTTCTAATAATAATGTCCAAAATATTTCTTAAGCACATTTTAAACACAATAACACAAATAAAAACCAATGTGTAGTTATTGTACATTTTCTATCTAATTATTTTATATTATGTTTCATATCACAAAATAACCTCATTCATTTCTCTAAGTAGCAGATGATCAATTTTGTGTGCCCTGGCTTATGCTCCTAATTATATTACAGGTATGGTACCTGTTATCAAGAATGCTCGGGACCTGGGTTTTCTGGATAACAGATCTTTCCATAATTTGGATCTTCACACCTTAAGTCTACTAGAAAATCATGTAAACATTAAATAAACCCAATAACCTGGTTCTGCTTCCAATAAGGATTACTTATTTCTTAGTTTGGATCAAGTACAAGGTACTGTTTTATTATAACAGAGAAACAGTAAATTATTTTTAAAAATGTACATTATTTGTATAAAATGGAGTCTATTGGAGAGAAAATGGGATGAAAATACAGGGTACAACACCACACCACTAAAATAATAAGATGTTTAGGCCACTAGATTCTATGAAATATGAGAGTTTTACTGTGAATCATCATGATGAATTTGCTCATATTTCCTGAATCCTAAGAGACCACACTGAAACAACGAGTACTGCATTCACAGCAATAATTCTGTGCTTTTCCTCTAGGCTGCTTATAGGCTTTATTATACATATATATTATATATCAGCATTGCATTGAGTGGAGATGGAAGATATTCTCTATAAGCACAGACAGGTAGACACACACACACACTAGGATGGCTGCTGTTATTAGTCACTGCCACACTGCAGGGCAGCTGTGCTGTAATTTTCCATAGGGAATATAGCACAGAGATTGTAGAACTACAATTGTTCATCGAATTTCAGATCCTGTCAGATATTTAGTACAGCCTAATGTGCATTAATAGCAGCAGCTTACTTTAACCGGTATCAGGCATTTCTGCATCAGAACAGTCTTTTTATTTCTTTATGGTATTTGCTTATTTAAACAATCAAAATAAATAATGTCTCATCTTGCCCGTTTAATACAAGGGATTCTGTTAATAATGCAAGTATTTCTTATTCAAAACCTCAGGTTCCACAATAAGCCATTGTTCAGAAACTGCCACGTTAAAATTCTCTCTAGAACACAAATACATGAGCTGAACGAATGTGTGCAAAAAGAGATTGCTATGATTAAGCATGAATGCATCATCTCATAATATACAGATAATCCTTTCAGGATGAAGATAGGAAGGGATTGCCCAACTATAAATAATTTATAGGAATATGTTGACTCACAAAGACAAAGCACTGGATTTGTTTTATAACACCAATAACTGAAAGTTACCATATGATGAAAAAAACCATGATTGCAGCTAACGAGAAGTGCAGCTAAGGAGAAATAGACATCTTTATGAATGTATAATTTTATACCTTTTTCATAAGTTTTCCAGCCTAGATATATACACATAGGCCTTTGTGGTTCTCTAGTATATCTGCTTTGCGCAGTACAGTGCAGAATACAACTTAAAGGAGAAGGAAAGCTACAGAGGCAGTTTATTCCGAATAGGTTAATCATAATAGTGCAAGCAATAATGCTACTGTATATTTATTCTGTATGACTACTTTAGCATACCTGAGTAAACAGCTCTAGAAACTCTCTCTGTTTGTTTAGGATACCAGCTGCCATATTAGCTTGGTGCAACTTCACTTCCTGTCTGAGTCTCTCCCTGCTCAGTCATAGCTCTGAGCTCAGATTCAAAAAGGAAGGGGAGGAGGGAGAAAGGAAAAGGGAGGGGAAGAGGAAAGCAAACTAAGCATGCTCAAGCCCAAATCCTGGAGGTTTCAGCTGAAAACAAGAAGTCTGATACAGAAGCCCATGTGTACACAATAGAAGAACAGAAATGCAGTGTTTCTTTTGACAGAGGACTCAGAGCAGAATTTCTATAGACCTTACTGATAAAGCTCACTTAGTGTTAACCTTTCCTTCTCCTTTAACAGCTTTGTCCCCTCGCTTAGACTTGATATGGTTCTCAAGCAGTTTTGGCAACCATGTTGACATTAACAATATTACCCGTAGCACTTTGACAACACTACAGGTAAATATATATTATACATATTAAGTAATAATATATTCCAGAAAAACAATTTCAGCCACCTCAGGATGATCACTTTCGCTTGCACCTCAGTTTTTTAAACATCTTGCCTTTGGTTTTGTACTATTGGTAAAATAAGTTGTTTTTTGCTGTATTGTCTGTCAGCTGTATATGAACGTGGGTTATAGCATCCCATTTTCTCCACCAATCATCTAACACCTAAGCAAATGATTATGTTTTCTATCGAATGGTTGTATAAATGGACTATATTTATTAGGTTCTCTGATATACTCAAAGGTCTTTTAAAATTAATTAATTTATAGTATAAACTATATACTAACGTAATATAAAGAAACTGGTTTGAGTGCAGACCTGTAGCCAAAGCAGCCTGTTTGGTTTTATGGGGACCCTTCAGGACAGAGCATTTAATTAGCTTATTTATTTAAATGGGAACCAAAAGTTTGAACTTCATCTTGGCATAATAGGGGTGGCAGCCATTCATTGGGGCATGATTTATAAGTGCCTGACTGTAGAGAACTAAATGATTTATTTTAAAAATAATGGATCACTGGCTACAGTCCCTGTGTAGTGTTGCCACAGAGGGAGGTTTGTGGCTCTAAATTTAATTCAATGAAGATGGCAGCACTCCGGTTGAATGTGAAAAATTGATAACTTCACTTCAACCAAACTCCTGTGTACATTTTTACCATATTTATCAATAAATGTACTTGAAAAAATTAGTTGTATATGCTGAACATATTACAACAGTCAAAGTAAACTTTATTGTCATCTCAGCAGTATACGTATACACAGTGAGACGAGACTATATGGCTCCAGTTAGTACAGATATCAGAGTGTCTCTGAGGTAGTCCAGGTACAGTATGTAAAGTACAAAAGTGTAAAACAAAAGTTCAGTTCACAGTTCAGGTGTGTCTGGAATGTAGTGGGACGGCAGGCAGTGAGTTGAGGAGTCTGATAGCTCAAACAATACAGCCAATACAAGAGGTAAAGAGGTCCCTGATTCTTACAATCCAATAGGAAAAGGAGTATTAGATGCAACATGTGGGATAGGCAAGATCAGGAGTCAGCAAGATGAAATAAGTGGAACTAAGCATTGCATATAGCAGCATATAGTATACACTGATGCTATGTTAAGCCAGATGAGAGTAAGCTTCTATAAGAAAATTAGCTTTAAGAGATAGTTTAAAGGCCGAAATATTGTGGGAAAGTCATACAGATACTTTTCTCATACAGTAAGGGAGTTATTTACTAAAATGCAAAAATGTCTTACTATGTTCTTAAAACCACTTCGACCAAACTCCTGTGTACATTTTTACAATATTTATCAATAAATGGACTCAAAAAAAACGTTGCTGGGTAAGACTCCGAATCATACGTTTTTTTTCGTAAATTGAATGCCGAAAACTTAGATTTCTTTCAGCTTATTGTCCAAAATTATTTGGATTTTTGTACAAAACCCAGCACAGATCATGATATCTTCCAATTGTACAAGGGACATTTCCCATTGACTTCTACATGACCTCTGCAGGTTTGAGATTTTTTATTCGGACATGGTTATGGACATCAGGTCCCCCATTCTGGTGCACAAACAAGATTCTGAGATGATGCAAGGCTTGCCTTAATAATAGTGTCCACAAAATGGCTCCTGCCTGTTTGCTATAATTCAAATAAGGAAACAAGATTCAAATAATTTATACTGTAATTAAAGTTCATTTTGCTTAACTAATGTGATAAAATAGGATTTTGAATATTTTTTTTGGGTGATGGGTCCCCTTTAAGGGAAATAAAAAAATATATATATATATATATACATATATATATATATATATATATATATATATATATATATATATATATATATGTGTGTGTGTGTGGAGATTATCGGCACTCACCATTCACATGATCACTTGCCGGGTGCTAGCCAAAAGTAATTGTTGCAGTCCATGAAAGCACTCACAGCAGTCGCCATCAAGCGTGTATCAAAAAGTCATTTATTAGTGTATGGTATAGCAACGCATTTCAGCTCACAGAGAGCCGTCGTCAGGATGATGACAGGAAATGCAACACATCATTAAATAGCCCCCTCAACCAATTAGGGTAATTCCCTAATCAAACTATCACACATAGGTGAATCCAATCCCTCTGTGGCACGAACACAGGAACCTTTTTTTTAGGAGGTGCAAAAGGCAAAGGAAGCACATCAGGTGGGGTGGTGGGGGCAGGGCTGCCATCAGAAATAACGGGGCCCCGTACAGCAAAATTTTCTAGGCCCCCCGGTCCCCGCCCACCCCCAAGGCCCACGCAGATCCCGCCCACACCACAGTAAAATGTCCACAAAGACACAACCACTTAAAATGGTAAACCCCCCACTCACAAAAAAAAGCCACTGGTGGTCAGGGCCCCTTATAATTTAAAAAACAAAAAAATTGGCGTCAGGGGTCCCGCATAAAAGTTTTTTAAAAAAACATTAGTGGTCAGGGCCCCCCCATAAGTTAAAAAAAAAACTACTGGCACCAGGGGCCCCATAAATGTTTTTTAAAAAAGCATTGGTGGTCAGCCACCCCTGATAAGTTAAAAAAAAAACTATTGGCACCAGGGGCCCCATAAATGTTTTTTAAAAAAGCATTGGTGGGGGGGCGTGGTTACAATGCGGATCTGAGCGGTCGCAACTTTACTGGGCTCCGCTCCCGGCAATTTCCCAGACCCGAAATCACTCGCAGGATCCAGGTATCAGCTCCGGAACATGACTAGAGGAGCCAGATCGAAACAACAAGCTTCAAAAGCTAAAAATCCTCCTTTGCAGCCGCCTACGCAGCACTTGCTAAATCCAAAATGGCTGCCAGCACCAAAACATCACCCAAGGCCTCATCGCATACGGACGGTGACTCCTATAAAGGTGACTCAGACTTGGAACTTACCCCTACTTACTCGGGTGATGCAATACTCATAGGCCGCTTCAAACAGTTACTGCAATCAGAATTGTCGGCAGTAGTGACTAAGATTACTGACCATATGACGCAGGAACTGCGTGACCTGGGTAACAGGACAGAGGCAGTTGAAGATAAGGTGGACGAAGTTACAAAAAAGGTAAATTCGCAAGACCACCTCATCTCTGATCTGCAACAACAATTGCATGACTTACAAGACCGCATGGAGGATATTGAAAACAGGTCTCGCAGAAACAACATTTGGATTAGAGGCCTTCCTGATGCAATCCAGGATTTACAAGTGGAAATCCTACGACTACTATCCGAACTGGTGCCAGACATCCCGCCAGACCAGTTGATTCTGGACAGGGTCCACAGAGCCCTTGGGCCCAGACCGCAAGGGGCTCCTCCGAAGGACATTATCGTCAGAGTGCATTACTACAAAGCTAAGGAAGCTATCATGGCTGCTTCCAGGGCAGCGCCACAGCTGGATTACCAGGGGCACCCATACTCCATCTACTCTGACTTGGCATCTATCACCATACAGCGCCGCAAGCTGATGAAGCCAGTGATGACTGTACTACTTACACATCACATCAGACACAGATGGGGTTATCCGTTTAAACTAATCTTTTCTTTCCAGAACCATCAGCACTCAATTTCTACACCTCAGGAAGGTCAACACCTGCTGACCCGACTGAAATTATCGGTTTCACCTCCTTCCTCACCAAAACCTCCTTCTCCATCAAAGTCCTGCAGCGAACGCTCGATCTCTCCCCTATGGCACAAAAGCCCTAAGGGCAATGGCTGACAGCTACCTAATGTGGGTAAATATTTTTTTTTCATGCTGCTCAATTAGGAGCTTGTCCGGATGGAATTCCCCCCCCCATTGATAGTTCCTTATCGCCAGGGATGGGCGAATTTCGTTTCGACAAAAATTTGCCGCCGTCAAATTGTCGCAGACGCCCATTAAAGTCTACATTACATTTTTGGCTAATTAACTATATTAGAAACATTCTTTATTTTGCACAGCCTATCTATTTACCCAGTTTTTATTTTTACACTGAACAATTCCTTTAATGGTCTTATTCAAGACTCCCCAGTTACATTAGCGGTAGTCTATGGCCCTAATGAGAACCAGAAATCCTTTTACAACTTTTTTTTCCCCCTATTGGAGGAGCGAAGCGTAGGCCCCACACTGTTAGGTGGAGATTTTACTGAAGTGATCAACCCCTATTTTGACAGGCAGCCAAAAATATGCCAGCAAGCTTTACCTAAAAGAGCACACGGTTCTCATTATTTTGCTAAACTACTAGAAAAATGCAGATATATTGACACCTGGAGGGAATGCCATCCATTGTTGAAAGACTTTACATTTTTTTCCCCACCTCACAATTCTTTTTCTAGGATTGATATGATACTGATCCAACAACATTTAACCCCCCTTATACTTCACTCTAAAATTCATTCCTGTTCCTGGTCAGATCATTCCATAGTATTGCTACAGCTCTCCAACCTACTTAATAAACCAGACTCCTATAGATGGAGGTTGGACGACTGTCTGTTATCTGACCCCCAAACTACACAACTTCTAGAGCAAGAACTAACGCAATATTTTCAGACCAATAACACAACTGATATCTCAAGCCCTACGTTATGGTCAGCCCATAAAGCGTATATTAGAGGGGTATTAATACAAACTAAAGCTAGGATACGGAGAGCTATGAATAAACAGATAACAAAGCTGAATAAGGAATTACAGGCTAAAGAAGACCTACTTAAATTAAGTTTCTCCCTCAAATGATGCGTAGAGCAAATTAGGACCCAATTAAATTTATTATTAACAGAAAAAGAGATGAAAAAATTGCAATGGGAAAAACAAAAATATTTCCAAAAGGCTAACAAAGCAGATACCATGTTAGCTCGCCGCTTATCTAATAACTTTTTACAGTCTCCATTCACCCAAATCAGAGACCGTAAAGGCCATCTTACAGCGAACCCAATCAAAATAGTTCAGGAATTTGCAGCTTATTATCAAACCCTATACCAAGAACAAACACCAAAGGACGAGAAACAGATAAACTCCTTTCTTACACAGCATCAGATTCCACGCCTCTCAGAACCCCAAATAGAAAGCCTATCTACCCCAATAACCCTACAGGAAATACAGCAAGCCATTAAAACCCTCAAAGTCAAGAAAACCCCGGGTCCTGATGGCCTTACCGGGAGATACTATAAAACCTTTACCTCGATTCTCTCACCATGGCTCCAACAACTATTTAACAATATCTTACTCGGCAGGTATAAATTTCACCCTGAGTCCCTTCTCTCCCAAATAGCTGTTATCCCTAAACCAGATAAAGATCACTCTAATTGTAAAAATTTTCGTCCAATATCGATTCTTAATCTAGATATTAAATTGTTAGCTAAGATTATGGCCACCAGATTGAACCTTTTTCTGGGGGAACTAATACATAGGGATCAATCAGGTTTCATTCCAGGAAGACAGGTCCCTGATAACATTCACAGGCTAATTGATTTGGTAAGATATGCAAAAGAACACCACATTCCCTCTATGTTGTTGTCACTAGACCTGGAAAAGGCTTTCGACACAGTAAAACCCTATCTAGCTGTGGATTTCCAGTGCAATTTCTTAACGTGATTAAAGCTTTATATGAGAAACCTATGGCGTCCGTGCACCACATGGGATTTCAATCCCTAAATTTTTGATTGGCAGGGGCACACAACAGGGGTGCCCTTTGTCCCCCCTGTTGTTTGCCCTAGCGATTGAACATCTGGCTATTGCAATCAGAGAGCACCCTAGAATAACTTGTATCAAGGTGGGTAATGTGGACTATAAAAATGTTTTATATGCAGACAACATCATGCTCACAATCTCCAAACCTATGTCTTCTCTCCCTTTCTTATACAAAGAATTACAAACTTTTGGACATATTTCAGGACTCAAACTCAATGCAGCAAAAACAGAAGCCCTTAACATCAATATTCCTAAACATATTGCTGAGCTGTTAGAAATCAACTTTCAAGTACAATTGCAGCCTCACAACATCAAGTATCTGGGGGTCCATATTCACCACGACCATAACACCTTGTCACCACTAAACTACAATAAAACTTCTCAAAAAAATCATAAGGCTGATCACCTCTTGGGGTTACCTCAAGTTATCCTGGCTTTGGCGAATCTCCGCTATAAAAATGTCTGTACTCCCTCATTTACTGTATTTATTCCGGACACTCCTGGTCTCTCCACCTGCAGGAATGCTAACCTCCCTACAAAAGGCAATTAACAAATTTGTGTGGGACGGGAAAACACCACTACCAGACATAGAAATAAAGGTGGTATCGGAATTCCTAATCTAAAAAACTACTTCACAGCAGCACAACTAAGTCTGATAATAAACTGGCATCATCCAACCTATGCCCCGGCTTGGGTACAAATAGAACAGGATACACTTAGTGAAGGTGCCATAAGTAATCTGCTGTGGACCAAAGCACGATCTGGAAAACGGATCTCCAACCCCATCATACTACATTCATTAAAAATTTGGAATTCCCTGCCCTCACACTGTGGACTCTACTCACCTCATAAACCAGATGCTGGATTTGTGATTTCCCCCCTGGGTTCAAGAGCAGATCGTTTCAATGGTGGTCTGACAATGGCCTATGCAATGTTTATTCCATGACTAAAAGTCAACACCTTCTAACATGGGAGCAACTTCGAGAGAAGCACAATATCCCTCCACAGGAACTCTTACAATACCATCAAATTCGCCATTACATACATTCTCAAGGGAAAGTGAATAAATTCTCCAATCCAACACTGTTTGAGAGAATGTGCTTACAGGACATCCCGCAAAAAGGATCGATTTCGACCTTATATGACCAGTTAAACCATTTGTCACCATTAAAGTCACTGAGATTTGTGGCACTTTGGGAAAAAGACCTACAGATCTGTATGGAGGAGGAAAAATGGTCTGACATACTCAAGGACACTGTTCATTGCTCGGTTAATATCGCTATCCAAGAAACATCTCAAAAAATTCTACACCAATGGTACCTAGTTCCCACCCGACTTGCAAAATGGTATCCAACGAGCTCCTCATTATGCTTCAGGAACTGTGGCCATCAAGGTAGCTTCCTGCATGTCTGGTGGGAATGTCCGAAAGCAGTCAGATTCTGGACTCGGATCTACACACTAATCTCAAGTGTTACAGGTCTGACGCTTTTGAAAAATCCAGCGGAAGCTTTAATACATAAAAGGATATCAGGCGGTAATAAATATCTCAGAAAATTGATCACTCATATATTCTCTGCTGCAAAACAAGTCATTGCATCTTCTTGGAAGTCGCCAATACTAGACTTTCAGAAGGTAAAAGTCAAACTAGACAATGTTTTGGTCTTGGAAAAAATGACCAGCTTCAAAACAAACTCTCAAAAGCAGTTCAATAAAATCTGGTCCCCATGGATGGCCTATAGAAATTTGACACCCAGGTGATATTTTCTGTGTTATCCGGCACGGAAATGACTTGAAATGTTTTGATGGTTATAGTTATGGGCTTTTCTTTCATATGCTCCCACCAATTACCCACCTTGAGACCGACCCAACACCCAAATCTAAGGTTACACCAATGCTATTCACAAATGACAGTAAACTCACAGGCTGTGATATAAATGTTTATTGTTACTGTTGTTGTTAAATGGTTCAAGGTAATGCTGTACATTATCTTTGCATTTTCATTCTGTGAGCTGGGACAACCCCAGTACTCGCAGTCTTGACACCATGTCAAACTATTGGCACCAGGGGCCCCATACGTTTTTTAAAAAAGCATTGGTGGTCAGGCCCCCCCTATAAGTTAAAAAAAAAAAACTATTGGCACCAGGGGCCCCATAAATGTTTTTTAAAAAAGCATCGGTGGTCAGGGCCCACCCTATAAGTTAAAAAAAAAACTATTGGCACCATGGGCCCCATAAATGTTTTTTAAAAAAGCATTGGTGGTCAGCCCCCCCCTATAAGTTATAAAAAAAACTATTGGCACCAGGGGCCCCATAAACGTTTTTTAAAAAAGAATCGGTGGTCAGGGTCTCCCCTATAAGTTAAAAAAAAAACTATTGGCACCATTGGCCCTATAAATGTTTTATAAAAAAGCATTGGTGGTCAGGACCCCCCCCCCATAAGTTAAAAAAAAACTATTGGCACCAGGGGCCCCGTAAATGTTTTTTAAAAAAACCATCGGTGGTCAGGGCCCCCCCATAAGTTAAAAAAAAACTATTGGCACCATGGGCCCCATAAATGTTTTTTAAAAAAGCATTGGTGGTCAGCCCCCCCCTATAAGTTAAAAAAAAACTATTGGCACCAGGGGCCCCATAAATGTTTTTTAAAAAAGCATCGGTGGTCAGGGTCCCCCCTATAAGTTAAAAAAAAAAACTATTGGCACCATGGGCCCTATAAATGTTTTATAAAAAAAGCATTGGTGGTCAGGACCCCCCCATAAGTTAAAAAAAACTATCAGTGCCAGGGGCCCCCTACAAAAAAAAAACATTGTATAAGTGGGCATTGCACATACTGTATATAACAGGATCCAGGTTTCTACTGATACCAGCACTAGGCAAACTCTGTACACAGGGTCTGTGGTAGCTAAATATATCACACTACAAAGAGTCATAGTTAGGCAAATATTAAGCACAACATACACAGCACTGCTTTGTCTCTCTCGTGTTCTGTTTCTCTGCAAGCCCAAGGATGCTGCCACTCAGCTCTCTCTGTGCCATAGAGAAAAGAGCCCAAAGAGGAACCGTGTGCTTACAGGGGCGGGACATAAGGAAGGGAGACGCTGTCATTTGCTGAAAAGCACTGGGGCAGGGCGAGATTGCAGAGTAAGGGATCGTCTGCCAATTTCATACTGCTGATGAAAACTTCAGTTGTGCATTGTGTCACAGCTTGAAATTGAGTTTACTGATCGTGGAACTTGCAGATAATCCCTAACTTTGCACTTCTCCTCCACATACAATTTTCGGCACGACTTCCGGTCTTCAGCACAGCCGGGCCCCCCTTTAGCCCCTGGCCCGGTACAGGTGTAACCCCTGTACCCCCCTGATGGCGGCCCTGGTTGGGGGTCCGCAAAGGCAGACCACCAAGGAAACCGACACTGTAATTTTTAATTTGAGTAGACGTGCTTACACAGGGCGAGTTGTCTCTTCTCTCACGTGGTCTATCTTTTGTCCCATTATAATAATGATGCTTTTAACCTTGAGGTGGACCTTTTTAGGTTCCAACGCAAATTGAAATTGACTGTCTTTAAAGTGATCTTTCAATTTCAAAGATCACTTTAAAGACAGTGAGACCACAGTTAAAGACACATTTCGCCCTGTGAGCACATTTGATCCACCTAACACTGCTGTTTCTAATAAAACATATTGTGGGATGGTACAAAATGAGTGTGCTGAGTTGTTGCGTAAACCATCTAAGTACTATTCTAATTTGACACAAATCGAGAGAGATGGCATTAAGTCATTACAGAATGATAAAGAATTGATTATACGACCAGCAGATAAAGGTGGCTCAATAATCTTACTCGATCGATCTTACTACAGAGAGGAACTGTTACAACAACTAGCTGATGACAGGGTGTATGAGAAACTCTCCACTGATCCTACTGAACTATTCAAGAAACGTTTGTATACGCTCTTGACTATGGCATATAGTATGGGATGGATCAGTGAAAAGTGTCTTCAGTTTCTCACCACTGAGTATCCGAGACGGCCTATTATTTACACGCTTCCCAAGGTGCATAAACACTCAACAACACCACCTGGTCGAACTATAATCTCAGCAAGAGACTACCTATTTTCTAATGTGGCCAAATTTTTGGATAGCTATCTACAGCCTTCATGCATCAAGATGTCATCCTATATTGCTGATACGTCCTCATTATTGGGGAATATAGGTCAGATAGGACCTTTGCCTGATGATGTCATATTTGCCACTCTTGATGTATGTAGCTTGTATACGATCATCCCTACGGATGACGGGATAGCTGCTTGTAGGAAAGCGCTATACAGAAACCATAAGGGAAACCTACCTATTGACTTTCTATGCACATTATTAGAAATCTTGCTGACATGCAACTATTTTAGTTTCGAACAGACATATTATTTGCAGAAGACTGGCACGGCAATGGGATCCAACGTGGCCCCCTCTTATGCCAATTTGTATATTGATCATTTTGAAAACACATATATCTATTCTAAATACATTGAACAGCTTTTACTATATTGTAGATATATCGATGATATCCTTATTATTTGGCGAGGGGACCACGTTGGAATACAGACTTTTGTTGCTGAACTCAATGCACTTCCTACTCCTGTTAAATTTACCCTTGCTTATCGTAGGGACAGTGTGGAATTCTTGGATGTGCTGATATTTCGCACCACAGGTGGAGTAGGTACTACCCTATTCTGTAAGAGCACTGATCGAAACACGATCTTGAATGCACATAGTTATCATGCTTCATCTATTTCTAAAATGTCATTGTATTTCTAAAATGTCAACATTCCATGGCCCCGTTTAAAAAAAAAAAAAAAAAAAAAATATATATATATATATATATATATATATATATATATATATATATATAAAAATTCATACAGTGGGTGCCCCAGCACTTTTAAACGTATACTTGCTGTGTTAGTTGGTGCTCGCTCCAATAGGAGACGCCGTCACATCCCCACATCCAAATAGAGTATGTAAAGAAGAAGCAGCACTCGTCAGTTGCAAAGAATTGTATTAAAAGATCAGAGCATCACTCAAGGCAACGTTTCGGACAACACATGTGCCCTTTGTCAAGCCAAAAAAGATCTTTTTTGACAAAGGGCACATGTGTTGTCCGAAACGTTGCCTTGAGTGATGCTCTGATCTTTTAATACAATTTTTTGCAACTGACGAGTGCTGCTTCTTCTTTACATACTCTATATATATATAGATATATATATATATATATATATATATATATATATATATATATATATATATATATAAAACAAACAAGGTAACGTTGTGCTCACCACTAATTTTTAAAACCATTAGGTGGGGGTGCAATGAGGCTTTAACCACAAACTACATATAGACAAATACAAGAGGTTCTCTGCACTCAACCCATTATCAATATATATATTTAAGACAGAGACATTTTGTGCATACTGCTACTGAAAAGGGATTGTTTGTCCATATATTGTAATATAGGGTAAGGCATTTTTTAGTAGCTATATATATATATATATATAGGATTTTAAGTTCTTCTCAGTTGGTGGGAAGAAAGCATCTATGTCTTTTATTTGTTGTTGTTTTATAGTTTTGTGGAAATGCATGAATGAATTTAGCCCCCTGTTTATTGCCCTGGTTAAGTACCGAAACCAGTTTATCTCAACAGTTTATATGTTATATGAATAGTACTACCATGAACCTTTAGTGGTTGCCCATGACTTCTAAACAGTAAGATAAGCTAAATTTACTTATTTACTGAAGTAAACACACAGTTTTACTAGTAAGTGATAATTGCACATAATGTTTTAATGTATAAATGTATATTATGTTTAGTTCTACTGGTCCTTTAATTGTAATCTGCTATTACATCACCAGGCAGCTCACAATCCTTACCCAAAAAATGTACATTCCTTTTGAATTGGTTGAAATGCCTTTCATCCTGTCTAAATGCATGGCCTTTATGTGTGAAAAAAATGATCTTTCATTATTTTCCTGTAATGCCGTTAAATGTATTTATACAGTTATGTTCACTTGTATCATCTCCATAGAAGCAGACCCAACTTTATTACTACTGCCTAATTTTTACCAGTTCCCTTTTATATTTACTAGCACACAAAAACTGTGTTGCATATTTCAGGTGAGACCTACCATCAATATAAAGACAAATATGCTTTCATCCTTCAGCTCCTTATTCAAATGTTGAAGCACTTATCTTTTGGTAAAATGTTAGTTATTGTACATTCCTTTTCAAGATGAACTTGAAAAAACAATTATTTTAATTAAAATATCTCTACATATTAAGGGACTCATTTACTAAGCTCGAGTGAAGGATTAGAATAAAAAATACTTTGAATTTCGAACCATCGAATTGGCTACTTTGGCCTTCGACTACCACTTTGAATCGAACGATTCGAAATAAAAATCGTTCGAATAATCGACCATTCGATAGTCAAAGTACTGTCTCTTTAAAAAAAACTTCGACCACCTACTTCAAAGTTTTTAACTTCGATGGTGGAATATCGACCCATAGTAAATGTGCCCCTAAAAACTTATTAAAATTGCAGCTGTCAATTATATTGTCAGAGTTTTCTGAGGATACAGTATAAATATATGTATATATGTATATATGAATATATGTTCTCAGGGACCATGCTGGTATTTATTATGTAACACAGTCCATGTATAAGACAAAATTCTACTAGAAAGATTATCAATTAATATGAGGATATAGTTTCACTTTTTTTAGTCATTCTGGAGCAAAATCCCTTGTTTTGTAGTTATTCCTTTGGTTCTTGGTTTTTATGCCCTGGAACATGGACAGTACTTTGCTAGTGCAAGGCAGAAGGGTAGTCCCTTCTATAGATTTTTGTTGAGTCCCAGGACTCAGCTGCATACTTATTCAATGCTGAAAAGCAAAGAGTACAGAGAAATACATTTGAGGAACTGAGAGTCCAAATAACTGTACAAACTACAAGATAAAGTGAATTACAGAGTAAATGGACATAGTTAATTGCCTTCTAACACTCAATTACTTAAAGATGTATTGCAAACTGATGCATAATTTGGCACTATATGAATAAAATGTGATGATTTCTTCTGTAATATAGAAAAGGAGAAACAACTATGCATTTATTTTATTATTTGCAGCTTTTTAAACTACTGTACATGTGAATGTAAATTTCTGCAAGCCACTTTGACCTATTGATTCAAGGGAAATTCATTTATAGATCTAGTAAATTGCACCTTTGAGACCATTAATTTTAGCTTATCTTCAGCTGCTTTATTATGCCCTTGTTTGGAAAGAAGAAGACTATCTAGCCCCTTGGCACACTATTATAACCTAAATGTCAAAATACTGTGACAAAATGCTGAAATATAGGACATAACAGTCACTGTGACAAATTTTAATGAAATAACTGACAAAACATGCCATTACACTCACTATATATACATATACTGTACAGTATACTAGTCTCACAGGAGATAATGTAAAATTAGCATCCTGGGCATATAAATACTGTAGTCTTCTTAATACACAAGAGCATTTGTTATAAGTTGATTTATAATATTTTATTGTTTTTCAATTCGCTATGATTTTAATGCAGTATTGATTAATGGACATTACTATACATTCCTGACTCCAAAAAACTGCTCAGGAGCTACCTATCACAATTCCACTATTCTGTTTCAAGGGCCTATAGCCCCAACACACACAATTAGCAAGTCAGGGTACCATCTCTGTGGGCACACTATAGAAGAGTATGTGTTACATTTTATTTTCTATTAGGACTCCTATCCCATTTCCCCATCAAGAGTTCTTAAGGAAAAAATAAACTATGCCCCTGCTACTTCTCACTGACCCCCTACACTACGATCATTTATTTTTAATACCACACCCTATTCCTACTTTTGTCACTTCCTTTAATTGCAATATCTAAGACAGGATCTTGACAAGTGGTAAACAGTTTAATTGTTATCCCCTATTCTAGATACTGTATATAAGGGGCACAAGTGCAAAGTAAAAGATTTATGCAAAATTGAAGCGTGTATTGCAGATATTCATCAAATTGCAAGTAAATGGCAATACGCAACTGCTCTGATTATTTACACGCAAGTGCACACTTAGGGAGTTATTTATCAAAATCCGAATTTATCTCAATATTTTCTGCTACAAACTCAGATCAAATCCGCTCAGGTTTTTTTACGCTTATTTATTGTTACATTTTGCCAAAAATTAGCTTTGTGTAAAAAAAATCAGATTTTCGTGATTTTTTTCGGATTTTTCATTAGATTTTCACGTTTGAAAACTTTGGGGTATTGCATGAAACCCAGCACACATCAAAAAATTATTGGCACTTCTGCCATTGACTTATATGCAACCTCGACAGGTCTGAGATGCTGGATTTTCAGATTTGGACTTTTCCATCCTCGGGGTTTAATAAATTCAGAAAAATTCGTAATTTTTTAAAAGTCAGATTTTATTAAAAAAAAATCAGCCTGGGCATTACATTAATTCTAAGGTTCTAAGTATTGCCTCATGCAGGAAGTTATGGCATTTGAACACATAAGCAATATAAATAATAGAGATACAAGTTGCTTATATAATATTATAGGTCCCTGGTAAGCTCTCACCTGGAGTATGCAGTGCAGTTTTGGGCTCCAGTCCTTAAGAGGGATATAAATGAGCTGTAGAGAGTGCACAGACGTGCAACTAAACTGGTTAGCGGGATGAAAGACTTATGAGAGAAATTATGAGGGATGACAAATTATGAGTGTCAAGGTTGGGGTTGATTTCTCTGGAAAAAAAAAAGATGCTTGCAAGGGGGCATGATTACATTTTACAAGTACAGAGGACATTATAGACAGATAGCAGGCAACCTTTTTAACCAAGAAAGGGGATCACTGCACCAGAGGCCACCCCTTCAGATTAGAGGAAAAGAACTTTCATTTGAAGCAGCGTTAGGTGGTTCTTCACGATGAGAACAGTGAGGTTGTGGAATGCACTGCCCAATGTTGTTGTGATCGCTGATTCTGTTAATGACTCTAAGGGGCCGATTCACAAAATTCGGGTGAAGAATTCGAATGAAAAAAATTCGAATTTCGAAGTATTTTTTGGGTACTTCGACCATCGAATTGGTTAAATTCGTTCAAATTCGAACGAAATCGAACGATTCGAAGTAAAAATCGTTCGACTATTCGACCATTCCATAGTCGAAGTACTTGCCCTTTAAAAAAAACTTCGACCTCCTACTTCGGCAGATAAAACCTACCGAAGTCAATGTTAGCCTATGGGGAAGGTCCCCATAGGCTTGCTAAGCTTTTTTTGATCGAAGGATTTTCCTTCGATCGTTTGATTAAAATCGTTCGAATCGTTCGATTCGAACGATTTAATCGTTCGATCGAACGAAAAATCCTTCGATCGTTCGATCGAACGATTAGCGCTAAATCCTTCGACTTCGATAGTTGAAGGATTTCAATTCGAGGGTCGAATTTCGAAGTAATTTTAACTTCGAAATTCGACCCTTAGAGTGGCTTGAATGATTCCGTGGACAAGCATAATATCCAAGGCTATTGTGATACAGGTATGGGACCTGTTATGCAGAATACTTGGGACCTGGGGCTTTCCAAATAATGGATCTTTCCATAATTTGGATCTTAAGACATTAAGACAAGTCTAATAGAAAATAATGTAAACATGAAATAAACCCAATAGGCTGATTTTGCATCCAATAAGGATTAATTATATCTTAGTTTGGATCAAGTACAGGATACTGTTTTATTATTACAGAGAAAAAGGAAATCATTTTTAAAAATTGTGATTCTTTGGTTTTGATTATTTGGATAAAATGTATAATAATGTATCCCATACCTGCACTAAAACCTATAGTAAGTATCGATTGGGTATATATACTTTGTGTGAATGCCCGGAGGGGTTGGTAGGAGTTTATGTATGGATGCTGGGTTTCATTTGGAGGGGTTGAACTTGATGGACTTTGGTATTTTTTCAGCCTGATCTAACTATGTAACTATGCTTGTGAATTACCAAAACAATTCCAAATTTGGATCCATATTAGCGCATTGCATAACTCAATTTAGTTCATAGTTATGCTGTGATTCTGTGAGAAAACGCAGCTTTGCGAGTAGTAAAACATGACAGTTTGTGTCTAAATGAGCTTCCTGTGCAGATTTGAATTGTACTCTTTATTTGCAGTGTGGCTAGCCCAAATGTACCAATGTAATTCCTGGGAAATGTGCATATTTTTCATGTTTCATTACACCAAGAGCATAATATAATTTTTCATAGAAATTTTACTTACTGGAACTTGCTGAAACGCTATACAGATTTTTCTTAAAAAACAGATCATACTACCTTGCTAAGAACTAATTCTAACAATTTCAATAAATAATCATAGTAGTATATACATTATATGTATATGTAATGTATATACATTATGTATATACACCAGTCAGTTGAACTGAAGAAGCTGCTCGGATGAGTAGTGAAACGTCTTCATTGATTACTCAGCAAGTCCAGTTGTTTTTAGATTGACCTATACTAGATATACTATGACCTGGATGAATGAAAATCTTCATAGTCATAAGTCCTAATATATAAAATCAATCTTCACTGTCAGAATGCAGATAAGAGATTTTTTTCTGGTAATATAAAGCCTTCATACAGTACATAATATCCTGTTTCCTAGGGGTTACAGAGCTACATTTTACAACCAACTAAGTGACATGTTCCCTTTATGGACTTTTGGATTATGAACTAGACTTTTGGATTTTTATCATTTAATCATTTAATCATTGTCAATCACACAAAAAAAATGAGCGTTGAAAATAAAAAAAGATTCATAAATATCAAAATGCAGCTACTGTTTTTGTGGTGTGGGGAATATATTTAATTATAACTTCTTCCATTGATTGGATTCTAGCAGACTGTATAGACATGAGGGTAATCTTTACATAAGTATAAGTTACTAAAAGAGAAAAGCATTTGTTTGTCTGTTTTCTTACCTCCACCACTTTTTGTTTTTGTAAACAAATTATTAAATGCATGCCATAATTCTGATGGTATAGTTTTCTCAATACTATTAAGATTCACATTTTTAGATCCAAGTGAATGTTATCTCTTTACATTTTAAAAATGGTGTGTAGGCAGTTGTCTCAGTTCATTATGCATTTTTCTTTAGCTTCTGATTTGTAATGTAATGTAACAAAGGGAATTCATACGACTGACATATAAGTGAGAAAGAGCTATAATCACTGGAAGAAAGCAATTCGGCTTATTTCGAGCCAGGGAATATCTAAGCAGAAAAGCAGCAGTAACTTTTGTTTTGGCATCGTTTCAGGTATTCAATGTGAGTGACAAGTGAGCCCAATTACTATGCTTTATCAGCCCTGCACTTGTTGATGCAGGATACTGTGGAAAACATGGCGCTATTTGCTGGTAAAAGCACCGTATCCAACTACACAGGACAAGTATTAATACAAGCAAAAGAGCTTATATTAATGTAAGTACACAAAAGACTGTATGGAAATCTACCAACCTGATCCATTATGTATCCCTACAATGATTGTCATGTAAATTATTTTGGATAGGCCAATAGGAATAAGCTGGTTAACACGCTGTTAGAAATATTATTGATTAAAGAAGTCTATTTTTGTAAAATTTTATACACCCAATTAGATTATATTTTTTTTCCTAAATTAATTGCCCCAAATAATGTACTTGACAGTGTGGGGCAGATTTACTTATGGTCGAATATTGAGGGTTAATTAACCCTCAATATTCGACTGCCGAATGTAAATCCTTTGATCGAACAGTAGGCAACAATTACAGTAATACAGATACTTATATTAAACAGCGAGTTACTAACATTGTTATACAGCATGAGAATGATCAAAGCTAATTGATTACCATACCATTTTACATTTTCCTAGTGCTAGTAAATGATCACCACTTTGTAAATTAATTTGTAGTTCTTGTACACCATTTGTTAAAATTATATTATTACCACATCATAATCTACATATTACAGATTTTAAAATGTAACTATTGCATCATAAACTATCCTCAATCAATTCATAATAGATTTATATCTTCTTAAGAAACTGTGATAAAGTTGAACCAGATGAATCGGCTTTCCCTAGCATGTGTATCAATTTCCAGCAGCCTCATAAACCAGATAGGTTGAGTGAGTCCTCCCTATATAAATCATTCCCTTTACCCACTTCCCAGCCAGATCATTGAGGCTGAAGGTCTCCTTTACAACAGCGAGCAAAGTGCAATTCTGACCAACATTTTTTTCCCATAATGCAACATTTCATGGCATAGATTTTCAGCATCATTGCAGTTTCAAGGGGAGTTGTGCCTTACATAATAGCGGATGATATGTCAAAATTGTATTTTTCTTTGGGGGGGGGGCATTTTGTTCCTGTTCCTAGCTAAGATAACAGCTTCTATCTTGGCTACCAGGCAGTATTTTAATGGTGCTCCTACTACATTTTCAGTATTCCAGGGCTGGGGCTTCTCCCATGACAAGTGTCTGACCCTGTGCCAGTAGCCCAGTGTGCTCCTGAGTCTAGACATGTTCTGCTCCTCCTGCTCACAAAGGGCAACGTATTCAGGCACATTTTCACTATCAATATCCACCCAAGTGATAAAGAAGCAGCTCCTTTAATTAGGACTGTGAACAGTCTGGCAGTTTCCTTATTATTCTTATTTGCACTTGAACAGCATTAGCAATAAAACATACTGTCCTGTCTTAAAATATAGTTTCCATATCTTGCATCCACCAAGGCTGTTGCCTGGTGTCTCTTCTATTATTTTTGTTATAAAAAAAACTAAGGACATAGAGGGTGACTATTTTAAGTGTTCCAAGTCTGGTTAATTTCCTGGCACAGTTAAGCAGTATTAGGGCAGATTGAAATTCAAGAACCAATTATTGTTCATCAGATTCACCTTTAAAATAAAAATCTATGCCATGAATTTTCTACCAAGTATGTGAAAGGACAAACTTTTAGACAGAGAGGTGAAATTCTTTGCTCTATTGATCTAAAAGAGAAACCGATTGTAAATTAATCAATTTTCTGTCTGCAGTTGAAGCCTAAGATGTTGGATAGGGTAAAAGGTACAGAGGAACAAAGATATTTTAGAAGCCGAAGCAACAGCAGCTTATCCTTTAACTATGTATAAATATATAAGGGGATCATATAATAATCTCTCTAATACTTTATTTACCAGTAGGTCTTTCTAGCTGACACAAGGTCACCCATTCCGATTAGAAGAAAAGAGGTTTTGCCTAAATATTCGGAAGGGGTTTTTTACAGTGAGAGCTGTGAAGATGTGGAATTCTCTCCCTGAATCAGTTGTACTGGCTGATACATTAGATAGCTTTAAGAAGGGGTTGGATTGTTTTTTAGCAAGTGAGGGAATACAGGGTTATGGGAGATAGCTCTTAGTACAAGTTGATCCAGGGACTAGTCCAATTGCCATTTTAGAGTCAGGAAGGAATTTTTCCCCCTCTGAGGCAAAATGGGGAGGCTTCAACTAGCAGTTAGGCAGATAAACAGAAGACAGTAGTTAAGTAGCACAGTAATCTGAGTTACACACATCAGACTTTGACATCTGAACTTAACTATAAATTAAACCTCGTTTTAAACTACAAGATAATTATAACAAACATGGATTAATTTGTTCCCCCCCCCCCAAAGATAATGTTCTCTTTTTTCACTTAGTTAGGACTGATTAATAGACACTGCCTTGATGGGGCGCGTCAGCTTATGCATACTTTGTAAAACTTTGTAGCTAAAAGTGTTTGTCTTTACTAAATGTTACTTTTAAGTTGAGCAAAAGTAAGTTTTCCCTGGGAAAAAAAGTTTGATGGGGTAAAGTTGTGCAGTATATATATATATATATATATATATATTTAAAACCAACAAAAAAGTCAAGACAACCTTATGCAAATTAAAAAGTTTTTATCAACAGGTAACAGCAAACATGTGACGTTTTGAAGCTCCCGCTTCTTTCTCAAGCATATATATATATATATATATAAAACAATGGATGCTGGCACTACTCATATAGTAGGTATATCGTAGCCAGGAAATATGTTACAATGTAGACAGAGAATCACACTCACAGGACTTAATGCAAAATTTCTTGTGTTTATTACAGCAGAAAGCTAACATTTCTGCTAGCACTCTTAGCCTTTATCAAAGTGCTTGATATAAACAATCCACAACCCCTGCCTAATGGTTTTAAAAATTAGTGGTGAGCACAACTTTCCCTTGTTTGTTATAGTTTGGGAGTTTTACTTTGAAAGCAGCAAATAAATTGCAGGTAGAACTTAGTCCCTGTGTAAAAATGTATAATGAAGCAATGGAAACAATAGAAGCAATAGAATTCTTAATGAATCCGATGCAATTTGAGTGTAGGACTGGCCAGATATGGGATGACTTTGACGTACTTGGCTAGCTTAAATATATTGCAATATATGGACAAACTTTTTCCAACATAACGTCACTGCATACAGTTCATCAGTGTTTCAGCTTCATGAATTCAAAATTTCCCCCCACACTGGGGTTCTCACCATACTGGTTGTCTTTCACACTTCACATATTTAGGCTTCTCAATAAGCCCCTTTACTCTCACCTAAAGGGGCACAAATTCACCAGCCTGGCCTGTTCTGTACTGAATACTATAGCTTCCAGGGCCAGAACGCAATATCCTTTAAGCAGAAAGACCATTCTCTGTTTCGACACATCTCCCTTGCAGCTTTCAACTCCTATAGGGAAGAAATTAATGGCAAAGCACACCTTTTTACCCTTCTCTGGGGTCATTCTACCACATACCACCCCTCTGCTTCAGCCAGTAGGGGTGAGCTCCATAAGCCACCCTACCTCTTTGTTGCTCTAGGGCAGGGGTGTCCAAACTTTTTGCAACGAGGGCCAGATTTGGTGAGGTGAAAATGTGTGGGGCCGACCATTCAGCCTGACATTCTTTGAACCATTAACATGATTTATCACATTTAAACAAGGAATTGCATAGCCATAACAGTAATATTTGGGCACCTTAGTGAAATGATCTGACAGTTGGTCTATACTGCTGCCGGTGCACTGAAGGTGTTGCAATAGACACGTACTGGCACTTAGTGACACGCTGCTTTCACATACTTCTTTAGTTTACTGTACTGGCACGTCAGTACATCTACTGACACCTTCAGCCCTAAAGAAGTATGCAAGAGCGGTGCGTCACTACGTGCCAGTACGTGTCTATTGCTAACACCTTCAGCACATAGGTATAGACCAAGTGGCAGATCATTTTACTAATGTGCCCAAATATTACTGCTATGGCTACCCGATTCCTGATCGCACTGTGCCGCATTATTATTTCATGATGGAGGCCGGTGTAAATTTGAAAATGGACCACCATTGGCCTGCGGGCTGGACTTTGGACATGCCTGCACTAGGTGATCGGCTGACTGAGGATCTGCATGACCCATCTCCTCAAGGTTGGTGGAAGAGCTCTAAGCTAAGTTACATGCTAGAAAAAGGTCAAAATCCGAGTCTCTAGAGTCATGTACACAATTTAACACATACAACTCAACCCAAGTGTACACACATGCTGTCCTGTAAACATTTACTTATCTCGGGCATAATTTGTTTGCATTTTTATTTTACTTTACTCCCCCAGGTAATCATACGTGAATCACAGGAGTCACCTGCACATGCAGTCACACAGACTGGCAGACACACACTCTGTTAATAGGCAGCCCATACTTGACATCATCTGTATCGGGACTTAACCCAATCTCTGGCAGACACACACTTTCTGCCTCCAAGATTCCTTCCATAGCAACGCTACATTCAGTTGCTTCTTTGCCAGCAAAACATTTACTCTCTGTTTTACAGGCCAACTGTACCTTTACCTTACACTCGGGCAGACTTTCCTTCTTCTCAATAGAAGGCACACATTTGGCCACGGAACTTTTAACTTCACCTTTCAAAATTCCCTCACAAGCATTTTCTTCTGTGACTTGCGCAGCCACATAAACAGGAGGCAGTTTTATAATTTCCTCACTCACCTCCTAAGACACTCCGTGTCACTTATCACCATTGGCAACCATGTTACCATTTTTCACATAATCACATTCTGTTTGGTTCTCACTCAATACACACTCAGTGAGCTCAGCACATCCCTGCGTCTATCAGGACGCACGTGCATCAATGCAATGATGTCGACGTAGACACATGCATGCACACAAATATCTACGAGGCCTGGTGTGCATCCATCTGGCAGCGTGAGCAAAGGTAAGAGAGCGCACCTGACCAGCATAGGGCCTTACAGTAATAGCTATTTACCTATTACACTACAAATGTTGTATATGGTGGTATAATACCAACTTGCAGTTCCAGTATCTTTCCTTCACACATGGTTATCTGAATGCAATTAAAGGTATATTTTGCAATATTTAAAGGGATTTTACTAAGCATATAGTATGTTTTAGTTTTATGTTTTAATCATGGAAACTTTTAAATTGGTCTTTATGTTTTATAGTTTTTTAATGATCTGCCTTTTTCATCTTTATCTTTATAGCTTTTTAATGATGGGGTCACAGACCCATTTAGGCAAAAATGTTTTGCTCTTTAAATCTAAATTTGTATCGCCACTGTTACTTCTGATTGCTTAGCTTTCTATTCAGGCCCTCACTTATTCATATTTCAGTCTTTGCTTCAACCACTGCCTTGTTGCTCAGGTAAATATTGTAGGTCCTCATCATTTTGATAACTGCTAAAATTCCAAATTTGAAAGTTACTGAACAAAAAACTATAGAAATAAAAACCAATAATACTTTTTTAAAAATGTTCCAAGGATATGTAGTATATATTTTTTTAAATAATTCACTGTTAATTATTTACAATAGATATTTATTAAACACTGGTAGGGTTACCTATTGAAATTTTTTAAGAATGACCAGGTAGCAGAGGTCTGGTTCAGAGTTCATGCCATTTGAAAAAACTTTGGTTATTTACACAATATCAGTACTTGGGGTTGGAGGTCTCCTAAGATAAAGTATTTGAGATCCTCAGAGTTTTCACCTGGAATCAGTAGCTTCACATCAGATCTGTAAATCTGTGCCAGGTATTTTGGATAATGGCATCATTTTTGGGATGGTCAAACATCAAAGTTTGTGGAGTTTCACAACTGGTTATTTTTGCCATCACCATCTTAGATAAATAAATAAACACATGTAATTCTACTTAGGTTAAAGTATTACCTGATAGTTCTTTATAGGCCAGGGTGTCAGGTGTCCCTACTCTTTAACAAGACACTCTGTCTAGACCCCACTTGCTAGATGGAGTGGATGGTGCTAGAGAGCCTGAGGTAGGAAGCCTCAGATGGAGTGTAAGTTAGTAGGCTAGTGTGAATTTAGATCTCGCTATAGCTTACTGTAGAAGTAAGAGTCAGGCTGAGGTTAGTTAGCTAAAATGTCAGAGGCTCCAATGAGGAAAGCAGAAAGGGTTAGTACCTGGGTGTCACCCACCAGCATTGGGACTCAGGCAGATAGACTCAGGGATAGATATATCCATGAGAAGCACAACTTGTTATGGCCTTGTATTCTAGGGACCTTGCTAGTAAGTACTACTGCTATACACGTACAATGAGGGCCCACCTGAGAGACAGAGGGCCATGTAACACATCCTAGAAAACACATTACTTTATAAGGGACCAAACTGTGTTAGTTTTAGTAGAGGGTTGAACTGTGACAGGCAATTTGATACATGCAGTAAGGTAATTAGGTTCCCAGTGCAAAGCATGCATCGGACCTTTGTCTTTAAAATGCAGATGTTTGTGTCTGGAATCCCAATAAATTGCATTAGCTCACATTTTTCCTCTCATGTGCCTTATCCACTGCAATTTGAAATTGCATCTGCAGATTAAGAGTTCCTTCAAGATAAATTCAGTGGAATACCTTGTCAATAGAGGTCATAAGTAACTTCTTTAAACAGTATTAGAAATAATTGCAGTTGCAGTGTTATTGCACATCATACACACAGAAGCTCTAATACAAGTGTTAAAAATGAAGAACATTATTGATGTAATTTTTCAAATTGTAATTTAATAAAGAATGCAATTTTGAGAAATGCAGATGTCATTAGAAGGCAGGAGTTAAATAAGGTTAATGACAGACAGTATCAACCAATCTCTAAAACCAGGCACCTTGCTTGCAGTCTATGCATAATCAATCATCAAATCATTATATCCTTGCCAATAGCTTTTTATTAGTGGAGTTGTTGCTGCAGAAAGTGAGGCTTTCCATCAATAATCTCTGGTTGGAAAGAGGCAGGTATGAAAAGAAAGAACAATTATTGAAGCATTTGATGAAAGTTGAGTATTTAAAATGAAAAAAGACAGAGCTATTAAGGTAAATTACAATGTGTACTATTGGGGAGAAGTAATTCCAATATTTTGTTTTGCGGAATTATTGCATTATTATTATTATTGCATGTATTCATTAAAAAGGCTTTTGCATAGTCAGCATATAGTAACTCTCTCATTTCTGTAAGCTATTTATCAGTTATTTCTCACCTTATAAAATGTAAATATTTTTATTGTTTATAGGTCAACTATACCCAGAATTTGGGTTAGACCGAGCGCTGGCACAAGGGTGCTTCTTGCAGCTGGTCAATTCCACAGCATGAGTTAGACCGAGCGCTAGCGATTTCTTTCTATATAGCCTTTAAAACGGGGAATGATTTACAGGTGTATGTTAATTGGCTGGGGCTTAAGGGTAGAACTCCACGGGCAATTTTACCTGTGATACCTTCCATTCCGACGCGATGAGACTAATCGCAGTCATCATGTCGGATGCTCAAAATCTAATGTAAGTAATACAAATGTGCACATACAGATGAAGCCACTTAGATTTGTGAGTTAAATGCGTCGTGACTCAGGGTTAATTGAAGAAACTGTGTTATCTAAAGTCATCTTAACTCATTTAATGCATTTAACCTTTTCATTAGCATACCAAAGCTCCATTGTTCACAATGGTGAATGCTTTAATTAGATGGGATGTTGTGACGCAGTTTTCTGTGTTAAATGAGATAAATGGGATATCTGTGTTTAGTTATTCTGTGTCAAACAGACAAACCAATGTGGCTGCATCTGTAGAAGCTGATTGCATACGACACAACCGTCGAATGCAAATAGTGCATGTATCATCTTCATCCGACAGTCGTGTAGGATGCAATCAGCTTCTACGTGCGACATTTGTACTACTTTCATTAGATACGGCACAACCTACTATGTGATGCCTGTGATTAGTCTCATTGCATTGGACCGGAAGGTATAGCAGGTAAAATCTCCCGTGGAGTTCTACCCTAAAAGCTCCCTGCTTTCTCACTAGGGTTTCTGTGTTAAGGGTAAGTGCACTGTTGCTCTTACTACTCAGTCACACTGTTTGCACTACAAACTTAGAATGCTAATGGATAGTATATGAATCATGTACAATGAGGGGCCTTGATGTAGCATGTGAGCTTACATATTTTGGCCAAAGTGTGGTACTAACACCGCATTTTTTTTTTTTTATAATAATTTGTTCTAATTAATTTTTCTCTTTATTTTATGTACACATATTGGCTTTTTATCACTCTTTTTTAACAATCCTGCAGCAGATCAGTGTCCGCATAATACCAGCACTTCCACAAACTTTGACAGCAAAACATAACAAATTGGCAATGAGATGCCCCTTCTACAGTATCTCTGCAGCTTTTCTTCCACACCCTGGTGAGCCTACCATTCCTTTTACTGCTTGGATCCGTATGTTTGAAAATTACATTAAATTTGAAATTACATTATTGCTGCTGACCAAGGGTAGATTTCTGCTGCTAGACAGCGTGCTTTACTTATTCATTGCCTGGGAGCTGAGGGACACCGTATATTCTATACATTACCATTTCCTGATGAGACTAATTAAACTGCACTTACTGCTATAAAGAACTTTTTCATGGCAAGAGTAAATATGGTTGCTGAAAGATATAAGTTCCGCCAATTTGGGCAGCTTAATGGTGAATCAACAGAACAATTTGTAGCAGCTTTGAGGGAGCTGGTTGTTACCTGAGAGTATCGGAATCTAACAAATGAAATGCTAAGAGACCAAATAGTGGAAAAAACAAACTCATCGTGCATTAGAGAGAGACTGCTCCTAGAGTAGGATTTAATCCTTGCAAAGTCTATTACAATTGCTAGCCAAATTGAAACAGCAGTGGCAGAGGCTAAGGGGCAAATTCACTAAAGCGCGAAGCGGCTAACGCTAGTGCAAATTCACCAGCGTGATGTCATTTCGTTACTTTGCCAATTTACTAATGGTGCAGGCGTAAATTTGCTAGCGAAGTGGACCTACTCTAGCGCTACTTCGCAACCTTATGCCAGGCGAAGTTGCGCTATGGCGAAGGGATGTAATTATATTAATTCACTAACTTGCACATTCTAGTGAACGTTACCTCTTGCGCCAGACTTGCCTTCGCCACCTCAGACCATGCGAAGTGCAATAGAGTAGATAGGGCTTGCTTCTAAAAAAGTTTAAGTCCCAAAAAATGCTGGCATCTTTTACTTTTTTAAGGGTGATAGGCTGAAAAAGATTGTAATTTTTTTGGGGGGTACACTCCTTCTCCCCTACATTTCCTAACATATGGCACCTAAACTATACAGTGGGCACATGTATAGGGCAAAATAACAACTCTATTTTATTTTATGAAGCTTTCCCAGGCTTGTGTAGTGTAATGTATGTCCTGCTACATATACGTCCATTGTACTTTAACTTGTATGCAAATACAAGCTTTGCTTGACGAAGTAACGCTAGCGAAACTTCGCTACCTTTCGCCTCCCTGAGCGCAACTTTGGATTTTTGTGAATTAGTGGCGCATTGGCGAAACTTCGCCTGGTGAAGTGCGGTGAAGCCAACACTGGCACAACTTCGAAGGTAAGTAAATTTGCCCCCTAAAACTCTGTCAGGGAACTGCTGGGAATGTACAGATTCAACACTGTGGCCTAATAATACATAGTCACAGGCAAAATACAGTGCTAAGGAGAGGGATTCACTGCAAAACCGTGCAGCCAATACAAATAAAAAAATACTGCTTTCGCTGTGGTTCAACACAACACTCTGCAGATTATGCTACATGTCCTGCAAAAGCACAGTGCTGCAAATGCAAAAAAGTAGGACATTTTGCTAAGATCTGCTGTAGTTGTTCATGAAGTCACTACTACAAATGTTACGGTCAGTGGCAGAACTACCAGGGGTGCAAAGGGTGCAGCCGCTCCCGGGACCCATGCTTCTGCACCCCCGATGGGGCCTGCGTCCCTGAAGAGAAATCGCTTCAAGTAATTGAAGCACCGTTCTCCGTGGTGCGTTCACTGCATTGCGCATGATGTCACTGATGGCGCACTCGTGTGCGCAAGCAGTTCCTTCCATTTGCGCCAAACCAAATCCTCCCGATAGTGACAGCCAGGGTCAGACTGGCCCACTCTTTCTGCTCTTAAACTCTCTGCTTCTGGACACGCCCATCCATACTGAAAAGAGCCTGTCCTTACCAGTTCACGCTCTGAAATTATGCTCGCGATTGTGGAACTGCTGCTGTGTGAGTGTGAATGTGTGCTGGAAGTGGACTTCTTCAAATGAGCTTGAGTCAGCTAGTTTCCCAATATGAAAGCAGTACTCGGTGCATGTACCATCAGTGGTCCATCCTCCACCATTGATCCAAAAAGAAGTTTCAATACAGCGCCAATAGATTAAAATGCCTTTATTGGTACATTACATGGCAAACAGCCTGGTCCGCAACGTTTCAGGCCTTCAGGCCTTTTATCAAGCTCACTGTATGTAGTACATCTTAGAGTGGTCCTGATTCACCTCGACCTTTGATAAATCCCCTTAATGTGCATTTATTGTTTTATTCATTCCTAGAAGTACTAAAGACTAATACTGTTTTACATTTTGCACATGAGAGACCCTCTACCCTTCAGTGGTATACTTTATTTCATTCAGTTGTTCGCTTTGGCATGGGTATGGTTGACTAAAACTTGAAAGCATACATGTATTTGCAAAGAATGAATTACTTGTACAGTAGAAACTTTTATTCAGATAAACAGCACATTTATTGGTTTGATTACAGGAGTTATTTACAAATGCAAAGTGAATTCAGAAGCAATTTGCCATATTTTTTAGCCATAATGCAACAAATCTGAACAAAAGTTTCTCAAGTTTATCAAAGGTCGAAGTGAATTTTCAAATGAAAAAAATGTGAATATCCAGCTAGTTTGTGTGTACTTCGACTAGGGAATAGTCCAAATTCTATTTGAATTTAAAAAAAATGTGAAAATTTGAATACCGAAATGTATCATGTACTGTCTCTTTAAAAATTAGACTTTGACCATTCGCCATCTAAAACCTGCCGAATTGCTGTTTTAGCCTATGGGGGACCTCCTAGAAACTATTTGGAGTCAATTGGTGGACTCTGAAAAATCTAGGTTTTTTGGGGGAAAAACTTTGAATCAAATTCGATTGAATGTGCTATTCCTTTGATTCGTACGATTCAAATGTATCCGAATACGGACCTATTCGACCAAAAAAAAACTTTGACTTAATTTTGGTTGGTCTTTTTGAATTTCAAAATTTTTTTAAAGCGAAATTCGACCCTTGATAAATATGCCCCCAAATCTTTATCAGCCTCCTCACTGATAAGATCAGAACCTACCTAAAAAGAAAAACAAGGTTGTGTTCCTATAGTGTATTGTATATAAAGCATTTTTAATAGAAAGAATTGGATTTACAATTAAAAGTGAAATAATTTATGATTTAAGATTAAGCTAGTCTATGAAAAATAGGCAACGGTGTAGTTTATTGTATATAAAACAAAAGGTAATGGATTTGGGGTTGCACTAACCACATGGATTAAAAAAAAAACATTCCCAGTTACTGGGAATAAATGAAAGTGATATTAAATAAACATAATATAACAAGACACCCCTGCTAAATGAAATAACAGAGGCAATCATTAAGCAATAAACTATCATCACCTCAACAATAAATGCAAACATCGGATTGCATGGTGTGGTTGACCGCACTAGTGTCAATTTGACCAGTGTTTGTAAATGTGCCCTGTGTCCACAATGTCATTTTATATATATATACATATATATATATATATATATATATATATATATATATATATATATATATATCTCCACAAAAACCGCACACATAGGACTTATTAGTGCAAAAAAATGAAAAAATGTTTTATTCCGACGTTTCGGTTCACATACAGGAACCTTCCTCAGGTGGGGTACCACATATAACCTTGGCCACAAGGTTAATATTTAGGGAGGACAAAACAGTCCATCTAAGGGACAACCCATAGCTACAATCAACTGATTTGAACTTTGCACTAATCTGGTATATTTAGTGACTGCAATATTGTCACTGTTAAGGGGGTGGAAATATATGACTGTGAATCAACCACATAATACCCAACACAAGAGTGCATTTACAAGTAGAAAAGAGTTTTGCACCTGCTTCAATTCATTTCTTCAGGTCCCCAGGCACAGGTACAGGAAACAAGAATAAAACCCCCTCCCCATCCTAGCTTCCCCGTGTTTTTGTTTCCTGTCCTCCTAGGATCAGGTAAGTATACTAGGGGTCCAGCTGGATTCCTGGTGGTTCTTATCAGGCTAACCGTCCGCCCCTAGCTGTGGGTTTACGGTTTTTGCCTCTCCCTTCCCCTGCCTCCGTGTTCGTAAGCTCCTGCTGGGGTTTTAAGAATATTTTGTACCTGCGGCAGGTTGCTGTGCACCAAGCATTGTGTGGAAGGCAGCACCTAAGTCCGGATCCCAGCAGACTAGTCCGTGTGGCTGTGTAGGAGGGAGTTGTGCGCGTCACTGGGTAACTGTTCTTACTTCCGGGTTCGGCTGGCGGGTCACGTGATGACGCGGCGGTAATTTTAAATACCCGTTTTTCCTTTTCTGTGCTGTAGCCTCCCTACACTGCGGCTGCGGTGCAGTTTTTCTATAGTTCTGGTAAGCTGGTTCTGGTAAGGATTGTTTAGGTTGGGTGGAGGATTTTGGTTTTTTGTGTCTTCATTGTATTTTATTTTCAGCCATGTCCTCTCGCTCTGAAGCTGTCCAGGAGCTCCGGCCGGCGCATCCCTCCTTGCCGGCGTCGCTCCCAAATGGCGGCGCCAACTAGACGCCAGAATGGCGCCCAAGTATAGGAATACTTTCCCTAAGTGTATCCTGGGTTTCCTGTAAGCTTATTGCTAAATCTTGTTCCTGATTTATATCCTGACCCTTTGCCTGGACTTTGGACTTTGTTGATATCTGCCTGCCTGTGAACTCTTGCCTGGATCCTGACTATTCTTTGTTTAACCCTTTGGACACCGCGACCTGGTTCCCTCAAGAGGGCTTCCTCCTTGATCCTGACTACCTCCCTGGAGGGAGCTCCCGGCTCCCTGACAGAAGCTAGGGATCATGAAGAAAGATCCAAGAGATGTGGGCTGTGCAAGTTCAGACTTCCACGTGATTTTCTGAAGAGAATTTGTTCGGAGTGCTCAAAGAAAACTTTCAACAAGAAATACCGGAGTCAATGTCTGAATTTATGTCCTGGTTTAAATCAAATATGCAGCAGACCTTTGATACGTTTAAAGCCTCTTCTCAGGTTCAACCACAGGCAAGTACTTCTGCAGCTAGCCAGGTGGGGGCGCCGGAAATACATGATGTTTTGATGGATTCGTCTGATGATGATATAAAGGAAGATGGTTAAGGCTGATCTTCAATGGATCTAAAAGATGAGGACAAGCCTCGCTCCAAGCAAGATATGATGTTCTTGGGTCGTAAGAGGTCACCTAGAGTATTTCCAGTCCATGGGGTGATTTCAGAGATCATTTCTAAGGAATGGTTGAAGCCTGAAAAGAAGTTAACGCTACCTAGAAAGTTAAAAGCTTTGTTTCCATTTGATGAGAAGGTGGCAGTCGCTTGGGATGTTCCTCCTAAGGTGGATGTGGAGGTGGCCAGATTGGCAAAAAAGACAATGATTCCTGTTGAAGACAGAGCCAGTTTTAGGGATCCTATGGATCGTAAAATTGATGCTGCTTTCAAGAAGCTCTATGAATCTTCTGCTGCAGGATTTAGGCCAGGGGTGGCCATGGCTTGTTGCATTCGTTCTATTAGACTTTGGCTCACTCAGCTGGAGCAGGATATGGAAGATGGAGTCTCTAGGGAAGATAGGAAATCATCAAGTTAGCGGCAGACTATTTGGGCGATGCTTCAGTGGAGAGCATTAGAATAGCACCCAGATCTTCTGCTCTTGCAGTAGCAGGCAGGCATGCGGTGTGGCTCAAACATTAGGCAGCAGACTTGGCGTCAAAGAACAGACTTTGTGCCATGCCTTTTGAGGGTCCTTTTCTCTTTGGTAAAGAGTTGGAAGCTTTAGTTTCTAAATTAGGAGAAACAAAAAAGTTTTTACCTCAGGACAAAGTTTTTTTCCCCAGAGAAGATTTTTTCGTCCACCAAATCAATCCAAGGGATCTAGAGAGACGAAGAAACCTTTTTTTCGTTCCATCCGAGGTAAACCAGGTAGACCCCAGAAGGGAGCAAATAAGTCATATGAAGCTCGCAAGACTGACCAATTCTGATGCCAACTAATTCAGACCGGTAGGGGGAAGATTTCGTTATTATTTTCACGAATGGACAAGGATCACCAGCGATCCTTGGGTTCTAAGTATTATCAAGGAGGGGTACAGGCTCGAATTGGCCTCTCACCCTGTCATGATACAGGCCTGTAATAGTTAATAAAACAGGCCACGGTATCATGAGAAATATGTCTACCAGCATCTAAATCAGACACATAACAGGCCTCTTTTCACTATGGTCAGAGGGGTCAGAGCTGTAATGCACTCCTCCATGCCCTGGCTGATAAGAGCCATTCCATGGGGAGGGGGAAGCCCAAGGAGTGAGAACTTAAAGTTCCCAGTAAGACCCTCAAAGGTGAAATAAAGGTCACATATAAGGTATACTCCTTATATTTATCCTATATATCCTATATATTTATCCTCACAGAACCCATACCTCTTGTACCAACAGTATAAACAACTGGTGATGTGTTCAAGGCACATTCATCTTTGCAACGAGTCCAAACATGACTAGGTTTGGTACTCTGTATATCAGATGTGAATATCTGGGCAGCGGCAGGTCACACAGTATTGATGTTTATTATCTATGGAATCCCTGTGAGAATTAATAACCAATGAATATAATATCATCTCTCTCCTATGTTCCAATAAGGAGTTATGGTCATTATATTCTTGGTCCAGTTACTACTCACAGGAGGTCATAAAAACTCAATCTGTGTCCTGCTAGGCCACACCCCTTGCATTACTGAGGGAGGGGGGAGTGTGCAGTTACCTGATGCCCTGAAATCACTGATAAATAGTAGGGATGCACCGAATCCACTTTTTTGGATTCGGCCGAACCCCCGAATCCTTCGTGAAAGATTCGGCCGAATACCGAACCGAATCCGAACCCTAATTTGCATATGCAAATTAGGGGTGGGAAGGGGAAAACATTTTTTACTTCCTTGTTTTCTGACAAAAAGTCATGCAATTTCCCTTCCGCACCTAATTTGCATATGCAAATTAGGATTCGGATTCGGTTCGGCTGGGCAGAAGGATTCGGCCGAATCCGAATCCTGCTGAAAAAGGCCGAATCCTGGCCGAATCCCGAACCGAATCCTGGATTCGGTGCATCCCTAATAAATAGTCAGCTCTTCTGACTAAACTTTGGATTTACTGTGGAGGACCAATTGCGATTGGATGTTATCCCGTTTGTTTCCCCTTGCCTCCAGGACCAGGAATTCTATATCTTTGGAGTTAAGTATAGGTTTTCCATGTTTTCCCTTTTATTTTACAACTGTTTGTAATTGTATTATTGAATGTATGTCTCTTTTTGTAACATCTTTTTGTATATTGCACTGTTATGACTTTTATAATATTAAAGAGAATTTAATAAGATTGTCTTTGGTGTTCTAAACGAACCTAGCCTGAAAGAGTGTAACTGTGAGCCTTAACCCTCTGCATGCTGAAGTACTTGTTGAATCAGTAGGAACTAACTGACTATAGTGAGAAACTGTTTACTGCATTGGTGTATTGTGAATTATTACCTGTTAGAGAGAACAGGGGAATAGTCACATTAGGTTTCTATCGCCTGTGAATGATAGATGGTGGCAATGAATGAGTTTGTGGGTGTTGGTTGGTGTTTGGAGTGCTTTTGTGTTAGTCTAACCTGTGTGCAAGGTGGATGAGAGACTGAGTGAGTGACCCAATAGCCACACCTAAAGTCACGTGCGGTTGGAAGTACCGTGTCCGTGACACACCCAAAACCTTGTTTTCTTTGCACAAGGATTTCCAGAGAGTTTGTGAAGAGAACATATCATCTCAAGGGAGTTCAAGAGTTTGTGCAGTCCCGTGTTTTGGTTCCAGTTCCTCGAGTCGATGAAGGAAAGGGACTTTATTCCGTTTTTTTAGTCCCCAAACGGTCAGGCAGATTTCGTATGATAATCAATCTGGTTTATATAAATACCTTCATAAAGAAGATTCATTTCAGGATGGAAGAAGTAAGAACAGCAATTTTCGATCTTACAAGAAGGAGATTTCATGGCGACAATCGATTTCCAGGATGCCTACCTTCATATTCCAATTTGGGAGGGACACCAACAGTTCCTCAGAATTGCTCAGAGATCAGCACAAGGCAAGTCATTACCGATTTGCAGCTCTGCCATTCGGGCTGTCGTCATCCCCTCGCATCTTCACCAAAGTTTTGGTGGTAGTGGTAGCTTTTTTGAGAACCCAGAATGTTCAAATTGTTCCTTATCTGGACAACTGGCTATTGAAAGCGTCTTCCTACAGTCTGTTACTCAGCCATCTACAGAGGACAATTTCCTGTCTAGAGACTTTAGGTTGGAAGATCAATTATCAGAAGTCAGATCTCATTCCTTCATAGAGGAAACAATTCCTGGGGGTCCTGCTGGACTCAAAACAAAGTTGTACTTACCTTCCTCAGCTGAGGAAGATGAACCTGTGCAGTTATTTGATGAATCTCTCTCAGCAGAGAGTAGTCTCGATCAGGCAGGCCATGTCAGCTCTGGGAGCAATGACAGCAACAATAGAGGCGGTTCCTTGGGCCAGACTGCACATGAGATTTTTACAGAGAGCAATACTGAGAATTTGGGATGGCACAGAGAGCTCTCTGGACAATCCCATGACACTACCTCCTCATGTGAGACACTCGCTAACTTGGCAGAAGGACCCAAACTTGTGCAAAGGAGTTCCTTGGGTCGTGAAGTGGTGGAGCATTTTAACAACCGATGCCAGCAGGAAAGGATGGGGAGCAACTCTGGAGCAGAATGTCTGGCAGGGCATATGGTCTCCTCAGGAAGCATCTCTCTCCTCCAACCACTGGAAGCAACTGGCTGTTTGGAGGGCTCTCAAAGCCCTCCAAAAAAAAGGTGTAGACAACACCAGAGCTGATTTAATGAGTTGCAGACTGGTAGTTCCAGGGGAATGGTCTCTCAGTCTGTCAGTCTTTTGGATGCTGAGTTGTCGGTGGGGTTGTCCGACTACAGATCTCATGGCTACAAGAGAAAATGGCAAATTGGACAGATTATATTCCCTGTTTCCTCAGGACAGACCAGCAACAATATATGCCATGCTTCAGTGTTGGAGAGGCAGTCTGGGTTACATATTCCCTCCGCTTCCGATGATAACCAGAGTCTTGAAGAAGATCAGGCTCGACAGAGCCAGAGTTATTATGATAGCTCCGTACTGGCCCAGGAGGGCTTGGTTTTCTCTTCTGCTGGAAATGGCAGAGGAAGATCCTCTTTTGTTGGGCTCCAGCTGAACTCTGCTTCACCAGGGTCGAGTGTACCATCCGGATCCCAGCAGACTAGCTCTGTCAGCATGGATTCTGAATGGCAGTCGCTAACGCAGCATGGTTTGTCATCTGAAGTCATTTCTGTGATGGTTCACAGTAGGAAAGCAGGAACTAATAAGATCTATTCTAGAATTTGGAAGAGATGTTCCTTCTGGTGTAGGGATCACTCTATCGATCCGCACATGGCTTCTGTCCCTCAAATTTTGCAATTTCTTCTGGATGGGTTTCACATGGGTTTGAAACCAGCTACTCTTCAAGTTCAAGTGGCAGCCTTAGGGGCAATGAAGTGCATTCCATTAGGTGAGAACCTTCTTGTCAAGCAGTTCATCAAAGCAACAAGTAGATTGAAGCCTACTGTTAGAGATATTTGTCCCCCGTGGGATTTGAACTTACTATTGTCAGTTCTACCCGAAGATCCATTTGAGCCAGTCTCTTTGATCAATATTAAGTTTCTTACGCTAAAGACTGTAATATTCAGCTAGAAGGGTGGGTGAGATTCAAAGTCTCTCTATTGAGGATCCTTATCTTCAGATTTTTCCGGATAGAGTGCTAATGAGACTACCACCCACATTTATTCCTAAAGTGGCTTTGACCTTTCATTCTTCTCAGGAGATTGTACTTCCTTCCTTTTACCCACACCCAGTGGGGGATAAGGAGCGCAGACTGCACAAGTTGGATGCCAGACAATGTTTGGTTTTCTACTTATCTAAGTTGGCACAGTTCAGGAAATCGAATAAGCTTTTTCTTAATTTTGCAAGCCCGTCTAAAGGTTTAGCCACTTCAAAGCCTACAATTTCAAGATGGTTCAAGCATGTTATTGTGTTAGCTTATGATTCTAGGAGTCTGTCTCCTCCAGCCAGAATTAAACCACATTCAACTAGAGCAATTGCTACTTCTTGGGCACAGAGAGCAGAGGCATCGGCAGAAAGAATTTGTAAAGTTGCAACATGGACTTCGATGCATACGTTTTCCAAGCACTACAAGCTGGACGTATATTCTTCAAGGGAGGCTGCTTTTGGTCAGAAAGTTTTACAGGCGGCTTGTGTTCCCTCCCATTGATCTGTTCAAAATCTCTGGTGTGCTGCCTGGGGACCTGAAGAAAGATAAGAATTTCTGACCTGTAAATTGTCTTTTCTTCAGGTCCCCTCAGGCAGCACCATTTAACCCTCCCCTTTAATAAATTCTGTCTAAAGCAGCCTGTGTATGTCGGTTCTTGTTAACTAACACGGGGAAGCTAGGAGGGGGATGGGTTTTTATTTGTTTCCTGTATCTAGAAGGAGGGGCCCTATCTATTTGGTGTGCTGCCTGAGGGGACCTGAAGAAAAGACAATTTACAGGTAAGAAATTCTTATCTTGTGCCTAGAAATGCATGCAAACTTTCGCAGCAATATGAAGTGGTTAGAATTACCCTACAATTCTGGGTACAATACTGCATTATTAGTGAAAAAAACTTGGTGAATTGTAAGTTCAAATTGCTCTTATTAGTAAATGATGCTAGTACAGACTACAGTACAGAGTGTTCTTGTTATTAAAAAGGGTAAATACTGTTTGTGACCAAAAGATGAATATGAATTTACAGAGGTAACTTTGTGTACTAATTGTTTGTTCTACTGCATGTTGCTTTATCCAGTTTAGTTAAGTGAATGCCACAAATGATATCTTTTTTCTTGTTGGATAATTTAACTATCTTAAAAACTGTTGATTAAGCAAGAAAATGGCTTTAAGAGATATTGTAATTAGACCAAGCCATTTCAGGGATGATTTAGTACCATACATGTGAGTTTTCAAGCTGTAACATTATTCTATCTAATTAACTTCCACTTAAGAGGAAACACTGCTACATTTCATAATGATAGCATTAATAATAATTATATATTGTATTTAGATAGCGCCTTGGCAGTTACAGTTCAGTGGCAGCCATTGAAAGGCTCCTCATGTGAGAACCTCACACCACATTACACAGGACCTGCTGAAGGGGAAAGTGCACAATAAAGACATTATTACCCAATTATAGAAGAGAAGCATAGCCATAAAACAATTAAGAGATGTAAAAGATTATATGTTTAAATGGCTTTTCGGTTTTAATCAGAAAAAGGTAGAAAGTCCAGAACCCAAGTTAGCCATGTTAACATGCTTGTATTTTTTTTTTTTTTAGTTCTAAGGCAGGTTCTCAAAGGTGAAAAGGGTACTGCTCAGAAATGTAAGACCTGTTTTGGAGTAGTGCAAGCAACAAAAATCAGAATACATGCAAAGTTTTGACATATTGAGTTGACTAGGGTATGGAAATGAAGTACTGAGTTTGAAGTCCCTGGAAGAGTTTATTTAAACAAAAAAATCAAAGATTGCATAGCCCAGTGCATTTCTACCCCATTGAGGGGGTCACCAGGGAAAAGGTATATAATAAGGGTAGGATTTCACAGACGACTTCCACATGATCTGACGGGCTGCGCAAAAATGCAGGCATCACGACGGATGTGTCAGAAATAAGGAAAGTAATGGAAATGTCGGATGAAGTCGCAGCGTTGATCCGACGCGACATGACTGTCAGATGGCCAAAGGCCACCCCTTCAGACTAGAAGAAGAAAAAATTTCATTTGCAGCAACGCAGGTGGTTCTTCACAGTCAGGACAGTGAGGTTGTGGAATGCACTGCCGGGTGATGTTGTGATGGCTGATTTAGTTAATGCCTTTAAGAATGGCTTGCATGATTTTTTGGACAGACATAATATCAAAGGCTATTGTGATACTAAACTCTATAGTTAGTATAGGTATAGGTATATATAATTTATGTGAAAGTATGGAGGGGTGCAGGGGCGATCTTGGCCCCTCCGCCGCCTGAGGCAGCAGCAGTTGCTGCTGCCCCCCTCCCCCGGAAATTCGCTCCTGCTGCCCCTGGTACCTAGTGGGGCGGTGCCGCCTGAGGCGACAGCCTCAACTTGCCTCATTGACGAAGCACCCCTGGAGGGGTGTATGTATGGATGCTGGGTTTTCATTTGGAGGGGTTGAACTTGATGGACTTTTTTCAACCCGATTTAACTATGTAACTATGGATGCAGACGCAGTGTGCAGCATCTGCTTCCGACAGTCACGTCGGATCAGCGCCGTGACAACATCCAACAATGCATTCACTTACCTTATTTCCGTTGCATCTGATTTGACGCCTGCGTTTTTTGTGCAGCGCATCGGAACGCTCTAAAATCATCCCTGGAGTTCCTCCCTTAGGCAGGTTCTTACAGAGAAAAAGATATTTAACACAAATGTAGACCTACTGTATTCCAGAGTGGTGCAAGCCACACAGATCAGAGTACCTGGAACATTTATACGGAGGGTAGTGGTGCGGCAGAACGTGTGCGACAAGGAGGTCACAGTTAGCTTGGCTGCCTTTCTGATTTTAAAAACCAGGCTACCAACTGGAACTCATTTGTTATTGTTAACTGAAGTTTACAAATAATATATTTGTCCTGTGGGCTCTCATTTTGTTATATTGATATTAAAGTCTGAACTTTTCAACTGGTCATATTTAGAGTGATACAGTCCATCATCTAAGAATCTGCTTTATCAACACTCAAGAGATTTATTTTATGTCTGCAAGCATAGTGCAATTTTCCTAGTAGTGACTTGCATCTAAAACCACTTTCATTAAAGATACTTGCATCTAAATGTGCTCTTCGCACTTCTATAGTTGTACTCAGCACTTTCTGTCTTTAATTCTGAATCAGGCACTGCTGCTCTTATAGATGCAGGGCACTTGCAGAAATCTGGGGGTACCGCCTGGAAGTAGCAGCAGCTCCAGGGTTCCTCCAGCATCTCCAGCGCAGTTGCAACTTAAGAATTGGGCACAGGTGTCTCTTGTATGCTGAACACTGCAGAGAAAAGGTAGAGAATAGTCAGTGCAACTGCACCCAATTTTGCACAGAAGTATATGCACACATGCGCAGCGGTGTCTGTTTTGGAAAATCAGGTGCAATTACAGCACAGTTGGGCCAAGCTACCGCAATGATGATAATCTGGGAATAACCTATACCTATGACGATAGCACAGCTTTTGCACACTGTGTCGCAATAAGTGAATGCACCCGAATATGTTCTACAGTGGCTTGACCTATATATTAAAAAAGACAGACAAAAGTCTTAGACTGCAAACCAGGAATGTAAATAATGGTGCCAACAGTATGCCAACAATATGCAACTGAAATATCAAGAAGCACAACTTGGGTTTATCTCATTCTTGACACCTATGTTGAAAAGTTCATTATTTTCGGAAAAATGGATACTGTCACTGGAAAAACATGTTTTTTTCAAGACGCACATATCCTCTATGTCTATGATGGAAACTGGAAATATTTCATATCAAGGATTACAACTTTAATCATATAAAATATTGTTTAATAAATAGTCACTTACTATAACTTAAATTGTGTGTGATTTAAGACTCTGCATTTAAACATCAGGCTCTTTGCTATGCAGTTTTGATTAATTAATTACATTTTATTAATAGTGCTGATATGTCCAACAATGAATGTCCAGCTCATGAAAACAAGGTTAAAATCTGAGTAACCTCTAGGGAAATACTTTGAACAATTAAAACTGATATTAATTAAAAGACCTGAGACAACTTGTGCACCAAGTCCCTTCTCTGGGAACTAAGCTGGATGTGACAATTGAAACACAGGGCACCCAATCATCAGTTTAGAGTGCCGTCCAATTTAACAGATGGTCTCATTATGGCTAGCGAAGTAAAAGTACCTCAGGGTGAAGCATGATCCAGTCTAGTGGATTAGTAAAAACTGCAAGGAAATAATTATTCTGTGAACTGATTTAGTTATAAATGGCACATCAAGGTTATGCAGAATTTGAATTGCATTATTTGAAGAAACAGACGATGTTTATTAAATTGGTGAATAGATTGGAAAATTGAAAGGCCAAGGTTAATGTGACCTTTGTTTGCAATGCAGAAAAGGAAAACCTTTATAACCAAAAACAAGTAAAGTGATACAAGCAGGAAGTTTTATTATAATTTATATATAATACAATATAATTACAATATACAGTATATATATATATATATATATATATATCTATATATATCTATTTATAATCAGACAGTGATCTGCAGATTAATTATTTAGGTGAAGAGGATAATATTTGTCCATGATAATGTAGGTATTAGCCCAGATATTTAAGCATAAATCATCACAAGTACCGTGTGAAGCGTTTATAAATGGGTATGTTCCATTAATATGTATCTCCAAAAAGGCTGTTCACAATGTGGTTCTTCTGGTATTACAGACTAATAGGATAATGAGTAGTGATGGGCAAATCTGTTCCGTTTCGATTCGCAGAAAAATTCCAAAAGAATTTGCAAAATTTGTGAAACGTATTGAAGTCAATGTACAACAATTTTTACACGTGTGACAATTTTTACATGCACAACTTTTTTGTCCTGAATGCATTAAAGTCAATGAACGCCAAAATTATTTTGATGCACGACAATTTTTATGCGCTCGACAATTTTTACACATGCAACTTTTTTGTCCAAATGCATTAAAGCCAATGGGGGTCAAAATGATTTTGATGTGCAAATTTTTTTTCGGCAGCAAATTTTAGCAGCAGCTTCATGACACAATTCGCAGGTGGCAATCCATGCCTGGCGAACAAATTTCACCCATCACTAATAGTGAGTTCATTAAGCCAGCTAATGGTAAACCTCTATAGTAATCTAAAAGGAGCTATTATAGCAGCCAGTGAATGGATCAAAGGGAGCAGAGATAGCTAATACAGTATATATTTAGCTGCCCAAATAACAAAGACAATCCCAGGTTTTGTCATCAATGTAGTTACTTTCTTGTTCAAAGTTTGAATAAGTTTTAGTACAACCTAATGCTTGCATGCTTACAATAAAATACAGGGCCCTTATTTGGGAGTTCTGGGTGAGCTGAAAGATTGCAAATCAAAAGCTTCCTGAGCAGAGGACACTGGGGGAAATGCAACAAATCTGAGAAGATCACTATTGCATTAATACTGTAATACCACATTTTTCTGAGGCTTCTGAAAAGGAAAGAACCCATACTGTACACACAGACTGTCCCAATCCTGAGTAAACACACACAGGGTAGCTGCCAGGGTACAAGAAAATAATATTTGTACTTGCTAAATGCTATCAGTCACTAGAACATCTATTTAAACCTGGCCCCAAAGAAACTTTGTAAACTGAACTAGGGTTGAGACTCCACATCCCCACCAGATCTCTTTGTCTGCTCGTCAGATGATTAAAACTAAAATGTGGACTCCTTTGATGTCCAGCCTTAAGGACCATGAATTGTTGAGATATTGGGGAGTGATTTATGTCCTGGCTGCAAGAGCACTAAAAGGTGTAAAATTGCACTCCTTAGTGCTCATTCACTAAGGACTTGCATCCCTAGCACATAAGGAATGGGACCCCTAGCACCAATCACCCGCTAGCACTCCCTACCTTGATTGATGATGTGCATGTTAACACTACTCCCTCAGTCACCCTCACATGCATACAGCACTGTATTCATAGAAAAACTGCAGGGCCATTATCACCAGGCCTTCATTCCATGTTGAAGTGATTACGAGAATCTGTGCACAGCCCACCATAACAGTCCCAGAAGCCCTCACTTCAACATGGAACAAAGCAAGGAATAAGTTAAATGACTTGTCATCCCAAGTATGGGGGAAATGGTTGCTGTGATTTAGAAGTCTATAAATGTTACATCTGATTAAAAATAGGATAGGATATATTATCCACAATGCTTGGGAGCTAAGGTTTTCCAAAAAAGAAATTGTTCCATAATTTGGATTACCATACCTTAATCTGCTAACATTTTTGTTATGTTTTTAAACATCAAATAAACACAATATGGATTTTGACACTGATATGGAATTATGCCACCTTTATTAGGATAAAGTACAAGTTATTCTATTATTTTTACAGAGAAAAGAGATTTTCTTTCATTATAATTATTTACACAACATGGGCTTTATGGAAAATGTGCTTATAGTCATTTGGATCTTGCTAGACAACAGATAACAGATATCTGATACCATACCTGTACTGTATATATACTGTAGGTTTTTGTAATAGTTAAGGTAGTGTTATGCACCTGTGTATATAAGCCCATCTGAATGAGCTTTTTTCAAAAGTAGAGGCTTTTAGCACCACAAGGCTTGACTATGGATTTATAACAAAACTAAATTATTTATTAAGTGTTTCTGTGAAGATACAAGTCTAGTCTTTTATGAAGTCTTACTATAAATGTTTTAAGACCAAATCGGTGATTCTGTTTTATATTTAGGCTATTAAAGCAATACAAAAGGGAGTCCTGGCCCTGGTTATTTCTGCTGTCCAAGTTTGTAAATGCTGGGAGTCAGCAATGCAGCCATCAGCAATGTTTCATACTTATATAAATTCACTACATAAATTAATGAATATTGATTAAGTATAAGTAATATGATGAACTCAGAATTTCATATTTGTTTTACTAGAAATAAACTATCATTGTGTCACTTAGAGCACTATGGGAAAGAATATGTGTGAGGGTCAATAAAAGCCCCTGTTTTATGGATTAAACACACCATTAGCTTTTAAAGGAACAGTTCAGTGTGAAAATAAAAACTGTGTAAATAGATATGTTGTGCAAAATAAAAAATATTTCTAATATAGTTAGTTAGCCAAAAATGTAATGTATAAAGGCTGGAGTGAACAGTTGTCTAATAAAACGCTTTTCAGCTCTATAACTCTGAGTTAGTCAGCGACTTGAAGGGGGGCCACATGGTACATTTCTGTTCAGTGAGTTTGCAATTGACCCTCAGAATTCAGCTCAGATTCAAAAGCAACATAAATGACCCATGTGGCCCCCCCTCAAGTCTCTGATTGGTTACTGCCTGGTAACCAGGGTAACCAGTCAGTGTAAAGTTTTATGATCATAAAATTGACAAGCCACTTGAATGACTGGTGAGGCAGGGAATGTGAATTGATCCAACAAATGTGTGTGTTTTTAGGTAACTTGGCCAGATTAGTTGCATTTCCATTGTAGTTGTGTATTATAGTTAGCCTAGGAGTGCTCCCACAGCCCCCTTTTTGTACTATATGATGTTATACCTTTTAGGGTTTATTTGAACTTAGGCCTTAAAGTAACAGTAACATCTAAAAATGAAAGTGTTCAAATGAATGTCAATATACTGTAGTGTTGCAATGCACTCATGCACTGTTAAAACTGGTGTGTTTGCTTCAGAAACACTATAGTATATGTAAATAAGCTGCTGTAAAGCCTTGGGGGCAGCCATTTAAGCACAGGATACACAACAGAAAACAGATATGCTAAGGGGTAGGTTTATCAAGGGTCCGATTTTGAATTGAAAAACTTCGAAATTCGAATTCAAAAAGACCAAACACATTTTTTTAAAAAAAACAAAAGTTTTTTTGGCAGGTGAATAGTCGGTATTAGTTAGAATTCGGCCAAATTAAAATCATACAAATCGAAGCAATAGTGCATTCAAATTGTACGATTCAAAGTTTTTCCAAAAAAATTAATTAGTCCACCAATTGACTTCGAATAGGTTCTAGGAGGTCCCCCATAGGTTAAACAGCAATGTTTAAATAGACAGTACATGATAAATTTGGATATTCGAATTTTCTAATTTGTTTCAAATGCGATTTGAATTTGGACTATTCCCTAGTCGAAGTACATAAAAATTAGCTCTGAATTCTAATTTTTTTAATTAGAATTTTCACTTCAACCTTTGATAAATCTCCCCCTAAGTGTAGAATCCCATTGTATACACTACAAAATGTAATCTGTCATCCGCTGTGTATCCTGTGCCTTTTACCCTTTTTCAACTTGAATGTCTGCCCCCATATCTACTATAATAGTGTTTCTGAAGCAAACAGATCAATTTTACAAGTGCAGCGCAACAGTACATTATATTTTAATTACTTAAAACACTTTTGTGTTTTGATGTTACTGTTCCTCTAGAAAAAAGCAGTTGACTGATCATGAAATGTCACCTGTGTGCAGCAATTAATAAATGCACCTTTTATTGCTTGAATTTAGAGTGCATTTACCTTTTTTTGTAATTTTTCAACAGTTAACAGGGTACCTTATTAACCATTTTAACAGCTGTAACAGTTTTCATGAAAATAGTTGCCATAGTAACAGTCTGTATGGTTGCTAGTTCCAATTTGATTGGTTGTCATGCCAACATTACCCAAAAAAAGTGATAGTAGCAATATCAACGAGAATTGTTGTAATCCTTCATGATCTCCATGGGAACCATATTCGTGACAATGGTTGCCTCAATAAGCATCTCCATGGCAATAATCATGTATTGCAACAGCTCTTTAAGACATAGCAACATTTTCATGGGGATGGCTGTGGTAAAATGATCTGCATTGATATCTGACAATAAATGGTAAAGGTCTTGAAGGTGATGGTCTTGAAGGCCAACATGGCAACAGCCTCATCTCTATTATGATAAACTCCTTCCCATTATTAATTTCAGTTGTAGAATATTTGTGCAAGCATTTTCAAGGCAACATTACTATCTCTGTGGCTTTCTAGCCTTCTAGATAGACTTCCCTCTCATTCCAGGTCAACTACAGGCTAGGTCAGTGGACACAGGCCATGGGTCTCATAAATATAATTTGCTAGAAAATACTTAGACCATCACACCTACTTTCTGGCCTTCTTAAACCTTCAATTTGCCTGTTGTGCTGGAGATTGTGAAACAATTTCTTTCTAATGAACCCAGACATGCCACTGCATCCCCACTCCTTCTGATTTAGGTATCTCATCATACAGATAGACAGGGAACTAGAGCAATTCTTACCCAACAACTTCCTTTATACTATTAAGCCAAAGTTATAGGTTAGACAGGGAACTAGAGTAATTCTCTATTTATAGCCCGTCCTTTATACAATGATGTCAAAATTATAGGTATAGATGGAACTTCCTCGAAAAATTGGGTGGATTCTAAATCTACTGAAAGTTATTTTTCTGCCCAAACTGCTATTAATGCAGACATTGCAAAGACAGCCTACCCCTAGGCAAACAGACCATTAATATTTGCTAGATCCAAGCTGTGAAGGTTCTGATAGCTGAAAAGGAATTGGGGTGCCTGGATTGAAGATTCTACTTTATAGCTTCACACTTACTGTATACTATATTCAGTGGTGGTTCAGTTCCTAATCCCTCTAATCCCAATTTACTCCTAAAGACTATAAAAATAGAATCAATAAATCACTAAATGATATACTGCAAACTTTCAGACACTGCTGTCTCACATCCCATTATTATCACTTTCTGTAAAGCATGTTTGAAGTTCTTAAGTTACTATTTGGCGCACTTTCAGGTTATAATGAAGGATAGGATTTGTCCTTCTTTTAGTGAGTTAATCTCCCTGCATTTGCAGTGTGACAAATTGATTTTCTAGATCTGGATCAAGAGAAATGGAGGAGGCCACTGACTTCATTAGAGAGTTACTAGGAATTAATCTCTTTTGGAATAGGTAATAACTAATAACATCTAGCATTTGCGTGAGTGAGCATTTAGGGAATAGTGATCATAACATGGTCTTATTTGAGATTATGTTACAGAGACAATTCTATATGGGATTAATTAAAACAATACATTTTAGATGTGTAAACTTTGACAATATAAGGGCATCTCTGCAACATTTTAAGTGGAAAAAGCTTTTCACAGGTTTAAACACAGAACAAAAATGGGATGTCTTTAAAATGCTGCTTAATAAATATACGTCAGTATATTCTGCTTGTAAGCAAGGAACATTGTCAGAAAACAAAAAATGCAGTGGTTTGATAGAAGTGTTGATGTTGAGGAGGGTAAGAAAAAACATGCTATTAAGGCTATTAGCTGGGACAGCCAAAACAGTCAGACAAGCTAAAATTGAGATGGAAAGGCTATTGCAGCAAGGAGTAAAAAGAATGCTAAATTATTTTTTAAATTTGTATTAAAAAAATGAAGCAGGAAGGGGTGAGACCCTTAATATCAGAGGGGGTCGGCTGGTTGATGAGAACAAAGAAAAAGCAGAGATTCTGAACAGTTATTTTTCATTTGTCTATACAAATGAGGAACCAGTTAATTAAGGTTTCCTTGTTAATAGTGCCAATTCTAGTAATGCAACAAATGATGCATGGTTTGCGTAAGAGGAAATTCAAAGAGATTAGAACATGTAAAGATAAACGAAGGTCCAGGAGCAGATGGTACTCATTCCAGGGTGTTAAATGAGCTTAGCTCTGTGATTGCAAAATGTCTTTACTTAATTTTTCAGGATTCACTGAGGTCTAGCATGATGTGGAGAGACTTGCTAATGTGGTGCCACTATTCAAAAAGTGATCCCGTTGTCAGCCTCAGAACTAAAGTTAGTCTGATGTCAGTGATAGGAAAGTTTTTTGAAGGGGTATTAAGAGATAAGCTATTTGACTTCATTGCAAATAATAATACCATGAGTTTGTGCCAGCATGTATTTATGCGTAATAGGTCTCTCCAGACTAGTTTAATTTATTTTTATGAAAAAGTGAGCAGGGACCTCAATTCTGAGATGACAGTGGATGTAATCTGCTTAGTAGTGATGGGCGAATAAATTCGTCAGGTGCAAATTCACATCAAATTTCAGAGTTTCACTGCTGGCAAATACATTTGCAAAACTGCGGCGATGCGGGCTTCAAAATTTGCGGTTCGCGAATTTTTCTCAGTTTTGCAAATTTAGCAGGAACTTCACAAATTTTTCTGGCGAAGCAAAACAGGACAAATTCGTCCATCACTACTACTTAGACTTTGTTAAAGAATTTGATACAGTACCACACAGAAGGTTACTGGTTAAATTAAAGAATTTTGGTCTGGAACATAGTGTCTCAAAGATAGATTACAAAGAGTGGTGGTAAATGGAACATTTTCTAATTGCACCAGTGTTGTTAGTGGAGTACCACAGAGGTCTGCACTTGGTCCTTTGACTTTCAACTTGTTTATTAATGACCTGGAGATGGGCATTGAAAGCACTGTTTCGATTTTTGCTGATTATAATAAAACTAAGTTCCAAGCAGGATGCTGCCACTTTGCAGAGTGATTTGGTTAAATTGGAAAACTCACAGCAAACTGGAAAATGAGGTTTAATGTTGATAATTGCAAGGTTATGCACTTTGGCAAAAAACACTACTGGCAGTGAATTGGGGGTTTCCTTAACTGCAAAAGATCTTGGGTTTTTAGTAGATAACAAGTTGTCTAATTCCAGGTAGTGTCATTCTGTGGCTACTAAAGCAAATAAAGTTCTGTCTTGCATAAAAACAGGGCCGGATTTACATAGTGGGCACCCCTAGGCCCACTGCCTTTTGTCGCCCCTGTCCCCTCCCCTTTATTCGTGCAAATTTTCATAATCTGAACCACAGCAATGGGGATTTAAAAAATGATTGTGTCTCCAGCGCATCCCCAGTGTTTTTGAACCAATGTGGGTGTGGTTGGGCAGCATGCCACCCCCCCTAAAATCCTACTGCCCTAGGCCCGGGCCTAGGTGGCCTTTCCACAAATCCAGGCCTGCATAAAAAGGGCATTAACTCAAGGGATGAAAAACATAATTTTACATAACATTTTTATAGGTCCCTGGAAAGGCCATCAACTGGCGTATGCAAGCTTCATATCTAGGACCCTATTTCAAACACTTCTCTATGTATCTTTACTGGGTGGTTCAGGACCCCCCTCCCCACTCCCTTGTGCTATTTTTGATTGTTTAGCTCTGTCTTGTGTTCCACACAGATACAGTATTTGTGTTGAGTCAGTTCTAATAGTAATTTACTAAGATGTTTCTTATGCTAAGTTCTTTAAATGTTTACGGTCATATGAAAAAGTGTGGGAACCTCTCAGCCTACATAATAATTTACTCCACTTTCAACAAAAAAGGTAACAGCGGAATGTCTTTCATTTCACAGGAACATCTGAGTACTGAGGTGGTTTCTGAACAAACATTTTTAGTGACGCAGTATTTAATTGTATGAAATTAAATCAAATATGAAATACTGGCTGTGCAAAAAATTGTAATTTTTCTTATTTGAATGCATGTAAATGCGCAATACTGATTGTTTGGATTAGCTCATTAAGACTTGAACTTCATAGGCAGGTGTGTCCAATCATGAGAAAAGTTTTTAAGATGGCCATTTGCAAGTTGTGATTCTGTTTGACTATCCTCTGAAGAGTGACAGCATGGGATCCTCAAAGCAACTCTCAAAAGATCTGAAAACAAAGATTGTTCAGGGGAAGGCTAAAAAAGCTATCTCAGAGCTTAAAACTGTCAGTTTCAACTGTAAGGAATGTAATCAGGAAATGGAAGTTGCTGTAAAACCCAGGTCTGGAGGGCCAAGAAAAATACAGGAGCATCATATGCTAATGATTGTGAGAATGGTTACAGACAACTCAAAGATCATCTCCAAAGACCTGCAAGAAAATCTTGCTGCAAATGGTGTATCTATGCATCGTCAGTCCCCTGACTTCAATATTATTGAAAATCTATTGGATGATTTGAAGTAGGCTGTCCATGCTCCACAGCCATCAAATTTAACTGAACTAGAGAGATTTTGTATGGATGAATGGTCAAAAATAACACCACCCAGAATCCAGACACTTATCAAAGGCTATAGGAGGCATTTAGAGGCTGTTACATTAGAAAAAGGAGGCTCAACTTAGTATTGATGTAATATCTCTCTTGGGGTGCCCAAATGTATGCACCTGTCTAATTTTGTTATGATGTATATTGCATATTTTCTATTAATCCAATAAACTTTATGTCACTGCTGAAGTACTATTGATTCCATAAGGCATGTTATACTGTTTCCATAAGGCATGTTATACATTAAAAGGAAGTTGCTACTTGCCAATGATAAACAAAACTCCAAAGAATTAAGAGGAGTTCCCAAAATGTTTAATATGACAAAATATTTAATATGCCAGAGAAGTTTACCTGTTTATGATAAATACCCAATAACATTGTATACAATACGCTTGCTGTGTAAAGGTGGCCATAGACGATTACAATCTTTCCTGCGACCATTTTCAATACAAACATGTCAGAGCTAAATCATCAGATATACAGGTAGAAACAATAGAATTCTACCTGTATCTGACTATTTAGCAGTAACAGTGGCCGATGTTTGAACCTTCAAAAGTTGGCTTATCTTCCACCATACACGTCCGAATATTGTACGAAATGTCTATGGCCACCTTTACTCTGTATCTGTATCTCTGCTGTTTCTCTGCTGTATAGTTACCTGTAATCCTCAAATACAACTTTATGTATTTATTTAATAAAAAGCTAAATAAAAACCCATTTTAAAAAGGGTACCTGGGTGAACTCAGTGCAGGGTACTGCAGCAATAGTGCAAAGCAGAATGATAGGTAGTAAAGTATTCCACAGCTTTCTGAATAGCAGTTATACTGTTTGCAAAGCAAATAATGTTTCAAAGTTTATTGGCAGTCTTTTATGCATTTAAAACACAAGATGCTGTAAATGGGGAGTGTACGGGCCATAGCCCCCCTAAGGTAATAACTTTTCCTGTTTTTATACACAGCGATTCCAAGGGTTGATCAGATCGTGACTGTGATTTCCCCACTGTAATACTAAAAGTGATTTCCTTTCTGGCTTGAGTATTAGAAATCATAACATGGAAACGTGATCTAAAAAATATGATAATATAAAGGTAGGAGACAAGGGGAGCATAAAACCCACTACATAGTGCATAGTATCTAAAGGACACAAGAAGTGAGATAATAATGTGTATAAAATATCATGAGGGGAGGAAAACAGTGTAAATGGAGAAGAGGAAAGAGTTGCATTTTTAATAAAAGGAACGATTATAAATTATCATATTAAACAGGGCAGAAAACCAAACAGAGTGTAAAAAATAAATATACATGAGAGTGTTGATAAACTGAAGATGAAGGAAGAGAGAGCTGCTAAGAACGGGGAAAAAAGAAAATGAGAGAGCATTAAACTAGAAATCACAAGAGAAAGCAGAGTGGGGGTCAGTGAGTGATGATCCAGAGAAAGAGATGAAAGATTAAATGAAAAAGGATTTAAGAATGGAAAAGAAAATTGGGTTGTGAGGAAAATATAGATTAGAGGTGAACAAAAACACAGAAAGTGCTGGAAGAAGGGCAAAAGGACAAGGAATTGTAGAGGAAAGCTGGAGGCAAAAGACCTAAGAAAATAAAAGGGAAATAAGAAAAAAAGCACGGAGCATGGAAAAACAGAAGGTGAATAGGGTGTTGTCATTCATTGTATAATTTATATGGTCTTAAACCTTTGTCCTTGTGGTGGTGAAATAAAGCATTATTATAACTTAGTACATAATATGACAGTTGTTCTGTGTAACTGGCAGGAGGGAGAGGTATGCAATGACAACAGCTTCAATCTCCCATCTTATAACTACTAGTGATGGGCGAATTTGGGCTGTTTCGCTTCATCGAAAAAACCGCTGCCAGCGTCACGTTTTTGACGCTGGCGAAAATGCGACGTGAATTTACGCTTGGCGAATAAATTCGCCCATTACTAATAACTACAGCCACTGTGGTTCTCCCTCCTACCTATTAGAAAGCAGCAACACTATAGATCAGTTACCTTTCTTCTTTGGCTATAAGGCAAAGCAATGCATGTGTTGCCATGGTACTCTATTTACTACTGGCTTTGCTACCAGTATCTACTGTGCATAATTATATATAAACTACATGTACTTGGTGTGCTAGTACCCACTTCCTCCCTCTATATATATTTGCTTAGGATACCAGAATCTCTCACTGTATAACATGTTTGTGTTGCTAGTGACCACTGTATTTTACTGTATTTTGTTCATTATGCAAAACCCACTGTGCTCATTGTATAATATGATAGTGATCCATTACCCATTTAGTACAATGTGCTGAAAATGACACTGACATTGTTCAATAACCCGTCTGGGTGTAAATGCTAACTGAACATACTTGATGCCAATAACTGGTCCCAACACCTATGTGTATGTAATGTACTTATGCAATAGTTCCTGCTTGCCACATTTTCACTCTACCAGACAACATATAAAATTGACAGCCTTTAGAGCAATATTATAACATTAGGTACTGATTTTGCTGAAAATAAAACTTGTTTAGCGTAATTTATCTAGAACTTGGTGGTAGCTACTGCATCCATGATTATCAGTTTATATCTTAAAGCATTGTCTTTGCCATGTAGTAAGTAATGCAGTGCTTTCTCCAGTTATCAAGGACTAGTAATGGGTATGGACCCAAACCTATACACTTTTTTTTTGTATTTATTGTTGAGTATTAATTGTAACAAACAATCCACTTCTTCTAAGCTCAGTCCATAACATACTGTAGATGCAGAATGTACACTTGATGGTGGCAGACTCAGAACACTTGTTAGATTTGAGGATGTTCTTGAATATACATTGCGCCTTATTGCCAGGCAAAGTTTGTTACTCTGCAAATTCACTAAAGTGCGTATTTTACAGAACGTTACCACTTAGACCTGGCGAACTGATAACATAAAGCTACATCCTTATGTCAGTGACATCATATTCTGTATGCCAAAAAGTCATAACAATTTTAAAAAAACGCTAGTGTTTTTTTGTATATTTTAAAGCAGGACTGTCTTTAAACATTGTAATTATTAAAACATTTTGTTTTAACATTTTTTTTTTCATTTGAGGGGCATTTGTTTTAGGGTGGTCTCATGTCTAGGGCATTAGAGAATTTATGTTGTCTTTATTTTTCTTCCTTGGACATTTTTAATAATAAGTGGCCACTTCAAGCATTTGCACCAACATCTCTAATTAAGACGTCTATATGACTTATGTAACCACCCTATTCAAACTGACCTAAGCGCAAGTGTACAAAAATTTTTCGCTAGGCAGAAATGAACGTTAGCGAAGGTCTGCTATGAAATGCTTGCGCTGATTAATTAATGCTAGCAAACTTCGCCAGTGTTCGGCTGCCGAAACACAACTTCGCATTTTAGTGCATTAGCGTAGTAGTAGCAAATTTGCTCCTTCACAGGCGAAAATTTGCCCTTTAGTGAATTTGTCCCAAAGAGGGGATATCTACTCCATAACAACTACTTAAACACAAGACAAAAAACACACAGTACTCATATCCAGTATTATATTGTAAAAGAGAATGCAATCCAGGCTGTGTGCCTCTTATTTAAATAAAGACACGCTAAAAGAAAAGGCAACAAAAAAAGAACCCAATTCCCAGGAATTAGGGTATGCATTTGCTATGTCTCAGATGCTCTTATTTAACTCATCTGAATAAAACAGATTAACACACTACTGCTTGATCTCTAAAAAATTTATGAGACATTTCTCCCACGAATACTGATGATCCAAAGTTCCACTATGTATGTCATTTGATCCTTTTCTTTAAACTCATGGATGGATAAAGGGCTTCAGGCAATACAAATCTTTAACTAAAAAAATATTGTTGGGCATTTCATAAGGTTTGTGATAAACTAATGCTCTTTTAAAATCAGTACGTTAACAAAGCTACTACTGCAGCACCATCGAGGCAGCTAGAACTGAGGAAAAAAAGCAGCCTATGTAGCTGTAGTAAACCTGCAGGCTGTAATGTACTTATCCAACAGCTCACAGTGCACCCACATCCCAAGCACAATATGCAGAGGGAATTTTATACTGCTCATTTCTAGACTTTCAATTGTATCATCTTCTGTGTCTTGCATTTCCAGGGCAGATAAAAATCTATATACTTGTTTATATAGACACAAGGTTTTGCAAATATCAAGCAGTAAACAGGATTAGTTACAAAGAATGGTATGAAGTTCCTAGATTGTAATCAGCTCCAATGATGAATCAACACTAGGTTCACTAGATGGCACAAAAAAACGCACTCACAGGTCTTCTTATAGGTGCAAATCAAACTGGTATTTTATTTCGACGTTTCGGCTAATCACTTAAGCCGTCATCAGGAAGTGAAATCATACAAACAAAATCCCCCATTTAAAGGCCCCATTGGCGCCAAAAAAACACTTTTGACGTCATCATTTGATGTGCATGGTGACCCCAGTGACTTGTAATGTGTCAGACCACCCCTCTCATGGTATTGGCCTGTTCCGTTGTATTCGTGTAAGCTTATTCCCATCTCTTACGTGCAACATACTATGTGCAGAATACTTTTAACTAGCGTCTATGGGCTAAGTGCCAAGTGGTGTTAAATTAAAAACAGGGAAAAGAGGCATCCACCAGTGGGTACCTCCTACCCTGTGTACACATTGAGCCCCAAATGAGACCCGAACCCAACCGCAGGACACCCGAGAGGCACACTTACTTGTCGCCCTTATGTCCGAGGCCCCTCTCCACATGAATAGCCAGACCGCCTCAGACCCTCCTGAATCACCAACCGCCGTGTCTACCGTCAGTGTCTCCCCGTATGGGGAGAACCTCTTTTTTCTCTGATAAGTCAAGCCACTCCCCTCTCACCAGTCGGGAACCAATCACAGTTCTCAGACATCGCTACACCTTATTCGCTCCGGTTGCTGTCAAACTCTCGCACGCCTACCGGATTCTGGCAATCGCCCCCTGCTCCTTTCCTTTGGGCATTCAAGTTGACTCCATAGGATACCTACTGGCGTCCATATGTGTCCGATATGGCGCCCCATTTTATTCGTAGGTAGGAGGACTTGGTGTGCCAAGCTGTGTCTGTTCTGGTAAACTGAGAGGGTCGTGAGAAAGGCGACCTGTTCCATCCTGCTAACTCAAGATTAATGGTTGTGGTTTATCACTATTCCCACTCCGGGTAGGCTGGCTAAGTGGTCAGGGCCCCAGTTGCGGGCCGGTCTTCCTAGGTCCACATGGTGCCCTTACTGGTGGGTGAGAATAAGCCTGAAGACACAGTGAGAAGAAATTAACATAAAATTTCACTCATTTGTATATAATATCACAGTCTCTATATGACTCAGCAAGGTGATTCTACTTTTTGCAATATGTGTCCATGAAATCCTTTACAGACTCCAATTGATTAGTAACATAGTGCCCGTGACCCACAGGATACATATCAGGCTACTATGTTCTATAGTCAATATACAAAATATTGTCCTTAGCAATGCTGTAACACCCCATTCCACCTCATCTTGGGAGCACTTCACTTCCCCTTTAGTAATAACAGTCTCCAATTCCCACTCACTAGGGGGATAGAGGACATATTCAAGTCCTGAAAGTCAATAGAAGTGAGACATAGGGAGGGTTTTGTTTAGTCCTTTCGGTGCTACAGTGTCCAACTTAAAGATCCACATCGACTCCTTGCGCAGGAGTAGCAAGTCCCTACAACCCCCCTCCGTGGGGGTGGTGTGTGATCAATAATCATAAGTCTGAATTGGGGTAATGTATGATTAAGTTTCAGCCAGTGTTTCGCCACTGGTTGATCCGCCTTGCCTGTTGTTAGTGCTGCTCTTATTGCGCTGCGGTGGTTATGCATACGTTCACGATATGTTGTGGATGCCTTTCCCACATAATGTAAACCACAGGGACACCAGACCATGTATACCATGTGATCCGAGGTACAGGTTACCCTGTGTTCAATCTTAAACTTTCTCCCTGTTCTTGGATGTGTAAAGTATGTACCTTGTAGCATCCCACTGCACGTCAGACAATGCACACATTTGAAGCATCCTTCTGGTCTATTCAACCAGGTTTCCCCCCTCCCAGGGTTCATCCCAATATCTTTTTCTACCAACAGATTACTCAGATTCCGGCCCCTCCTGTATGACATCAATGGTTGCCTTTTCCCAAGGAATGGAAGGTTTACATCTGTATTTACAATCTCCCATCTTTTGTTAAGTGCTTGTTTAATCTGTGGGCTGTTTACTGTCCAATCTGTCACAAAGATCAAATCTGGAGACTTGGATGCTAATGATTTGCTTGTTTCCAACAGTTCAGTCTGTGTTCTTTGTGAGGCCCGTTTTCTCTGCTCATTGATTAAGTCCATAGAGTAACCCCTGGAAGCGAACTGTTCCGCAAGAGCAGAGAGTTGTACCGCCAGAGTTGGATCCGAGTTGTTTCTGATGACCCTTAGGAATATGATGACCGGGAATATAGGACCCCTCGGGACATGTGTTGTGGATGGTGTGACTGTGCCTGTATGATGCGGTCTGTTGGTTTCTTGTATAAAGTAGTTCCTAGTCTGTTTCCCTGTTTGAAGATAGAAATATCTAGAAAATGTACCTGTCTCACATCATAATCTAGTGTCAGTTTAATGGGCGACTTTAATTCATTTAAGGCATGATGAAATTCCTTTAACTCTGCCTCTGTCCCTTTCCACAAAATTAAGAGATCATCTATGTAGCGTTTGTAAAAAAACGATATTGCCCATAGGTAACAACCACTGCGTCTCAAAACGTTCCATAAACAAATTGGCGAATGAGGGAGCGACATTCAAACCCATCGCTGTCCCTGAGATTTGCAAGAAAAAAGTATCTCCAAAAGCAAAGTAATTATGTGTCAGTATGAGGTCTAACAAAGACACCAAAAACTCAGTAGGAGGTAAGCTCATATGTACTTTTGAAAGAGAATCCCTGCAGACTGCTATTCCCTTATCGTGCGGTATAACCGTGTACAGACTGGATACGTCCATTGTTGCTAGTAGGCAGTCTGGAGGTATGATCAGATCCCTAAGGAGAGTAAGCAAATGTGATGTGTCCCTAATGTATGAGTCCATGGTCTGTACTAGTGGTTGTAAGAAATGATCTATATATTGAGCGACAGGTTGGAAGATTGATCCAATGGCAGAAATGATAGGTCTCTCTGGGGGGGGGGCGGAGAGGGACTTGTGGATTTTAGGTAATGTATATATAAAGGGAATCTTGGGACACTCTATCGTTAGAAATTGACTGGTGGATGTATTGATCCATCCTGCTGTTACCGCCATCCTGATGGAAGAATCCAAAATGTCTTTAAATTTAGTAGTAGGATCCCCTCTTAATCGTACACAGGCCCGGACTGGCAATGTACGTGTTCGGGCAATTGCCCGATGGGCCGTTCATCTCATGGTTAAAATGGGCCGGCTCGCTCGCAATATTGGCTCCGCCTCCGCTCCAATGGTAGCTTCAGACTTCAGCTCCTGCTTGCTTCTTCCGTCTCCAGGCTACGTTGGGGAGAGCAAGCAGGGGGCAGGAAGTCCGTCATTTCATTTGATTTAGTAGGAAGTGCTGGAAGCACAGAGAGCCTCGCAGTGGGTTTTTTTTTCTCTTCGTTCTCTCCATCCCCTTCCTTGTATAATCATTCTCCTTCCCGGCCAGGCACGCAGCCTGACATGACATATGGAGCTGCTTCTACATTAGGGGAGGGGCGTCCCTGAAACATTACACTGCAGGTGCAAGTGCATGGAGTAAGTTTTTCTCTAAGAGAGGTCTGTGTGTGTCTCTCTGTGAATGTCTCTGTCTGTGTGTCTGTCTGTCTGTGTCTGTCTGTGTGTGTCTCTGTGTGTGTCTGTCTGTGTGTCTGTCTGTGTGTCTGTCTGTGTCTGTGTGTCTCTGTTCTGTGTGTGTGTCTGTCTGTGTGTCTGTCTGTCTGTGTGTGTGTGTCTGTATGTCTCTGTGTCTGTCTGTGTGTCTGTCTGTCTGTGTGTGTCTGTGTGTGTGTGTCTGTGTGTCTCTGTGTGTGTGTGTGTCTGTCTGTGTGTCTGTCTGTCTGTGTGTGTGTCTGTGTGTGTGTGTGTCTCTCTCTGTGTGTCTGTCTGTCTGTTTGTGTGTCTGTGTGTATGTGTCCCCATACAACCTTTTTGTGCCTGAGATAACTGGTAGGCATGCTGACTGGCACAGTCCCTGGGCTGGACTGTGTGTTTTAGACTTTTTTTGTGGAGCTATCACATGATTTTGCTGGAGTTCTTATTATTATCATTGTTGTTATTTTTTTTGGGGGGGTGGGGGCTGTTCGGGTCCCATGAAGAGAAGGCATCTGTCTTCTTGCTTGATTAGGTAGATTTTATGTGCCTGCTGCCTTACAGCCCATTGTGATCATGCCTCTGCTCCCCAACCCAGAAGTGCAGCAGATCGTAAAATCTACAATCTGTGGCACTTGAGTCCCTTTATCCGCAGATCGTAGATGCTACGATCTGTGATGCTTAAAGGGTTAACCCAATATATAGGCGTGGCTATCATCGCGTTTCCATGTGGGCTGCTTTGATTTTTTTGCCCGGGCTGCTTTATACTCCCAGTCCGGCCCTGATCGTACATACGTATTATTGTCAGCTAATTGGGTCTCTATTTCTTTGATACAGTAATCTTTGTCTAATAATATAATCGCGCCCCCTTTGTCTGCCTGTCTAATAATGAGTGTGTCGTCAGTCTTCAGGGTACTAATGGCTTCTCTTTCTTCCACCGTGAGATTAGAAAAATGTTTATGTTTGGATTGATGTAATTCCCTAGAGTCTTTGGTGAACAGATTTGTGAAGGTGGTGATGGATGGGGCCGTATTTGGAGGCTCAAAGGAACTTTTTGTCCTAAAGAGAGAGGGTTGTGTTTTTTCTCTTTATAAAAATCCTTTAGTTTCAGCTGGCATTTAAATTTATGGATGTCTTTATATACCTCAAATGCGTCTGATCGATTGGTGGGTACGAATTTTAGTCCCTGATTTAGTAATCTCATTTCTCCCATCGTTAATGTATGCCCTGAGAGATTCACAACTATGTTCTCCTCGCCCCCCTTCTTGGTTTTTTTTTTGTAAGTTTGTTTGCCTCCTCTCCTTGTCTTCCCTCTCCTATGTGATCTGTATTGGTCTGTAGCTGGGGGATATCCCCTACAAAAGAATGTGTGGGTAGAGTGGAGCTAGTAGGGTCAGAGTCAGTGGAATCCACTGAACTATCTACTGTATTCAAGTTGAGTGGTTTGTATCTGCGGGTAAACCTCCTCCTGGTGCTTTCTGGTATCCCCAGGAGCCACCTATAGAAGGTGTATAGGTGGCTCCTGGGGATACCAGAAAGCAACAGGAGGAGGTTTACCCACAGATACAAACCACTCAACTTGAATACAGTAGATAGTTCAGGGGATTCCACTGACTCTGACTCTGCCTGCAGTCTTCCTTAACTTTTTCTCCTTAAATGACACTAAAACCTGTCTGTATTTGTTCAAATTGGACTCAATTTGTTTAATCCAGTCTATTGATTTGTCTTGTGATAACTGGGGCAAGTGGTTGGATTCAAAATTTTCAATCTCTGGGTCTGTTTCAAATCTTTCCTCACGAATTAGATGACCAGCAGTAACAGGTCCAGCGAGCACTTATTCAAAATTTTACACCACTTGCCACAGAAATCAGTGTTTGACCTGCCCAATGTGGGAGTATTTCTAATACGAAAGCCTCTAGGTATAATCTTTTGTCTGTGATACTTCTCTGTTTTTTTAAACTTAGTAAGTTATGATATAAGTCCCAAGGTGTCCTACCAGTAGTAGAAGAAGCAGGGAGGTCTGCGAACAAAATTCTTTCGCGTCCTGGATTGTGAAGGTGTATTCTCCCGTGGTGTCTACTTCTCCTTGCGTAGATGCATCATCCATTGCTGAAAATAACTATCAAATGGTGGTGGAAGATATCGCTGTGATTTACTCTTCAATCAAACTTGAAAAAACTTTTATGAACAAAAAAAGTGGAGGTGCAATCAGAACAGAAATCCACTCAGCCGAGTGGAGTTGCAGAATCTATTAAGTCCCAAACTGATGCACACACATCCAAAATATTGCCTCGGTGCTGGTTAAACTTGATCATATATATAGCAGCAAAAAACCACACTCACAGGTCTTCTTATAGGTGCAAACCAAACTGGTGTTTTATTTCGACGTTTCTGCTAATCACTTAAGCCGTCATCAGGAAGTGAAATCATACAAACAAAATCCCCCATTTAAAGGCCCCATTTGTGCCAAAAAAAAACACTTTGGACGTCATCATTCTATGTGCAACAGGGAGAAAGTTTAAGATTGAACACAGGGTAACCTGTACCTCGGATCACATGGTATACATGGTCTGGTGCCCCTGTGGTTTACATTATGTGTGATATTATATATATAAAGTTCCAAACTGATGCACACACATCCAAATATTGCCTCGGTGCTGGTTAAAATTAAATTGATTTTATATATATATATATATATATATATATATATATATACACACACATAATTATTTTTTTTATTTTTTTTTAAATATTCATATATATAAGCTCCAGTATATTATGCAGCAAATATGTGTTCCAAAACAAACCAGTTCTGTAAGAGGTATCTCTCACAAGCTTATACTTTTTAATTATTGTCGTAACTAAAATAAAATCATCAATGTTTATGAAAGAAGCTTTAATCACATTGTATAGGTTTATTGATAGTGCCTATTATGTAGTATCACAAAAATATGGATTCATGTGTGCATTGAAATGGGCAAACAACTGCATGACAGCTTTGTTTTAGTGGGTGTTAGTAGACAGCAGAAAAATACATTATAGGATTTACACTTGTTACATTTGATAAAGCAGCACTGTCAGGGTAGTCATTTATATAAACTTAAAATGAAAGTACAACTGAGCTTCTAGCATAAATAAGCAGTGCCAATCTAGGGGTTTACAAAGGACTGACAAATACAATTAGGGGCAGATTAATCAAAGGTCGAGGTGAATTTTCAAATGAAAAAAAATTGAATTTCGAGCTATTTTTTGTGAACTTCAACTAGGGAATTGACCAGAATCGATTCAAATTTGAAAAAATTCGGAAATTAGAATATCAAAATTTATCATGTACTGTCTCTTTCAAAATAAGACTTTGACCATTTGCCATCTAAAACCTGCCGAATTACTGTTTTAGCATATGGGGGACCTCCTAGAACCCATTTGGAGTCAATTGGTGGACTTTGAAAAAGCTAAGGTTTTTTTGGGAAAAACTTTGAATCGAATTCGATCAGATGCGCTATTCCTAAGATTCGTATGATTTGAATTAGGCCAAATATGGACCTATTCGATCAAAAACTGACCTATTAAACAAAAAAAATGTTGACTTAATTTCGAGTTGGTCTTTTTGAATTCAAATTTCGACGTTTTTTCGAAATTCGACCCTTGATAAATATGCCCATTAAAGTAAGCTTACCATTCGTCCCCGTTTCACGGGGACAGGCCCCGTTTCAGGACCTCGGTCCCCGTTTGAAATTGCCCCGTGAAGCGTCCCTGTCTGCAGCACTATCTTAAAAAAATCCCCGTGAAGCAGCCAATCCGGCCCGCATTGTATATTTACGCAGGCAGGGGGAGCAGGAGAGAGCAAGCAGGCAGCAGGCAGCAGGCTGATGACATCACCAGCACAGCCACGAGGAGACTGTGAAGAGGAAAGGAGCGCCTATGCACCTCAGTCTGGTGGACTTTGCAGGATTATGTTCCAGTATCCAGTATGTATGCTCCTGATTGCCCCTCTCCCCCCTCCTCCCAGACGATCAGTGGCAGGCTGAGAATGCTGATAATTTTCTGTTTTTTTTCTCTGTCTGTCTCACTCAGTTTCACTCCCTCCCCACTATTCTCTCATCAATGCTCTTGCGAAGTTTTAGCTGCTTCACCTAGTTTCTCCCATTGTGCCACCATTAACCCTTCCCTTACCTGTAATTCTGGGGGTTTTGTACCTGGAATTACCTTTATGCCAGTCTAGTATGAATTCTGGGGGTATTGTACATGGAATTGCCTCTATGCCAGCCTACTGTGAATTCTGGGGGTATTGTACATGGAATTGCCTCTATGCCAGCCTACTGTGAATTCTGGGGGTATTGTACATGGAATTGCCTCTATGCCAGCCTACTGTGAATTCTGGGGGTATTGTACATGGAATTGCCTCTATGCCAGCCTACTGTGAATTCTGGGGGTATTGTACATGGAATTGCCTCTATGCCAGCCTACTGTGAATTCTGGGGGTATTGTACATGGAATTGCCTCTATGCCAGCCTACTGTGAATTCTGGGGGTATTGTACATGGAATTGACTCTATGCCAGCCTACTGTGAATTCTGGGGGTATTGTACATGGAATTGCCTCTATGCCAGCCTACTGTGAATTCTGGGGGTATTGTACATGGAATTGCCTCTATGCCAGCCTACTGTGAATTCTGGGGGTATTGTACATGGAATTGCCTCTATGCCACCCTACTATGAATTCTGGGGGTATTGTACATTGAATTTATCACTATGCCAGCCTACTGTGAATTCTGGGGGTATTGTACATGGAATTGCCTCTTTACCATCCTACTATGAATTCTGGGGGTATTGTACATGTAATTGCCTCTATGCCATCCTACTATGAATTCTGGGGGTATTGTACATGGAATTGCCTCTATGCCATCCTACTATGAATTCTGGGGTATTGTACATGGAATTGCCTCTATGCCATCCTACTATGAATTCTGGGGGTATTGTACATGGAATTACCTTTATGCCACCCTACTATGAATTCTGGGGTATTGTACATGCCATGTTCATTTATATATTCACCGAGGGTGTATTTATAAAATGGGGAGTGGTTAGTGGGGGTGTTTTTTACAAAGTGGGCGTGGTCTAAAAATTTACCGGTGACATTCTCCCCTGTCCCCGGATTTCTTTCCAAAAATCTGGTCACCTTACATTAAAGGGGTTGTTCACCTTTGAGTTAACTTTTAGTATGATGTAGAGACAATTTGCAATTGGTTTTAATTTTTTTTGTTATTTGTGTTTTTTGCGTTATTTAGCTTTTTATTAAGCAGCTCTCCAGTTTCAGCAATCTGGTTGCTAGGGTCCAAATTACTCTAGCAACCATGCATTGATTTGAATAAGAGACTGGAATATGAATAGGAGATACCTGAATAAAAAGATTAGCAATAAAAAGTACTAATAACAAAAAAATTGTAGCCTTACAGGGCATTTGATTTTAGATGGGGTCTGTGACCCCCATTTGAAAGCTGGAAAGAGTCTGAAGAAAGGCAAACTTAAAAAAAAAAACTATAAAAAATAAATAATGAAGACCAATTGAAAAGTTGCTTAGAATTGACCATTCTATAACATACTAAAAGTAAACTGAAAGGTGAACCACCCCTTTAAGCAGAAATCATTGTGAATATGAATAGGAGAGAATTGAAAATTATTACCATTGGTATTTGGTATTGGTATTACCAATTTGCATTTGGTCACTGCTATGTAACGTATATTTCTTAGCTCTAAACCTTTAACCCCGTTGGCTCTAAAAACTGCACAACTGACCTGGACTAGTGAATTGGATGCTAATGCAGTTATTAATGCTGGGCACTGAAGCAACACCATTCCTACAAAAATACAGGGGAAATAGCATTCAATAGAACTTGAGCACAAGTTCAAAATGGACATTCTTAGCATCTATATTGGTGCAAAGCACACAAGTTGTAGGTGATGTAATACTGTGTGAACCTGGTCCAGATTGACAATCTGTGGATTGTGGCAAATGCCAGAGGGGATGCTGTTAGATGCCATATGCAGTTACTATTTATTAGGTCTCTGGGGGCTGTTTGGGCCTGTTTGGGTGTACCTGTAATGCTATAGCTTATTTTGAATCCCAGTCCAGGCATGGCATGTACCTGCAATTATTCAGTAATTCTGAGAACAAACTGTGTGTTTTGAGGAATTTTAGGGATTTGCATTGTAAAATGACATTGGGTACAATGTGGTGGGTTTGTAAATTCAATTTTTAGTCTGAAGCTGTTACCATGGATTATACGATGACAACTGTAGGCCAATGGCTTCTCACAGGAGTGACATTTGTGGATTATTCAAAGTTTACTGATGGTAAAATCACAGTTAAAAAACTGACAATAAAGTATTGGCTCAGACTTGTGGTAAAATCCATGGCACTGTAGGCCTCCTTCACTAACATAGGTGATAAATTACATTGCTCATTGCATAATGCATCTATTTTAAGTTATAATATACATTATGGGTGGCTATGTGCAACTGAGGTGGTGTAACGTAACACATTTGTTATTAGATTGACATTAATAGGGCTCTTTTATAAAGTGTAGTGTGCAAAGTGCAGTTTTAGAGACAATTCTCCATAGTTTTTTACCCAGAATGCAGTTTTTTATCCCACACTTTCAGCAAAAATATGCATGATGCCTCAAAACACCCAAAATTGTGAGTGTGTTGACAAAGTGGGAAGGCACTGAATGTGTTGGGATTGCATCATTTCTGGAGTCAAACTCACATCTGCATTGGCTTCTTTAGTCACAAGTTTGCTACACTTACCTGTAGCCTGCACAAAGAACTCTGTAATTTAGAGTCAATAGGTATACTTGTTTGCAATTCTGAGCAGGAGGTGGGGCAGAAACGCTGTTAATGAGCACAGCTATAGGGTAGTGCAAGGAGTGATTTTGGATACAAGTACCTACAGTACACTATAGAGTCACTATGCACTATAGTGCATCCACGGATGGACATTTACCTTTCATATTTAGCAAAAACAACATTTGCTCTAGACTTGTGTTACAGTTTTCACTAAAGTGAAATGACAGACATATTCCTGACACACAGATCAGTTTTGTTGAATGGGGAAAATAAATATGTATGAACTGGATATCCTTAAGCATTCCACAGTTCATTATTTGGTTAATCAGTCCCTTAATGTAAGAATATCCAACAATAGCCACTGTTTGAATGTAAACTCTAATCAAATGTATTTTTCTACTCATGATTGGCAATAAGAAATAGCTAGTTAACTTTATATTAGAGAACCCTAAAGAAAAATCTACACAAAGACTATGGTAATATATAAAATCTTTGTGGGTTTTGCCCTAGTCTGAATCAAGCCCAGGACCCAAAAAAAAGAAAAACAAAAGATGCTAGACCAATTGACTTTTATTATCAGCACTCAGAAGGGAAGTATTGTATATTTAATTTGTTTAATATAGGTATCATTTCAAATGTATACATTTACAATTGTCCTATTTTTTTTCTTTTTCCAATACAGTTATGGGATCTCTAGAGAATGCTTGGGGCCTGGTGTTTTCCAGATAAGGCATCTTTCCATTATTTGGATCAGTTTGTTTAAACATTAAATTAACCTAATAGGATTGTTTTAGCACTAATCTGGATTTATGGATTTATTATTACAGATACAATAGAAATAATTTTAAAAAAATTTAATTATATGCTTAATATGGGCTCTATGGGAGATGGCCTTTATATAGTTTGGAGCTTTAACAGGTTTTTAGATAAGGTATCCTATACTGTACCTCTATTACAATATGTCCTCATCTGAATGTTGATTGTTGTATGTTTTTATTGGAACATTTCAAAGCATCTGGGGGTTTAGCTAGAGACTCACCAATTCCCCTTGTTGGAACAAAAGAGACACAATGCTCTTGTACTTGTATTTCTCTAAACAAGATGTATATTGTGTCCTAAGTTCATATCAGATCATTATTTTCAACTTATCCAGTATATATGCATTTTTTACTTCCAAACCTAACTTAGCGTTGTCATTGTACAATTTTGCTATATATTTCTGCCATGTAAGTGAAACTATAATAATTTATTGTATTAGTTATGTAAGTGAAAGATGTACTCGGATGTGCTCAGCATCATCCTGATTTACCTTCCTTTGACTAGGCACTGAGAAGTGATTTGCAATGAAATACAAAAGGGACAAGACCATGCAATAACTGTTAGAGGCTTATTTAATAAAGGGTTTTTGAAACCTCAACTAAAAACACACTCTAAAACCACAATAGTCATTGAATTTATTAAAAGATCAGAATATAAAAAGTACTAATGAAAAAAAGCGTTGAATGATGCGTTAAAATATGCGAAATACCTCAAAAACCTCTAAAAATGTGAGTTTTTCAGACAATTCCTAGCAAGAAAAAAATTCAGAAAACCTCTAAAAGTCCAAATTGATTTAAAGCTAAATGACAACTTTTACTTGGTAAAGTTTGATATAAGAGGTTTTTGTGGTTTTTATTCTTAATTTCTAGAGCTTTTTAGAAATATATAGCAAAATTGGACAATGACAACGCTAAGTTAGGTTTGGAAGTAAAAAATGCATATATACTGGATAAGTTGAAAATAATGATCTGATATGAACTTAGGGCACAATATACATCTTGTTTAGAGAAATTGCTGAGTACAAGAGCATTGTGTCTCTCTTGTTCCAACAAGGAACAAGAAATATAAGAAAACCACACATTTTTTGAGATTTGTGGAAAAAAAACAAATTGGTTGTTAGTAAATAGGCCCGTTAGGATAAATGTTACATGTTAGAATACATGTTATAAACCCCACATATGGAACCATAACTGTAATGAATAACAGCTATTAGATAAAACATATACATCAATCAAATTCAACCTTCTTCTTACATTGTATATACTACAGAACAGGCATGGTGTTTGCAGCAACTGTTTTCTGCCATAGTTCCTCACACAGTGCCAATATACAGTAACATAGCTCTGTTTCAGAAAAGCTGTGTGTGAGTAACATTTTTTTCTTACTCTGAGCACTTACCCCATAACTGTTCCTATTCATTATTTTCTTGTTCTTGAATCCTGGCTGTTTACTAATCCTTTACAAAAGAGGGGGTTGTGGGTGCACTCCTAAGGCCAAATCATAATATATTTAAGTACAATGGAAGTGCTACTAGCCTGGCCAGTTAATCAATGCACATTCCCTGTCCCCTGTCTGGATAATTCAATAAATATTTTTTTTAAAAACAGGGTTTTTTTTGTTACAAAGTTATGATCATAAAATTGATAAACCACCATGCCACGTAAAGGTAAACCCCACACGGTGGTCCCTAACTTGTTTACCTCTGGTCATAATATAAAAGGTCTTTTACCTCTCTGCTTAATAGCATTACTTGGAGTAAATGTCTCCTGAATCTCGGTTTCAACCTGTGGGCTGAATCCTCCTTGCCACCTGCTTATGCGGCATTTTAACCTTTTGTCTGCCAACAATGTAGCTCCTACGTTCTTTAAAAAAAGGCTGGAAGTGCCAAGAAAGTAGGAGCTACATTCTTTATTTAAACAGATGCCTCTCTGCACTTCTGCCAAAATCGAAGTACAGAGAGGCTTTCCTGGCTGCTCAACCCCCTAGACAATGAGCCTAGATTGCTGCCACTCGGTTCCTGTGATGCGATTGTCGCAGGACCCAACTTCTTACCTGATCCTGGCTGCTGTATGCTGCTCCCCCTGTGCTGCTTCTTCCTGGACTTGACCTTGTGTGAAGCTCCGCCCACACACTTCCTGCTGCTGTTCTATGCGATCCTGGAGTCTGCAGATCTGCTTCTGATCACTTCTTCTCCAAAAAATGGTAAGTGCCCTTCTATTTATACAGTTACACACACACATACATGCAATCATACATACATACATGCAATTACACATACACAGCACACACATAACTAACTGTATTTTTTTTTTTCATTTTCTGGCTTTTATTTGTATTTTACAGAGTCACATACAGATACACACACACTTATACACTAGTCAGAGCTATATACACAAACACACAATTATAGGATCTTTTTTACTTTTTTTTTTAGTTCTTCATTTTATCAGTTTCCCGCTTGTTAGTCCCCTAAAAACTGTTGATTTTCCAGTGTGGCTATTGGAACAAGCATTCTGACCACTAACCATGCTGTCGGATCAGTTATTTTGTTATTTTATTGATTTGCCTAATTGTATTTGATTTTTGTGATTTTTATGCTTGTATTGTTGTTCCTTACATTTTTTTTAGCATCATTTGTACTTTGATCATTTGGAGTACAAACACATTTTTAGCAATCTTGGATTTGTCAGAATGTGTACTTTCCAAAAATATATGGTTTTGTGGGGTTTTTGTGCTGTTAAGAGGGTCTTGTGGCATATAATAAGCAGTCTGGGTCTTTGTTCACAGAAGGCAAATCAGCAGCCGAGAAAATTCATATGCACTATTTTTATTTGGGGTCCGCACATGCCAGCTGCTTTAGTATATCTATGCATATTTGGCATCAAACTGTTGGTGTCAATATTTAGGGTGTTTTACAATTGCATGTAAGAAATTAGGATAAAATGCGACCAATTGCAATATTTTTAGACAATTTTCAGAAATGTCATAAAAACGGCTGCCTTTAGCGTTGCTTTGCAGTATATTAGTTTGGCGTCGAAATACATAATTACCTATTTTGGATTCATCCGAATGTGTACTTTCCAAAAATATATGGTTTTGGGAGGTATTTGTGCTGTTAGGGGGTCTTGTGGCACAATACACAGTCACTGGTCTAGTTTCACAGAGGGCGAAAAGACAGCGGTGAAAATTCAAATGCACTAATTTTTTTTGGGTCCGCACATGCATATTGGGCATCAAAATGTTCAGTAGACCCTTGGCATCAATATATAAGGTGTTTTACAACTGTATGTACAAAATTAGGTGAGATAAATGCAGCCAATTGCAATATTTTTAGACAATTTTCAGAAATGTCATAAAAACCGTCGCCTTTAGCGTTGCTTTTCAGTATGGTAGTTTGGTGTAGAAAGACATAATTACCTATTGAATTCGTCAGAATGTGTACTTTCCAAAAATATATGGTTTTGGGGGGTATTTCTGCTGTTAGGGGGTCTTGGGGCACAATACACAGTCACTGGTCTATTTTCACAGAAGCCGAAAAGACAGCTGAGAAAATTCAAATGCACTAATTTTTTGGGGGGTCCGCACATGCCAGATGCTGTGGTATATCTATGCATATTGGGCATCAAAGTGTTCAGTAGACCCTTGGCGTCAATATTTGAGGAGTTTTACAATTGTATGTATGAAATTAGGTGAGATAAATGTGGGTAATTGCAATATTTTTAGACAATTTTCAGAAATGTCATGAAAACTGCTGCCTTTAGCGTTGCTTTGCAGTATGGTAGTTTGGCATAGAAAGACATAATTACCTATTTTGGATTCGTCAGAATGTGTTCTTTCCAAAAAAATATGGTTTTGGGGGGTCTTTGTGCTGTTAGGAGGGTATTTTTGCAAATAATACTCAGTCATTGGTCATTCTTCACAGAAGGTGAAAAGACAGTGAAAAGACAGCAGAGAAAATTCAAATACACAATTTTTTTGGGGGTCTGCACATACCAGCTGCTTTGGTATATCTATGCACTTTGGGCATCAAACTGTTCAGTAGACCCTTGCCGTCAATATTTAGGGTGTTTTACAATTGTATCTAAGAAATTGGGTGAGATAAATGTGGCCAATTGCAATAATTTTAGACAATTTTCCGAAATGTCATAAAAACTGCTGCGTTTAGTGTAGCTTTGCAGTAAGGTAGTTTGGAGTAAAAAGACATAATTACCCATTTTAGATTCGTCAGAATGTGTACTTTCCAAAAATATATGGTTTTTAGGGGTCACCATAACTTTTTGTAGCTTTTATCCCATATAAAACTGGTAATGTTTGGTTAGTGTAAACGTAAGCCATCAAATAAGTATGCACAAGGTAGATTCTGGGGTCTTTACATGCCATGTACTTCGATAATCCTATGTACATTGGGCATCAAACTGTTCAGAGGACACCAGACTTTCATATTTGGGGTGATTTATCTTGATACCTAATAGTATGTATGAAATAAGGTGCTGCAGGATGGAAGTTTTGAGGTGATTTTTGGAAATGTCACTAACATCACCAAATTTAGGAAAGTTTTGCAGCTTGGTGCTTTGGGGTAGAAAGACATGCATACCCAATTTAGATTTGGGGGAATGTATACTTTCCGAAAATATATGGTTTTCTGGGGTGAACATACTTTTTTCTACCTTTGCCCACCCCAAAATGATGTAAATGTCTTGATTTTGCAGAACCTGAAATGATAGACCTAATGGGGGGGTCTTATTTTGAGGCCCCTATATGCCACGTGCTTAGGTACACCTATATGTTGGACATCAAGTGTTCAGCAGACCCCAGGCTTTCATATTTGGGGTCATTTGTCTTGATAACTAATGGTATGTTCGATATAAGATGCTGCAGGTTGGTAGTTTAGAGGTGATTTTTGGAAATGTCCCCAAAATTGCCAAATTTAGGAAAGATTTGCCGCTTGGTACTTTGGGGTAGAAAGACATGCATACCCAATTTAGATTTGGGGGCATGTGTTCTTTCTGAAAATATATGGTTTTCTGGGGTAAATGTACTTTTTTCTACCTTTGCCCACCCAAAATGATGTAAATGTGTTGTTTTTGCAGTACCTGAAATGATAGACCAAATGGGGGGTCTTCCATTTGAGGCCCCTATATTCCACGTGCTTAGGTACACCTATACATATTGGACATCAAACTGTTCAGCAGACCACAGGCTTTCATATTTGGGGTCCTTAGTCTTGATAACTAATGGTATGTTCGATAAAAGTTGCTGCAGGGTGGAAGTTTTGTGGTGATTTTTGGAAATGTCCCCAAAATTGCCAAATTTAGGATTTGCGGCTCAGTACTTTGTGGTAGAAAGACACACATACCCAATTTAGTTCCGGGGGAATGTGTTCTTTCTGAAAATATATGGTTTTCAGGGGTGAACCTACTGTTAGTGGAATGTTTGGCCTCAAAATCAGAAGTATGCCGTTTTGTGGAGCGGTGCTTTGGAAATTTGCTAGTGTACTGCTTTTAGATTTTGATCTATATAAGTGAGAAATCTCCATAAAACTATATATATTTGGTATTGCCGCGTTCGGGAGACATAGACCTTTCCAAATCGGCTGTGTTCTCTTACATAAAATAAATGATGTTTCTGATATATGTAATTGTACTATGTGAAACATGATTTTTTTCATTTTATTAGGCACTTTGAAGCCTATATTTTTTTACAGAAGTGGAATTACACCAAAATTCTAGCATATTTTGAAAGCTCAGGTTGTCCTGAAATAAAAACATATATTGTTTTCCTGGGTAAACTAAAAGACCCCCCCCCCCCCAGGAAAGGCCCTTAAATGTTCAAAAATGATCTAGCAATAGAAGTACCAAATCAGCCAAATTTTCTGGCAGCGAAAAGGTTAAGAGAGAGCGATTGCCCAAACTTTATTAATCCTTGCCTGTTTCTGTGGGTTTTAGATATGGTTTTGTACCATGGCCTAAATAAATTACTACTAATTTACAGCTGACCCTGCCCTTTGTCTTTATATACTGTAATTTTTCTGCCAGTTGTGTTTACAAGCTGACATGTGAATACTGTATGAAATGAATTTTCTGCTTCTTTGTTTCATCTAGCAATTTCAAGAATTAAAGAAAATAGTCATACAACTAGTACTATTCAATCCAGGCAAGACACTTTTTAGCAACCCTGAACCTTGTTCATTATTTAATACTGTATCAATGACTAAGTTTTTCATACTTCTGGAGATAAAAGGCCTATTTATTAATCCACAAAATGTTCTCATCAGAACATTTTTAGAGGAAAAGGAATCTCACATTTTTTGTGATTTATTATGGTAGATGGTCCCTTTTATAATTGGAACATGTTTTTCGCCTTCATGATTGACAAGAGTTTCGGGCTGTTTGACGTTGATTTTCATTTGATAATCCAAAAGATTTTTGGTTTTCTTTCGATAATCTGATAGTTTGAGTTTTTAGGGTGACGTTTCGCCAAAGTCTCTTTAGACTTTTCCAACACATAAGAATTTTGATCCAATTTTTGTTGTAAATTAAGCTAGATCGTGGTTTAGACTTTTCCAACACGTAATAATTTTGATCCAATTTTTCTGTAAATTAAGCTAGATCGTGGTTGGGAGTTAAGTCAAATTTTAATTAATATAATGGGAAAATCTGCGTTTTAATGAATAGCCCTCTAAGTATATATATATATATATATATATATATATATATATATATATATATATATATATATATATACTTTTGCAAAATATTATATTTTAACAGGGAGGTTTTTAACCAATGTGTTTCTTTTAAATTTACATGAATTCTTTTGTCGACCCAGATACATTTGGATAAGGGAACAGAAGGGATGAACTAGTTATGCTACAATGAATAACTAGACCTCTAAATATTCATAGTTATGCTTGGATGCCCCTGCCTTGCTCTGATACTAAGCCAGCTGCATGTAAGCTTTTTCTCCTTCTATGCAAGTTTCATGATGGGGACTATGTGTTGTGCAGTAATTGGTATGTGCTTTCACAACTACATTTGTTTCTTTAAGAAATACACATTTTTTTCTAAATGTGTTTCTATATTTGCTTATTTATTGGTGTTTTAAATGTATTGTAAGATGTTCTGCAGCAATGACAAATATTCATCATCCAGTATTCAAATTCTTAGTCAAAAGAGCTGACTATTTACCATTAGGTAACTGGACACTTAGGTAATTAGGTAACTGGACCCTCCCTCAAGAATATAATGACCATAACTCAATGTGGGAACATGGCTGATTGTAGAGTGAACAGATTCCTGTTAGGTATGTGTTAGGTATGTGTTTATGTTACTAGCAGAATATTTATGGAATATCTTGGTCTGCTTTATTAAATTACAGGCCTGTATCATGACACATATGCTAATAAATAAAGCATAATTTTAAGGATTCTGACTTGGTTTAACAAGGTACTTGGATTCGGCTGAAAAAGCAGAATCCTGGCCAAATCCAAAACAGAATAATAATAATAATAATAATAATAAATATCCACTTTGAACAATTTATGAAACTATGGCATATATGGACAGATTCTTCAATATTTATGACAGGGATGTGTGCATTCAGAAGCCTTCTGTTAACTAAATGACAAGTTTAAAATATACTATTAAATGGTTTATGAATATGCCTATAAAGGCCCATTTGAATATATATACAAGAGAAAGGCTTCAGAAAAAAAGGGTAATATAGGTAAAGGAACTCAATGTTATAAAAATATTCAGTTATAAATGGTGAGTTCTGATGTCATTTCTGTCACATTACTCACTGAAACATGTGTATTATAATAAATAAAGTAGCCCCAGTTGCAAAATATAAGGATAATATAAGTTACCGAGGAGTTTCATGACCATATAAAAACACGAGGCCAAAGGCCAAGTGTTTTTATACAGGTCATGGAACTCCAAGGTATTTATTTAGCATCAATGACATAACTGATGACATCAGAACTCACTGTTTATAAGTATATAACTTACAAGATATTCATAGCTTTTGTGTATCATAAAAAAAATAACCACGATACTGAGGTCTGATTTAATACTAAATAATATTATCAAGAGGGTACGCAATTTTATTCCCCACATTTACTCAGGTTATATGAGTAATGAAAACCCCCTGTAAAAACGTACACTGTTGTCAACAAAATGCATATATAAATGTAGAACAACTAGAGTTTTATCTGCCAGCCATGAATACTTGAATCAGTATTCGATCTAAATATTAAACTAACTATGGACATTCCAGAGAAATCCATCTCCTTCCTAGATCTACAAAAAGAGATTAATAATGAAAGACAGTTGGTGACTTAAAATTTTAGAAAAACGACAGCTACCAACTCCTTCTTAGCGTATTCAAGTTTCCACCCATACTCAAAAAATCAGTTCCCACGGGAGAATTCTTAAGGTTGAAATGTAACTGTTCCTCGGTATAAGCCTTTAAGGAACAAGCAAGATAATTAAAAATCAGGTTTAGAGAGAGGGGATATTCAGGAAAAGTTATCAAAAAAGCATATCACAGGGCCCCCTACACACAGAGATCTGAATTACTGTGCATCCATAAAAAGAAAACACAAGAATCCAATGATATTAGATTCATTACTACCTATCGCACTAACAGTTCACAAATCCAGCAAATTATCAACATCAGAGAAGTCCTTACCTCAAAGATTTACTTACCAGAAGTCATTTCCAAAATAAAGGTCCGAGAACCTGTAAAAATTGGGGTTCCTTTCCCTGTGGGGAATGCAACATGTGCGAAAAGATGCTTAAAATATCAACATTTGGGGGGCGGAGCTAACCGCCATGCTGATCGGTCGCACTATCTGAGCGCTCCGTGTAGCGAAGCCACAACACGGTGAATTGCGGGGCCTCCTGTTTTTCAAACATTGCCACAAATCTTCAGCGACCCCAAAGGACCCTAAGGACAGCAATATGACCAGTACTAAGCAGCGTGGGTCACAGAGAGACTTTTTCATATGCCAAGCGCCAGGCCCTGATAAAAACCAAGATGGCGCTGGCTCCCCTTCTAGCAGTCCGGAACAGAAAACGGCAACTCCTCATGCATTATGCCTGAAAAAACAGGACCTGGACACAGGTTTGGAATCTTTATTTACCAAATTATCAGCTACGTTTCATACTGAGCTCAAATCAGCAGTTACTGATCATACCAAAGAAATTACTGCATTCGGCTCACGTATTGACACGCTAGAGGAAAAGCATGACACGATGGTGCAGGCCCATGACACACTTCAGGAGCAAGTACACTCCTTACAGCGTAATGTTACAGCGCTTAATCTTCACATAGAAGACCTAGACAATAGATCTAGACGAAATAACGTTCGCATTAGGAATATACCTGAATCTGCTACTGATCTGCACAAAGTTTTTGACTTACTGTTCTCCAAACTGCTACCAGAATATAGCCCAGATTTACTTATTATCGACAGGGTTCACAGGGCCCTTCGCCCTAAGCCACAACAAGGCGAACCTCCACGAGATGTTATCGCCAGACTTCATTACTTTGAAACAAAAGAAGATTTGCTTGCTTCTGCTAGAAAATACCCAGCAGTAGAACTGGAAGGGGAACCACTCCATTTATTCCCAGATGTGGCACCATCTACATTGCAGAAACGCCGGGAGCTTCGTCCTATTACCCTGCTACTGCAACAATCAGGGCTCAAATATAGATGGGGATTCCCTTTTCGTCTTACAGTATTAAAAAACGGATCACTATTCTCAATAACTGATCCTGTCGAAGGCCCATCACTACTAACACGGCTTGGTCTAGCTGATAAAGAACTCTCTTCTCCTATAAAGAAAAATTTTCCACCAACACTACATCCAATCTGGGAAAAGAAAAAATTGAGAAACTCCTGAACTAGCTCATCTCTTGATTATGCTACCTGACAACAAAAGTCGCAGCAATCTCCAGAAATGGCTTATTTGTTTTCAACAACAGGAATACATAGTTATCCACCTCACTTTACTAACATCGTGTGGCCCACTACATATTAATCTCGGAACGAGAATATTGGATCACCTTACTGGAAGTTCTATCTATATTAACATATACCGGTTGGATGGCTTTTTTCTCCCCCCTACACGACTATGGATCGCTGCAGCGAAGTAACACAGCGAGGTCTATGGTCTACTTGAGGATCAGGTATCCTCAGGCACAGTTGATACTTTTACTACGATTTTTCCTTTTTTTTCTTGTTTTTCTTTTTTCTCCTTTTTTCTCTTTTTTTGACAATTTGATATTTTTTATTCTTGTTTTTATTGCTTTTACAATGAAACCGCAGTTAAGAGACAACTTCTATAAAACAATAACTGGACATGTATTCACGATTTGGCTAATAGTTTTTGCTGAACTTTTTATGCCTTTTTCGTTAACTGTTAAGCAATATGTTCCCAGAGATACTGAAGCTAAACAAACTACGATTGACTTAAAAAATTGGTTCAAAAATGGCCTAAATGACAACTTAAACTCATATGGTTATAATGGGAATATGGCTGACCAAATATTAGCGATAAAGCTAACAGTTCATACTGAAGTTTGTAAGTTTTTACCAGGTTTACCCGTACAATATGTATACAGTAACACTGAGATTTTACCTTTTCATGTTGACTTTGAAGTTCGGCTCAAAAAATGCTTAAGCAATAATAATAATTGGGTAATTTTCACTATGATTATAATGGTTGTTTACATATGCCTGTATAAATGGTGTTTAAGATGGCTATAACTATTCTCTCGCATAATGTAAAAGGCCTTAATTCGCCTACAAAACGAAAAATGGCAGCTCAATACCGTATATACTCGTGTATAAGCCGACCCGTGTATAAGCCGAGGTACCTAATTTACCTAAGAAAACTGGAAAAATGTATTGACTTGTGTATAAGCCTAGGGGCCCCATGTCAGATTTCAAAATGTGAATGTGACCCGGCCGCAACAATTGGGGGACACTGGGCAGGTACCTGTTACTGTCTGTGACTGACTGTGTCGCCGCCCGGATTTCATGTTTGCTTCCCTCTGCCACCCCTATTTCATGTTTGCTTCCCTCTGCCACTTCCCCCCCGCCCTCCCCATCTGTCGCTCTCCCCACCCCGGCCCTCACGTCTGCTGCTCTTCCCTCTGTCACATACCTCCTTCCGCGGCCCCAGCAGGACTGTCTGTGACTGACTGTGTCGCCGCCCGGAGCAGGTCCAGGAGCTCCGGGCGGCGCGTCCTCTCCCAAAATGGCGGCGCCCATGGCCGCCACGTGGGTAGCGGCCGGCGCCGCTACCCACGTGGCGGCCATGGGCGCCGCCATTTTGGGAGCGAACGCCGGCAGGGAAGGACGCGCCGCCCGGAGCTCCTGGACCTGCTCCGGGCGGCGACACAGTCAGTCACAGACAGTCCTGCTGGGGCCGCGGAAGGAGGTATGACCCGCGTATAAGCCGAGTTTGAGTTTTTCAGCACATTTTGGGTGCTGAAAAACTCGGCTTATACGCGAGTATATACGGTACTATTTGCGCCATAAAGCTGACATAATAGGACTCCAAGAAACGCACTGGCAACACTCGGGAACTCCTCCCTACTTACATAAATCTTATTCTCAAATTTATGCTACATCCTACTGTATGCTGAAAAAAAGAGAGGTGTTGCCATTGCTTTTCGGTCTCATTTAGCATTCATACCCTACAAGTCTATAATAGACCCAGAGAGTAGATATATATTCTTACAAGGGACAATACTTGGCTTTGAAATCACAATAGTTAATGTATATGCACCTTTCTCTGGCCTATTGACCTTTTATTCCAAAATTTTCAAGATGATACAACAACACGCCAAAGGGATGATTGTCTTACTAGGTGACTTTAATTTAGTAATGAACCCCACTATAGATCGTAAAGGACTACTTGCTAATACATCAGCGGCCTCCCCAAAATTCTTGAAGCGAATGTTGATTGAGGATTCTTTAATTGATACTTGGAGACACCTTCACCCAGGTCAAACGGACTATACCTTTTATTCTCCTGTCCATCATTCCTATTCACGAATCGATTACATTTTCCTATCTCAAGGTTACTTACCTCAATTAACTGCAGCAGAAATAGACCCAATATTTTGGTCGGATCACGCTTCTATAACCATTTCGATTAGGCTACCCTCTACTCTACCAGGTAGACCCTCTTGGCGTCTAAATGATTCTCTGTTGGCTAACTCAATGATACGAGATCAGATATCGAATTCTATTGAGAATTATTGGAAGGAGAATCTTGATGAAGAATTATCAATGGGCACACTATGGGCAGCACATAAATGCACCATACGGGGGGAAATAATAAGATTAGCTACCCAAAATAAAAAAGTGTATAATGATCAGATATCCACATTAGAATCCACAATACAACAACTAGACGCCTTGCATAAACAAAATCCATCCTCTGCAATTCATTTACAACTATTAGAAGCAAGACACCAGTTAAATACATTAACACAAGGCAAAGCTGTTAAACAACTTAAATGGTTTAAGCAAAAACTGTTTCAAATTAAAGATAAACCAGACAAACTTCTGGCCAAAAAACTCAAACTTGAAAAAGGTTTCAAGCCTATCCACTCCATCCAGTCAGAAACAGGGAGGATGGTTCATAACCCTCTAGAAATAATAAAAGTCTTTCAGAAATTTTACACTAAATTATATGAGATACCCATCCCAGACCACACAATTAATAAAGATGTACTACTCTCAGATATAACCCTCCCTAAACTTACAGTGGAAGAACAGTCTACCTTAAACTCTCCTATCACTGCCTTGGAAATTGAAGAGTCATTGAAATCCTTAAAAAACTCATCTAGCCCAGGCCCAGATGGTTTTTCGACTCGGTATTACAAAACATTTAAGACTCTCCTCCTACCACACTTAATTGTATTGTTTAATGAAATGCTCAAAGGACATTCAATTCCCCCAGAAATGGTACATGCCAATCTTTCATTGATTCCTAAGCCTGGAAAAGACCATTCATCGGTCCAGAACTACCGTCCTATATCAGTGATTAATGTGGATATTAAGTTGTTTTCATAAATATTAGCTACACGTCTAAACAAATACTTACCAAGTTTAATACACCCGGATCAGACAGGCTTTATTCCTGGCCGACAAACAACTGATAGCATTCGTAAGTTAATAAACATAATAGCAGATGCGAATACTTCACACTCTCAATTATTAGTATTGATGTTAGATATACAAAAAGCTTTTGATAGCGTTACTTGGCCATATCTTTTCCATGTTCTCCCTAAATTTAACATTTCTGGTCCCTTTTTGGATGCTCTCAGAGTACTATATCAACACCCTATAGCATATATAAAATTTTTAAATCATCAAACTTTACAAGTACCAATTCACAGGGGGACTCGTCAGGGGTGTCCTTTATCCCCTTTACTTTTTGCCTTAGCAATGGAACCATTAGCCCATCTTATCCGCAATAATGTAAACATTACAGGATATATCAAAAATAATCAACCCCATAAGCTGAATCTTTATGCAGATGACCTATGTTTAACTTTAACCAAACCCCTGACGAGTCTCCCTAACTTATTCTCACTCTTAGATACTTTTGCCAAGATCTCAGGCCTCCGGGTTAACGTTTCAAAAACAGAAGCCCTACCGATTAATATTTCAAAACCTCAACTGAAATTATTAGAGCTAAACTTTCCATTTTACTGGCGAACTACTACAGTTGACTATCTTGGGGTTAAAATTACGAAAACATATCAAACGTTATACTCACTTAATTTTCCTACAATGTACAAAAAATTACAACGTTTCTTAACAGACTGGAATGATTTGCACATATCATGGTTTGGACGCATAACAGCAGTGCGAATGATTGTTCTCCCTAAGATACTATATTTATTTAGAGCCCTCCCTATTGCTGTAAAGTCCCAAGATCTTATGCTGCTACAGAAGCAAATATGGCAATTCATATGGAAACATAAATATCATAGAATTAATAAAAATGTGTTATATCGCTCACGACTGCAAGGCGGTCTTAAGGTCCCCTACATAAGAAATTATTACTGGGCAGCTAGAATTGCACAAATAATACAATGGCATAATAACTCAGGAATGCTCAGATGGGTAGAATTTGAGAATGATTCAATATATCCCTTACAAGTTAGAGCACTAATGTGGTTAACTACGAATAATATACAAAAATACCCTGTTACTAACCCTATTGTTAAATTTCATATGCAACTTTGGAAATTGCTTAAACCAAGATTGTTACCAGCAACTACTAATAGCTACATGCAAGCTCTAGTAGGAAATCCAGATTTCCCCCCAGGGATGGTTCATAGCGATTTTCAATGGTGGGCCTCTCAAAACCTAAATAAGCTATATGATTTATTATCCTTACAAGGGTTTAGAACTTGGAACTCATTAAAAGAGTCATTAACAATCCATCCACGAGAGTTTTACGTTATTCTCAACTTTCCCACTTTTATTTCTCACAATCACAAAAGAAACCTTCATTAACAGGCTCATTATTTGAAAATCTCTGTAAAAATGCCCTACAAGCTAAAGGTAATATTTCCACAATATACTCCATGTTAATTGAGGCTCCATCTTCCTCTTTACCTACGTATATGAAAGCATGGGAAAGAGATTTCAACCTATTATGGACTACTGAAGATTGGTCCAAAGCAATGGAATTCTCTCATAAATTTTCTCCCAATGTTGCCATACGAGAAATGGCTTACAAAGTAATTTCAAGATGGTATTACACACCAAAACGTAAACACAATTTTTCTCCTTCCTCTTCTCCATTATGTTTTAGAGGATGTGGGGCACTAGGTGATTATAAACATTCGTGGTGGTCCTGTCCAATAGTAGAGCATTTTTGGAGTAAGGTGGTCCAAATTGCATGTGACTTAACTAATTCACCTATTACACGAACTCCTGAACATCTTTTACTGAATCACCCTAATCCAGATTTTAATAAAATTACCAATGCTTTGCTATTTCAGATATGGGCAGCAGCACGCTGGGTTATTGCACTTAACTGGGTTTCTCCTACACTTTTTATAACTCAATTTATTTCTAGACTCAATTGTATTCAAGAAATGCATTTACTAACAGCCATTGCAGATAACAAAAAAGAAATCTTTGATGACATATGGCAACCTTGGGAGAACTACAAGAAATCCTCTTCCTTTTTGCTTTTGTTTCCTTAACTCAATTTTTCCCCACGAGTAAATTTACTTATCAAAGTTAATTGAGAACACAACCCGTCACAACAGAATGGATTACAAATAATGGAAAACATAGAAAATCGAGAGACATATGTGAATTCTCTTAGCAATCACATTATTACCTACTCTATACTATTTAACTAAGTATGTTTATCTATTCCCCTTTTTTTTTTTTTTTTTTTTTTGATTATTCTTGGTTTATTTTCTTTTTCTTTTTTTTTTTTTTTTCTGATGTTTAATAGAAGTTGTAATAATTACCATATAAATACACAAGTTAATACTGTTGAAATACCTTTAAATTTATATCACATATGAAACACGATATTGTGAAAAATGACGCAATGACAAAACTGTAATGTTGACATTTTATTCACGAAATAAAAAAAGATATGTTAAAAATATCAACATTTGAAGATAGGTTTGGAAAACAACATAAGGTTAATAGCTACATTAATTGTGAGACCCAAGGGGTCATTTACTGTATGGAATGTCCATGCCTTAAAAAATATGTTGGAATGACTACACAAACGTTGAAAGTTAGAATCCAACAGCACTGTAGCTCGATCAGGACCGCAGGTAGTACGAACAAAAGTGATAAGACAGAGTATGGGTGGAAACTTGAATACGCTAAGAAGGAGTTGGTAGCTGTAGTTTTTCTAAAATTTTTAGTCACCAACTGTCTTTCATTTATTAATTTCTATTTGTAGATCTAGGAAAGAGATGGATTTCTCTGAAATGTTCATCGTTAGTTTAATATTTAAATTGTTACTGTTAAGTTTGGTCACAAATTCCATCGCTTCTTCCCTACTTACTTCCCAGACTACTAAAATATCATCGATGTATCTGATCCACTTTTGGATCTTAGGATGATATATAATTAACTTAAAAAATTACGCACAGCACTTTAGTAATTTATATCACTTTAATTATTAATTCATGAACTACAATTGATTGGGTTTTAATTAATTGTGTTTATGGTTATAAATAATTTATTCTAAGCAATTAATCTGAGTAGTATCGTCCTTTTTGGGTTGTTGGACCCTGAGCACCTGCATTTTACACATTTGAATGAGGGTTTAGTTGGTGATAAGTGGAGATTATTGATTCCTCAACTAGAGGTCATTAGAGGTTGGAAACTATATTATTTAGGTCAAATGGAGTACTTCTTTACCTTCTTACTGACTACTTTATTTAAGTTACATCCCTGTTTTTGACCTTTTGGTTATTAAAGCAAACTACTAAAGTATTAAATCTTTACTTCATACAGCGAATTAAATGTATCATGCAATTATGGTTAATGTATGTAAATATTGTTAGTGTATTATTATGTGTATTAGTGTATTAGTGTGTTATTTAGTGTATTATTTTGTATTATTAGTGTATGATTTAATTAAGAAGAACCCTGTGAAATTGTGAAGTTTTGTAACCTACAAATTGTCAACCCTATGGTTTAATTATACTAAACTTGAATGAAACCTAAGCAAGCATTGAGGGAGAATATAACTTAGAAACCCAGCAATACAAATGAACAGTGGTAACCACAGATCCACTGTGCTGTGGATATTTTTACATGGGTAAAAAAAGCACAGCTGTAGAGTTAACAAAAAATACAAATTTTTATTAAACATTATGAGGATTATTTACTAAAATGTAAATTATTCTGATTATTTAAATAAAAAAAATGTCTGACCAAACTAGAATCCATGATTTAACCTTATATACACTTTAATTAAAAAAGCATCATTTAATCGGATCAGGGGTAAACTAAAACCCGAATCATTACATTTTTTTTCCCTGAATCTCTCAAGCTTTTTCCAGGCAGGCCCGAATATTTGGGATTTTTATCAGAAATAGTCCGATTTTTGGACTAATTCCAGCGCAGATCACAGAAACTTCCAAATAAGATAGGGACCTATCCCATAAACTTATACACAACCTCGGCAGGTCTGAAATGGTGTACCGTATATACTCGCGTATAAGCCGAGTTTTTCAGCACCCAAAATGTGCTGAAAAACTCGACCTCGGCTTATACGCGGGTCATACGCCAATCCCTCACCGGATCCCTCACCTCCCTCTCCCATAGCGCATCAGGACTCTGTGACTGACTGTCACGATCGCCGCCCGGAGCAGGTCCAGGAGCTCCGGGCGGCGCGTCCTTCCCTTTGGGAGCAATGCCGGCAGGGAAGGACGCGCCGCCCGGAGCTCCTGGACCTGCTCCGGGCGGCGATCGTGACAGTCAGTCACAGAGTCCTGATGCGCTATGGGAGAGGGAGGTGAGGGATCCGGTGAGGGATTGGCGTATATAAGGTATTTGAAAGAAAATAACCCCTACTTTCAGCACCTGGGTGTGTCATTAGTAACTCTTCACTTCATTGATATTCATAGGCTCACAAAATGGGGTGTGGGGACCAGGGCCCTTTTGTATAAAGTGTTGTGTTATTTCCCAGCACCCACTGCTAGCCCTGTATTCTATATGGATTATCTTCTCCCTACAGGAACCAGCATGGCAGCACCAACTGCTAAACAGGGGCTTATTTATAATAATGGGATTATTGGACCCCCTTCCCCCATCCAGGCCATATTCTCCTAGAAGAGTTTGTGACCAAAATAAGCAGAGGAATTTCAAAGCTCTTGCTGCGGACTGTAAACATTTACATGTGTCCTGCACACTGTTGGGGCCGCAGAAGGAGCCTCGTATGTAGTTGCTGCATCTCTCCATCTCTCTGCCCCTGGTTGAGTTATAAGTTATTTTACTGTGACTGGTGTGCTTACAATTTTTTTTTTTTAAACTGTGGGCAGGCCTACCTTTCATTGTTATTCAGTGGGTGCAGGTACAGATTGATTTTCAATCAGCCCCTAGGCTTATACACGAGTCAATAAATTTTTCCAGTTTTCTTAGGTAAATTAGGTACCTCGGCTTATACACGGGTCGGCTTATACACGAGTATATACGGTATTTCCAGATTTTTTTGCAGCATCAGACTTTAATAATTTATAACATACACATTTACTAACAACCAAATTGCGCTTTTTCCATGAATCTCGATAAATTTGTGATTTTCCTGTATTTCTAAAAATCTCTAAAAATTTTAAACTAAAAACAAGATTTATTAAAACCAGGAAAATCTCTAAGGCAAAACTTTGCACTGATCCTATTGGACCGCTTTAAATTAATTTGTACTTTTAGAGGTATTCGTATTTTTTCTTCCCCAGAAATTGTCAGAAAAACGTTTCGTACTTTATATATTCAGATCTTTTAATAAATTCAATGACAATTGTGGTTTTAGAATTTGTGAGTTTAGTCCAGGTTTCAGAAACATCTAAAAACACTAAAATCCAACCTTAAAAAAAGCCTAAAAATACATATAAAAACAGATTTCAACTAAATCATTTCCTGTGACAACATATGGAAATTGAATGTCACAGAAAACATTCAGTTCAGAACTGAACAGAAATATCATTTGACATTAAGGTGCCAGAAAATCAACACATTTTCAATCACATATGATGGATAGAATAAACATTTAGATTAAATGATTAGATTTGGATTTAATTTGGTAAGTAACAGAATCTTTTATGTGGAGAATTTAGTCAAATCAGCCAAAACCCCAGCAAAAACCAAATTCCTAGTATGTATTTATTTAGCATCGATGACATAACTGATTATTTATATATTGTCATTTCGAAATAATTAGACTGCACTATGATGGTTGATTCTGTTAATGCCCCTAAGTGGGGCTTGGCTGTAACATTCAAGGATATATTGACATTAAAATCTACAATTAGTACATACCTCCCAACATTAGTGCATACCCCCCAACTGGAAGAGGGACAAAAGATCTGTCACATGTAGCGTGTTGAAATTTTTGACCATGCCTATTTTATGGCCATACCCGTAATTAACATGGCTTATTACAAAATTTGCCAGGTTATGAATTTATAACACATAAAACATGACATTAAACATTAGTTTTGCTAATGAAGGTGAAATTGCCATTTAAGCTGTGAGTCACAGTTCCACCAAGAGACCTGCTTATCTTAAATAGATACATTTTAAGATAAGCAAAAATACAACTGTAACTAAGTGCATGTGTTGTGTGTTCTGGGCTCTCTACCAAAAAGCCTCTTATTTAATTAAGTTTTAGAAACAATGTATCTTTTTCTGGTGTACGGTGCAGGAGATCAGAAAGAAACTCTGGACTTTTTTAATAAAAAGCTGGGACTTTTCCTGTATATTTTCCTATTTTTTTTTTATCTCCATGCCTTAAGTCTACTAAAACATAATTTAAACAACAATTTTGTTTTGCCTCCAATAAGGAACAGTTATACAGTATACTTGGGATCAAGTACAAGGTACTTTTTCATTATTACAGAGAAAAGGAAATAATTTAAACATTTTAATTATTTAATTAAAAGGGAGTCTATGGGAGGCTGCCTTCTCATAAAACTGAGCTTCCAGCATAATGGATCCTATATCTGTAATAACGAATTGTGGCTCCCTTTGAGAAAATGTGTCACTGTTTTAAAGCTTGTTGAAACAAGCTTATAATTAATAGGTTTATTATTCAATGGAGTAGCAAGATATTAACACAACTACATTACAGCTCTGACAGAAGGCGTTCCATAATATTTAATTTAAATGTATGAACCATCATCTTGTAATATTTATATGCATTTACATTTTCTATATTGCTACAAAGCTAGTTGTTATTGCTTCCACCTAAATTTGTATGGATCTTTATATTTTGAACTTTTGAATAAACATCATCACTTATTGCTTCTATATAATTCACTTTGAATTATTTTGTAATGACAAAATGAATATGGCTTATAGCAATCTGACTCTATGTATATATTTTGCATGTATTTGGTTTAAAATAATTCAGGTCGAGCTGCATATTCTTTTCACTGCATTGAAATAATCTGTACATAAATCTGCACATCCTGTAGCACACAAATTTGCTCTTGGTTTCAAATGTACGCAAAGTAAATTTTATGAATTTCCTGGAGTAACAAGCTTCAATTAGAATGCAGAAAAATCAATCAATAAGATTCTCTAGAGTTGGGAAGCAGTTGTCATTGTGAATGGTGACCCAGCTTTGCTTTCACAGGACTGGACATGGAAGTAAATACTATGAGCAGGCGTAACTATAAAGGAAGCAGACCCTGCAGCTGCAGGGATCCCATGAGGTATAGGCGCCCCATGGGGCCCCTCTCCTGATCAGCTGGGCCCCCCCAAAAACATAAATGATGGCGGACAGCACCGGATATGAACAGATTTGCCTGAATCTGCCTTGAGGAGCATCATAGCAGCCTTGATTGCAGCCAGATTGCTTTGAGCTACTGTCTGTCACTGGAAACAAGTTCTATAAAACATTTTTAACTGCATTGATTTTCATAAACCTGCTGAATTATGACTCCAATCAATTCAGATTACCATGGCAACCATGTTTGATTGAAAAACAAAAATCTTTGGTTTAAAACCTTATTTAAAAGGCTTTAAGGTGCCAAATATAGTCTTTCTGTGTGCAGATATGACTAGATTTATAGCAACACTAATAAACCGTCTTGCTTGCTTGCAGCAGAATACAATGTAGTGACTGAAATTATACTAGTCTATAGTGTGAACAACTGTCTTTGAGTAAAAATATTAGACATTGGATCCTAAAGGCTTTAACTTTTTTTAGCATATTTTGCAGTTTAAAGCATGTATCTGAATTAAACACTGGTAAGCAATCCAAATGCATTCTTAAAGGAAAAGTTTGGTGTAAAAATGAAAACTGAGTAAAAAGATGGGCTATGCAAAATTTAATATATAAAGCCTGTAGTGACTGGATGTCTAACATAATAGCTGCAACACTACTTCCTGCTTTTCAGCTCTCTGCAATTGATCCTTAGCATGCAGCTCAGATTCAAAAGCAACAGTTATGACCCATATGGCCCCCTCGTGTCTCTGATGGTTACTGCCTGGTAACTAATCAGTGGAAACCAAGAGAGCTGCAAAACAGGATGTAGTGTTCTGGCTATTATGTTAGACATCCAGTCACTCCAGCCTTTATAGATTACATTTTTGGCTAACTGTGATGGGTTGAGGTTGTATTGAAAGTGTTTTGAAGGCTTGATCTTCTAATCCTAAAATAGATCACGCAAAACTGATGGTATCTTAGGGTCTCGTCCATCATCATCTCAACCATCATCCATAAAACCTTTGGTACATGCTGCCATGGCATTAAGCTTCAATACATTTCAAAGGATACAAGGGATGGAGACACAGAGGCGCAGTCATCAATGCAGGACAAATTTTCACCTGAAACAATCAAATTTAATTTGAATTGTTCTGCCTGCAGCTGCTATGTATTACTACCCAGTTGTTGTTAAACAACTATTTGCCTCAGTTCTCTAGCAGAAGGCCAATTTATGAGCACATTATAGTGTGCAAAGTAAAGATTGCGGACAAAATCTCCAGGCAGTATTTTTCCTGAAATGCAAGTGTAATTGCAGCCATCTGTGTCTGCGTCACACAGTACCTTGCACATTGCTGTGAATCAGGGGCAAGTTGTGGCTACATCCTCAGATGCTGATTATGTCACTTCCCAACAAAGCATCAACATAGAAATAGCATCCTATTTGCACAAGTCTGATAACACAGTGAAATGAAACCATTGCTATTTAGCACACCCACACTGGTGACTGTGTCCATAAATTAAAACCACAAACCTACCTCAATAGCTCAGTGCAGCAGGCATGAGAAAAGAGCCATCCGTTAGATGCATACTGTAGACTGAATAGGCTTCTATGTAGACAGCAACCTAGGCCCCAGTCTCCAAGCTGCAATGCTTATTAGTTTTATTACTTGTGGGACCTTTCCCAGAATGACAAGAATTGCTCTGCAAACCACTGTACTTTCCATATAATGTTAATTATTTACAGAACATGAACACCCGCACATATTTTTTTCTATTTTACTGAAGGGATTAATGCTGCAGAAGTATGATGACAGCAATTAGTTACAAAGCTGCTCAAATAATTATGTTTGGTAGCTAATAAATTTGTGATCCACATCACATCTGCCATTAAGCAAAAATAAAGCAGCATTATTTAGAATTTTAATAGAACTCAGAATTTCTGTTTTGGAAACTAGTTCTATTTACCCCAAAAAGGGATTACGGTAATGCTGCAGTTGTATGATGACAGCAATTAGTTACAAAGCAACACAATAATTACTCAAATGATTATGTTTGGTAGCTAATAAATTTGAGATCCATATCACTATTTTTAAAAGAACTGCCATTAAGCAAAAATAATGGAATTAAAATTTCTGTTTGCTGGAAACTAGTTCTAGTTACCCCAAAAATATTAATTGTAGTTGGATATTAATTTTCTTTGAGTTTTGAAGAAAATCATATTACACTGAAATCCTGTACAGGGTAATCAAAAATTTAACACACAGACACACGCTATCATGCTGCATCAGTACAGGTCCACTTCCCATTCAACCTCATAGGCATACCTCCCAACTGTCCTGATTTTGACAGCTCAGTCTGCAGTCCCGGATTTTTATTAAAAAAATCTCCTGCACTGACACCAGAAAAAGATATAATGTTTCTGAAACCTAACTTACTCTTTTTGGCAGAAAGTGAGGAACACAGAGCGGCTGCAAATAGATATGTTTGTATTAGTTTAAGACAAGCCAAGAAAAAATTGTAGCTATTTAAGATAACCAAGTCACTTGAGTGAAGAGTCTAGCATCTTAAAGGAAAAATTCACATTAATTACTAAAAATGTTATAATAAATAATACATGGCCCTAAAACTCCCAGAAACGTGTTCATACTTTCATAATCTGCCAAATAATTAGACATGGTAATTAGGGGATGTGGCCATAAATGGGCATAGTCAGATATTTTTCTCCCTCTTAACATTTTTCAAATATTGGGAGTTATGCAGGTTAAATTATTTACTAATAAAGACAAGTTAATATAAACATAGGGTTAGGGGTGAACATCAGTCAGATAATGGTTTGGATCAATCAGTACTCATTGGCCATTCTTACTACATATTTTGGTAAAGTCAGGTAGTTCCTGCACTTTACAAATTCTATACTGTAGAGTATAAAGATAAAGGCATGTGCGGTTATTTCAATAGCCAAGGTACCACAGGCCTACAATACACAGTATATCCAAATGTGGCCAATGGGCTGGGACCCTTTGAAGAGGACATGTCAACCTAAGAAAATGTTCAAAATATCTTTCTGTGTTTATTAAACAAAATAAACTTTACTTACACTATAAAAATATTTCAATCGTGTTTCTTTCATTCTTTTCAAATCCACAATAAGAGCACACAATGAGAGTGCCATTTTATGAACATTGTTATTATGGCAAGTAGTGATTAGCGAATCTGTCCCATTTCGCTTTGCAAATTTGCAAAAATTCATGAAAATGCTAAAAATATATCAAATGGCAAAAAATTTTGCCACACACCATATTTCTCTATGGCAGTTTTCTTTTGTGTCAACCTCCTATCAACTATGCTACAACTGCTTTTTAAAAAGAAAAAGAGGCTCCCATGATATCATGTCCATGTGATTTTTGACATTACCTTTGGTTGACTGGTATCTCCTACTACACTATGTTGCTGTTAAAGTCAAAACTACCATGTATCATTTATATATTACTACAAGCAAACAAACACAGGCACAACTAATAATAAGTCTGACCACCAACAGATAATATCTGGGTGCTTTGTATCCCACATTAAAATGAATAATCCTTATATATTTATGTGTATGTCCTCATAACAGGTATGAATCTGTTCATTAAAAAAATTTTTGGATTTTATGTTTATACAACTTTTTATGTCTATGTGACAGTTCTCTTTCAAGAGTTACTTAATTGTAAGGCCATAGATTACAATAGGAGATTGTGCATTTCTATCACTTTTAGAGATTTACAGTAAATACAAACAAATTATACAGATCTCTAAACTAGCTATAATGGAACATACTAGTAAATACTGGACCACTGTAAATATAAAAAAAAAACAGGGCTATACTATAAAAAGGATGCTTAGCTATATAACTCTATTTAAATGAGAAAACCCTAAAAATGAAAATGGCTAGATATGCTGTATTTTATATACAGGTACGGGATCCATTATACGGAAACCCGATATCCAGAAAGTTCCGAATTAAAGAATGAACATCTCCCATAGACTTTATTATAATCAAATAATCCACATTTTTAAAAAGGATTCCCTTTTTCTCTATAATAATAAAACAGTAGGTTGTACTTGAGCCAAACTAAGATATAATTATTCCTTATTGGGAGCAGAACCAGCCTATTGTGTTTATTTAATGTTTACATGATTTTCTAGTAGACTTAAGGTATGAAGATCTAAATTACAGAAAGATCCGTTATCCGGAACACCCCAGGTCCCGAACATTCTGGATAACAGGTCCCACACCTGTACTGAACAAAATGTACCATGTTCAGCATTTAAAGAACATAACCATCTTGGATCTTGTTAGGAGTGTCAGTGAAACTGCATATGCTCAGTGTGGTCTGGATAGACCTTGGAAAGTTAAGTTAAAGGGATCCTGTCATCGTAAAACATGTTTTTTTCAAAACACATCAGTTAATAGTGCTACTCCAGCAGAGTTCTGCACTGAAATCCATTTCTCAAAAGAGCAAACAGATTTTTTTATATTAAATTTTGAAATCTGACATGGGGCTAGACATTCTGTCAATTTCCCAGCTGCCCCCAGTCATGTGACTTGTGCCTGCACTTTAGGAGAGAAATGATTTCTGGCAGGCTGCTGTTTTTCCTTCTCAATGTAACTGAATGTGTCTCAGTGGGACATGGGTTTTTACTATTGAGTGCTGTTCTTAGATCTACCAGGCAGCTGTTATCTTGTGTTAGGGAGCTGCTATCTGGTTACCTTCCCATTGTTCTTTTGTTTGGCTGCTGGGGGGAAAAAGGGAGGGGGTGATATCACTCTAACTTGCAGTACAGCAGTAAAGAGTGATTGAAGTTTATCAGAGCACAAGTCACATGACTTGGGGCAGCTGGAGAATTGACAATATGTCTAGCCCCATGTCAGATTTCAAAATTGAATATAAAAAAATTGTTTGCTCTTTTGAGAAATGGATTTCAGTGCAGAATTCTGCTGGAGCAGCACTATTAACTGATTCATTTTGAAAAAAAAAAATTTTCCCATGACAGTATCCCTTTAAGGAATTGTAACAAATTAACAAGAAGAACATTATGCTTTCCTGTCATAAAAGTTAATGCTGATGGGCTGTTTATTAGATAATGTTAATTGCTCTAGTTTCTGAGCTGCCATGTAATGAGAATCTGAATTAATAACTGATCGGCCTTGTATTGTTGGTTTTATATACTGCATTTTGTATTGTTGGCCGAAAGTCAATCAAAAAGAAGGACTGAACATCTGTACTGAAGTGTGACGCAAGCATTTGGATGCAAGTACCATTAATGAAGGTGGTTTTAGACCACTGCAGATGTAAATGAGCCCTATTGTCTTTTTGATTAGCTGCAGTTATCATTAATTTAATTACCGGTAGCACATTTTAGATTCTAATTTGTAATATATGAATTGCTTCATGTTTCACCATACCATGTAGAATATGGTAGAACCTTCAACTGCCTCATATGAGTAACATTAATCAAAACGCTCTATTGCTCTATCTGCAGTAAATGAAAAGATACTGTAAAACCCAGTCAGACTGAACTATAGTTAGATATATTACATTCAAATGCATTTAGGAATATCTTTGACCTGCCCTCACCATTCCTTGAAAGATTTTATGTTTAGTCAACCACATCCTGCGTCTGCCAGTTAAGCCTTCTATCAGATAAAGTTTTGTCATTAATATATACGGTATAAAAATGTTTTCCCGCAACAGAATAATGCTGTTACTCTTGGGCTATTTTTAAGAATGATTTTGTTAGGACTTGACTGTATGAAAGGATTAGTTACATCTTCTCTACTCGAGAATGGTGGAGTGGCTGATCACTATTACAGAGTCTCAAGCTCTAACATGATGTTGAATATATTCAATCATTGCATATCTCCAAACTAAAAAAATATAATGAAAAACTGAATAAATGTATTTTAACATTAAAAATTAGAAATAATACATAATATATGGGTAATTTAAATGTTAACAATTGGCCACTGCTTATAGAAAGGTGTGACCATTAGGGGCTGATTTATAAACATTATGATTCTTTTTTTTAATGAATTGTATTTTCTTCTCTAAAATTCATGATTTTTTCCCTACAATGCTAATAAATCTATATGTATAAAGTGTAAAAACCACAGAAAACTCTTAATACAAAACTTCACCAAGTAAAGCCAGTGAGGTCCTATAGACGCCAACATGAGCTGTGCTGATCCTTTTAAACCTATGTTTTAGCCATTCAGACTTTAAGTATGTTATAGAAAGACAGATTCTAAGCAACCTTTCAATTGGTATTCTTTTTTTTTCTTTTAGTTTTAGTTACTTATTTGCCTTTTTCTTCTGACTCTTACCAGCTTTCAAATGGGGAGTATGGCACAAACTTAAAATCAAATGAAATGAATGTAGCGTTTTGTAGACATATTGTACTTTGAAAAAAAATGTAGGCAATTCTCTGGGTGGTAATGCTTTCAGGGTGCATGTCCACAATTATTTTATTCAGTGCCAACTAAAAGTACTGTTTGGTATGGTCTTTTATTGGATGTTGATGGTAGAATTCTCAGCTGTAAGTATTGTTTATAGATTCTTGGCAAGCCGAGGTATGTTTCCTATTGCCATTTTGTTGGAATATTACTGTGCTGCAATACGGTTTATTTCATTTGTGCTGGCTGGCTCTATCCAGGGTCTTGTTTTTTTCTCTACTTGTTCTGTGTTACAGGGTGTTCAACATAAGACAATAAAAATGTGTATTCTACTAAACACTGCATATTATTAAGATAAATGACAATAGATTATGTTCACTAAAATTATATAGCAATTATAGGGAGCTCTATTCAAATGTGTTTCAGAGCAGTGTAGTTAATATCTGACTAAATACAATTTAAACATCTGGCATCAGGACTGCTGTAGTAGCCACTATAAAAGTAATAAGAAAGGGAGAGACTAAGATCTTTTCTGGATCATGTTTACTAAATCCCCATATGTTATACCATATGCAGAAAGGCTTTAGGGAAATGTATCCCTGGATTATGGCCTGTAAAATGTACAATTGAAAGCCTGGACTCACGCATATAAAAGCTGCATGCATTCATATTCTAGGCATACTGTATTCTAAAGAAAATAATGCCCCTTGTTTTGCATGACAAGCAAGAAAGTTATTTTATAGCTTTGGCATTGTAGAACATGAGAGGCAGATGATTTTATAGATCACCCACTTCCTGTTGCTACGCGCTGCGCTCTGAATATCTTGTCACAGATAAAGTGCCATTGTTTTGCTTCTATTGTCCAAAGACTCTGTGCTGCTTATGTTCTTACAGATGAATTGTCTGGCAAACAGTTTGTAGATTGTTCTGTTGTGTGCTATAGTGTTTATTACCTGAAGGAAAATGCAGTTTATTGTGAACCGTGTAAGGAATCAGGCCAATTCAGCATTTGCAGCTTTTCTTACAATATATATTGTTTACTGATATTATTATTTATTATTGCTTGCAACACATTTCCAGAGCCAACGTATTCTACAGAGCTGCTTAATTATACTGCAGAGATGTAGTGATTTTCCTATTAAATTCTTACAATATATATTGTTTAATGATATTATTATTTATTATTACTAGCAACACATTTCCAGAGCCAACATATTCCACAGACAGACAACAGAAGAGGTGATATATATTTATATATATTTACTAACATACACTCTACTAACATACACTCAACACACATTCAGAGTATACATTGGCATAAAACACTGCTTGAGAAATATTGATATAGCTGTTAAAGATCTGTATAATTACATAATATTGTAATACTATGTTTGCACACCTTCAAAATTAACTTTTCATTTATTAAATGTTTTGAGCCAAGTCATGTTTTCTATATTTTGCATCACTTCTTGCACTTAGTGGTACTCTTTGCATTCCTAGAATAAAACATAAAAGGTTCATTCAGAATTGCCCACTCTGAGCCTGAAAAAGGCCCTAACTGCATGGGATATTGTGAAAATGGTAACAGTTAGTGTCTGTGTTAGGCAGTGCTTTAAATGAAGTGGGGGGAGGCACATAAGTGTAAGACCTGATCAAGTATTAGCCTGTTATATTAGCGTTATCTGTGGGCAAAATCTCAGAAATTATTTAAGAGTGTTAGAGACTGATGCTCGGCATTAGAAATAACACCAGAAAGCCTCCAGAGTTGTTCACCAAACTAAGATCAAGTCACATTTTTTTCCATTCAAATGTATGTTTTGACTATTATCAGGTTTACTAGTAGCACCAGAATTTGAATAGCCATACCAGAGAGTAGCTCCCGGTATGTAAAATAATTTCACACATTGTCTAATGGGGGAAATGTGATGTCAGTGTCCATTATAAAGCCTAATAATGAAACATTGATACGGTACATATACATTTATTTTTGGTGAAAGAATTGAGAATATAAAATGAAAATAACTGCTATTGATTGGCTATAATTAATTTAAAATATTGTATTGTAAGCAGTCTATTAATACAATGTATTCATATTATACATAGATAAACTAATCATTAGTGTTGTCTTCTGAATTGACACACAAAAAAATCAGCAAAATTTCCTATATCCTGAAATCATTTCTCAACTTAAATATAAGGCTAGTGCTATTATACATGCTCATTCTTCTGTAACACAAATGGTACAAAAGGCATACAAGACCCCATACAGTTATGGTAAGGCTGTGAGGGAACTATGCTTCAGCAAACAATCTAGTAGTTAGGAGGACTGTTCTCCATGGAGAATATTAGAACAGATTATCCATGAGCGGCCCTGCATTGTGGATCTTTAGTTGTTTTACCTTAACTGGCGAATCATGAAGTTGTCTGGTCCCCCTATCATGAACCTTTTCCCACAGACCTTTTTAAACCTCCCATCCCAAAAAAAAACCTGTGTAGAGCTCAAATAACAAACCAAGCATTTACCTTCTTTCAGCTCCAGAAATGAACATTTTCCTTGCCTTTAGAAAGACCTAAAAAGTACAAGGTCATCAGACCACTGTAAACCGTTAATAAACAATTTTCTTCATTATAAATTCAAAGCATCGGCTGGTATATTATCACACATACTGACACACTTCTGAGATTTAATAAATGTGTGAATCTGCAGTGCTGGAAACCTTAAGAGACCATCACAAAGCTTGTTAATGCAATCACTTATAATTATTTACATATAAAAGAGATGTTCAAGTAAGAGGGGTTACAAACATATCACAGATCACAGAGGATGATTCATATTTTGTAGGAGCCCTAGAGGTATCATACTGTTTGGCCTGCATTATTTAGCTATCTCTTTTTAAATAAATTGTTTTCTGTAAACTTGACTGACAGTTAAGACCTTAGAAGCTTTAAGCATAAGAAGAAAAAAAAAAAAAGAATGCTGCACACAAACTACATCTGTGTAAATATATACATTTAAAATAAAGGGAGAAGGAAACTCTTAAATCACTGGAAGAGACCAAAGGTTCGTTTTTTTGAATAATTTTTTTGGGTGACGGGTCCCTTTTAAGCTCTTTGTAAGTTTGTATGTTTAATTTTTGTATTGTATAGCATTGTGGAATATCTTGACAATTTGTATGTGTTAGTACGTGTCTATAGTAATAATGATATTGTATGTGAAACCTAAAGTGCCTGTTAGTATGCTCAATTTTATTGTACGTGTAAAATCTTAATAACCCAATAATAATATGTTCTAATTTGTAAATGAACAATAAAATCCTGGTCAAAACCAGAGTAGCTTTTAATCCTCAAATAAATTTGTATTGTTTGAACAAACATACTAGTGTATACTAATATAATGCTATATTAAATACTGAATAGCAGCTAGAAGCTGTTGTTTTAAAACACACTTAAAGGAGAACTTAACCCTAACAATTAATATGGCTAAATATGCCATATTTTATATAATGAACGTATTGCACCAGCCTAAAGTTTCAGCTTCTCAATAGCAGCAATGATCCAGGACTTCAAACTTGTCACAGGGGTCACCATCTTGGAATGTGTCTGTGACACTCACATGCTCAGTGGGCTCTGAGCAGCTGTTGAGACGCTAAGCTTATGGGTTGTACTAATTATCAAGCAGACTCAAGGCTAAATATTACATTCTATTGCTAGTTGCACTGGTTTCTGTGTTGCCATGTAGTTATTATTATCTGAATTAATTACTAATCAGCCTGATATTGTGACATTTATATTCTGTGTGTACTGTATATTTTGAGTTGATCCCTAAGTTCAGTAAGTGACAGCAGCACAGAGCATGTGCAGTGAATCAGCAGAAAAGACGATATGGAGCTACTGGGGCATCTGGAGGGATAGATCTTCCCTGCTAAAGGACTGTGGTTGCCTTGGACTGGTACAGAAGCCTAAAACATAATTTACATTTACCTAACACACCAAATTGCAAATTGTGTTTTCTGGAGAAAATTTGTCAAAAACAATTCACAGCAAATCCAATTTACTAAAAGGCAAATAAGACAATTCACTAGAATAAAAGCTCAGCCCTTGAGAACTATCGTGTCGTTTCGCAAGGTGATCATTAATCCACAAAGTATAAACTTTTCAATACGTTACCTTATTTGCCAGAGCTGAAAAATGCTTTTTCAGCAATCTGCACCCTTAGCAGCCATTCAGAGCTGAAAAGGCACAGGATACACAGCAGATAACAGATAAGCTCTGTAGTATACAATATAATTCTTAAGAATGTATCTGTTAGCTTCTGTGTGGCCTATGCTTGAATGGCTGCCCCCATGGTTACACAGCAGCTTGTTTACATAAACTTTAGTTGTTTTTCTGAAGCAAACACACCAGTTTTGTGCAGTGCACTAGAACATTATATTGTCTTTCCTTTACAACACTTTAAGGTGCTATTGTCCATTTAAGAAATCACTATTACTATCTTTAGAAGAAGTAGGTTCATTTTGTCTCAAACAGAAACCTCTCTCACCCTTCATACTACAATACATCCCTGAGAAATTGTTTTAGCATGTATAGTTATACCTCAGCTGCAAAAAAGATGCCGGTGACCATCTTTAAATTCTGCGTTTCTCATTTCTCAGATGAGGGTAGATACTGAACGAAGAAGACTTTCTATATGTTTACTGACCTTTAAGAGGCTGGCTTTCCCTGGAAGCAAAAAATTCCAGCTAGCCCCAACCTTTATAATGCCACTTGAAACAAAAAATGTGTGAGAGGACCACCTCTACTGAGCGATAAGTTCTAGAAAGCACTGTACGAGGCTGACTCAACTCTAAGCTCTAGAAAGCACTGTACCGGGCTGACTCAACTCATAAACCATAAATTGTATTTTTCTCAGCCTTTAAAAAAAAACCATACAGTACATTCATAACAATGCCTCCAAAAGGAGAGATTTACCTAGACTGTCCCACAGATAATCCATGTGTAGCCAAGTCACAGAATCGTGTAACAGTCCTTGATATTGTTGTTACTCTAGTTTACAGAAATCTAGTGTGCTAATCAGGGATGTAACGCTAAAGAAAACAGACCCTGTTGCTGCAGGGGGAACCAGTAGGTGTAGGGACCCCCATGAGGCCCTAATTTATATACAAATTCAATAAATATTGGTAGAACAGGTCAAATTCTAGACATTTTGGGGTCCTGAAAAATTATTTGCTATGGGTCCCAGTACTATCTAGTTATGTCATTGGTGCTGATTGTTCCTTCACAGTCTAAAGCAGAGCCGGAACTATGGGTAGGCAAAAGAAGCACGTGACTAGGGCGCAATGAATTGGGGGCACAAAGCACTTACCTCTCTTTTGCCTACCCCTGATCAAGACCCTTGTTCCTCCACCAGCACTTATCTCCAGCATGCCCCTAACCCTCCTCCCACCCCCCCGGAGCATTATTACATTGTGCACGTGTATTCATGCATGCGCTGAGGAGGAGACAAAGTGGCTGGCTGGGTTACCTTGGACCTTGGCCTGGGCCTAGCTTGAAGGGCATAAATGGGAGGAATGATGGTCTCTTAGTCTCCCTTAAAAAGTGATTAAAAAAAATACAAAATGTTGCTGTGGATTTATCCAGGAGCAATTACACTGTAGTTCTGATAAAAAGGATTGAACTGGGGAGAAGAGCATGATGAATTGTGCATATATTTTTTACTGTTAACACTTTCCCCTAGCAGTACTCAAGTCCCCTCCTCATATTGTATGTACAGTATATGCAATATTATATACTGAAAGTATTCTTTGTCCAAATTACCAGTATAAAATGCAATGATGCATTTCCCATCCATTGTATTGTTGATACTTAAACACTTTAAAGTCATCTTTTTAAAGGCAAATTCCAGCCAAAATTCATAATAATTAAAAATGTGCAATTAAGTCAGTCAATTATAAATGTAATTGCTACTGCAAGAAGTATTTATCTGTATCTTTATATTTTCTGCATTATTGGTTCTAACTCTTCAGACAAGGTAGCAAAATTCCGCTGATTAACAAGCCCATAATGAATTGTTTAAGGCATTGTGAGCATTGCAATCTTGGCTGGAGGAGATCTGCCTTTTGCTAAATTGTCAACTAGAAGGACTTGTTGTGGAACAGGAGACAACTTGAGGTGAAAAGATTAATAATATTTGACACAAGCGCCATGGATTCTGAACTCACAAAGAGTCAAAGGACAGAGTTTGTATGTGCATAAAAAGGTTTACCATTGCGAGAGCATACAGATATCTCTTCACAGCACAGAAAAACAAAGAAATACTCAAATAACCAATGAGATGGTTCTTTCTTAAGCTCCAGAACAGAATATATCCAAGGCAGGGGGGCTCCCGGGGGAATCTGAATACACAGATTTTTTTCATTCTGAGACTAGAGGACTAGTCAGAATATAATCATCAAATACAGGTAACCATCATCACCAATGAACACTTTTACGATAAATATTATTGAGTTAAAGGATGCACTTAATATACTATAAATGCACTAAATAGACTATAAAGGAACACTAAATATACTATAAATGTACTTTATGTGAAAGTAATGTATATTTGAAGTTGGCTATAATTGCTCTCCTGATTATGTGAGATAACTGAGATGGAGTTTCTTTTTAAGGAATACATAGGTATTTTTTGTGCAAGTTAATATTTGGAGGACAGTTGTATGTGAAAGCTGTCTTTATACTGTTTATATATATATATATATATATATATATATATATATATATATATATATATAGACAAAATTGGGAACAGCACAGGCCTGTGGGATTACATTTATGTACTAATTACCACACTACAAGATAGATGCTTAGGCACAGCTGATTTGTTGTTTGGGGAGGCTAAATTTGGCCATTCACAGGCTAACTTTCAGCTAGTCAGATATAGGGGATTTGCACTGATATAATAATCAACCACCAAGCTACCTCCCACATTTCCCACTGACTTCAGTGGGGACTGTGCAGAAGTGCAAGTTGGAGTAGGGTTGCCACCTCGCTGGTATTTTACCTGAATGACCAGTAAAAATGATGGTTGATTCCAATGTTATTAATAGGCAAAAAAGATAAATACATAGGAAGGCTGGTATTTTTTTCCAGAGAAGGTGGCAACCCTAGGTGGAAGTGTTTTTTGAATTGGAATCTATATCCTTCCTAGTGTATCCAATTCTAGACAATCTTACAATATTTTGGGTACTTTTTTGCCCCTCTGCAGATAACAACATATCCATAGTATGGTATTATGGTGGGAGAAGCTGCAAATCCATAAGCATATAAATCGCAAGGGATGTGTGAGGTCTAATGTCAACCCTCCAGCTGATCCAATGCCCCAGCAGTGGTACCTCTCAGGGTAAAACCAAACCCACAGAGCAGAGTTTTTTGTGCTTTCCTCCCCGTTTTTTTTTTTTTTTAAATCTTGTCAGGTTTGGGGAGGCTGCCTGCCATGGTGCTTTCAGACACGTTAAAAAAAAATAATGATTTTTAGATTCACCCATCCTGACTATATTAATTAACCCATTCCCCTTTGTTTATACAGATATTTCTTTGAAGGTTTTAATTTTAGCAATGAATTAAGACTCCCTATTTGCATCATGTTCACGCTTTAATCTTAATATTCAACTGCAAATTCCCGAGGAGAGCGAATCCTTTGTGAAATAAAAACGTTTTCTTCGTGTGACCGCCAATATGAATATTTAAGGTAGATCCGCACATGAATACAATTCCGTTAATTCCCCACATTTTAGCCCGACCTTAAATCAATATACAATTTCTCTTCAGTTCTTTGTGTTTTGAAAAAGACCTGGAGCCTTTCGTACTTTCTTATTTCATATTACCATTTCACCCCCAGCTCCCCACTTGCCCTGGGTAAATAGAGCGGTGCGTCAGAGAGGAAAATGGAAGCAATATACAACTACGGCTGCTGCTAGGTCTGAAAGAATCATTCTTAACACATCCAACAACCTGTCTCTAATAAACTGCATTTGGATTCTTAGAGGCGTCTCCGCTCAAACCATCTCTGTTCCACCCAGTCTCCCCCTGCCACGCGGGGGTGTTTGGTATAGACCAAGAACTGTGCAGCAGATTCCTTCTACTGCCTGTGTCTGTTTCTGGGCATTTTTTTTTCTGCTGCAAGTGCAGGGGCTCAGCCGTTGTCTGTGCCTCAGAAGGATTGCTTTGCGCTGCTCTATGCCCGACATTTCAGTCTAATGTGATTGCACATGAGACAAGTGCAGAAGCAGCGCCCGGGAGATCTTTATGTGCTGCCTGTGCTCGAGATCTGGGATCTTATCTGCGTATAGATGCAGGAACACAAAGGATGCTGTTATCAGACGTGAATTGTGCTCTGTTCCCAGAGCAGGAAGGATTATAGAATGAATGGAAAGCAACGCTCAGAGCAGGGAATGAAGCATGTCTTCTTTCAACAATGAGGTACAGAAATCTTTAGGGGGAAACCAGGGATTTTCACATTACATGTCTGGTAGACACTGTAACAGTGTAACTTCCATGCCATATGTACCCAAAAGTAACAGTGGGACTTCAATGCCATATGTACCTAAAACTATTACAGATGTATAGACTGTACTCATATTTCACACAATGCATAAACACATTTTTAATCAAACCTCACATAATTCAGAGATTTAGACCTGCAACCCCTCAGATGTTGTTGAACTACAACTCCAGAAGCTCCAGCCAGGTTGTCACTGTTATATGTAGGTGCGGGGCTGCAGTTTGGACATCCCTCATGTAAATACATCTAGTATTCTTATCTGCCCTGGAAACAAGTAAATCCTAAGTGTGCCTTGAACACATACTGTATTTTTGCTACAATAACATATCTCTAATTATAAATTTGTAGTTCCATCTGTCTATGAGTTCCACTATCCCTGTCGTATGTTTCTCACAGTTTTTGTTGGTCAGAAGCAGTAGTGGTGGGGATGGCCCAAAATAAGTTTTGCTTCATCCACAAAGTGCTGTAGTTTTATTTTTACCTGGATTGACACCAAACCACAGTTTCTTAACTAGCCACAAACTGCATACTAGCCCCATTAATTAGTAGTCTCTTTGCTAATTTGCTTTGGGATGTCACAGTTCTGGATTTCCAAAGGCTTCTTATATAATTTTCCTATGCCCATTTGCATAGTGTATAGAGTGTTATATGGTTAATCTTCAAGCACAGACCCTTAATGTTATTATTGCACCCAAGCATCATTAGTGTAAATGCTATGGGTACATAAATATTACTTGTTAGCTTAGGGATGGCAGTATTATTATATCTAATATGTACAGAGTAAAAGTCATGTATCATCTAAATCAAAACAAGTAGGAATATAATTGCCTAAAACTATAGGAGTCATTTACATTAACCAGGACTTAAGTGCTAGAGAAGGGCACGCCCCTTTGTGCTCTAGAAAGCACTTTCATCCCACTGTAAGATGCACTCTGCTCTTTGTCCTAGATTTTAATTAAATCTGGAGCAGATTGCAGCATCAGGTAATGCAGTTAAGCCCCGTCCTTAAGGATAGGACCCCATTGTGGGCTGCAGTTTCCTGACTTACACAATTAAGGGGACAAGTAAGACACATCAGAAGGGGCATCTACGTGTCCCCCCCTGCCCAAACCTTCACCAATACCATGCTGACAAACACAGTCCGCAGGTCTTTGTACTCCATTTTTGCAATACAGGAAAGGAGAACTCAGTGTGCAAAAGAATGGCTGAGTGTATTTTTCTTTTTTCCCTATTAATAACTTTGGGATCAACCATCAGTTTTAAAGACAGGCCGGTAAAATACTGGCCAGTTGCAACCCTAGAGTGTGGACTTTTTTTAACGTTACGCATTGCATTCTTTATTGAAAATTACTCCTAACATGTTGGCTGATGCAAAACCTTTTTGTGAATGATCAAAATATTTCACTGCTTTGCTTTTTGCAAAATGGGCCTCATAAGCATAAGAGAAGGTATGAACCTCCACAAGTGGCCTATAAACAAATCAAAGTCCACGGAAGCTATTGCATGTAACAATTGCTTTATAGCTCATTGTTGTTATACAAACTGGACTGAATATTTTATAGATATTGAAGCTACGATTTCTGAGGAGGGTACCCTAAAATATAAATACACGTGCCTAAGGCTGTGGCAGGCCTCTAGAACAGAGTAGATTGCTGGGAGATGATCACAAATATATCATAAATGTGTTTCTACTTGTTTCTGTTGTTTAATTTGTTTTTAATGGTGAACACATGGGTTCATTGAATAATTGTGTGGCTGACAAACTTAGTGCAAAACGCACCACTTTGCTTCTATTGTTACCAAATGGCAAGTTTTATGTGACTGATTTTATTTATCAGCATAGAAATGTTTAAGCGTCCTCCAAACAAAAACCTATATTCGCATATTAAAAACAGTTGCAAAAACTGAAAAAAATAGGTTGCCTTCATTTGCCCAGTGCTATCAATTTATGCGGCTTTATTGTTTAGATGCAGTTTAGCCTTAAATTAAACTGAATCCCTACTTTGCAGTTCAACATTTGGTCTTGCCCCCTACCTTAATGTATAAGAAAACATGACCAGAACAGTAATTCTTATAGAGTTCCAGGAATATTAAAGACAGAAAATGAAAATAAATCTGTTTGTCCTGGCAGATGCTGGAGCACTTAACTTCTAGGAACAGAGATTGTTGTGCATAACATATGGCAAATCAACTCTTATTTCTCATCTGTAGCCAATACTAATGTGTTAAACCTGAAGTGTCTGCGGGATTTTGCAGGGTTGGCGCACAGGGCCCAGTGTGAGGTACACCACTGCTGGTTTGCTCTGTAATGAAAAAGAAAGCTGAATAGCTGATGATCTAGAGTTATATAACAGCCTGGCATATTCCATACAGAGCACTGTAATCACACATACTGGACAATGATTGTCCTGGCATGTGGGCTATAAACAGTAATACAGAGAGAATGAGACTCAGCAATCGTATGTTGAAAGATTACCGTAAAAAGATCTATGCATGGAGAGCAGTGTGTAATACTGATTACCGAATACTGATAAAGTTGTGATACTCCTAAACATGTCAACCAACTGTTCATTGCCAAAGGATAATGCAATGCAGTACATATTTCATGTCTGTTCAGTTTAATACATAGGGTTAAAGTGAATGAAACAATATGTGAATTACATCTAATATATTTCTCATTATTCCCATAAATAGATTGTTTCAGTCTCCTCCGCTCCTAAACACAAGCAAGGAAGAAATGTCTGTAATTTCTATGCAGTTATATACTGTATAATATGTAAAGATATTAAAGTAGTACAGTAAAGAGCAAAACAAGTGAATATTCTGGTCAAAGCTGACCCTCACCGAAGTATAACCACAAACACAAGCAAGAGCCCATCAGATTGCTTAAGTATCAGTGAAAAATGCTGTTAGATACACATTCATTTTCTTGATTGTCTTGCTTGATACTTTATCAAGTCTAAAATGCTTGTTAATCAACTTATTCATTCATTCAATCAGTAATAATTGAGAATTAAAAAATCACTTGGCAGACCAATATGACATGGGGGAAATGGTGGTCAGGGAAGCAACAGTTGCATCAGTAAAATTATATCTGCATTCAGGGGCTGAGTGACTGTTCTTTTTTTATTGAGGATTAAAAAGGTTGCTGTGTATATTGTGTCACCAATACTTCTTCCTTTCCTGATATTTGTATTGTAATGCTAAAATCTACCAGCTAATACAACCATGTGTTTTGTTGAGAAGTAATCTGGTGGAATGCACTGAACTGTTCTTTTATCTATGTTCTATTCAACAAAAAAGCATATGAACAACAAATTGCATATGTTACAAGACATTCTTCTGCAACCGCAAATATACTAGATTGTATTAGTCTTTGATTCAGCTCTCAATACATTTAAGTCCATAATAAGACCAAAACCACCTATCTCAGTTTCTCCAACAGATATCTCCTAAATGGTCAATTAACATACACTGTTAATAAATTAGGGAGTCATATGAGGGCACACAGAGGGCACGGCAGATATCATAAAGTATTTGAGGAAGTCAATGATTGCTGCTGCTGCATAAAATCAGATAATCTTTTTAGAGATTATTACAAAGGGACAGCTAAATCTTACCCCTAAATTAAGTTAATAAGGGGTGTCTATCCTTTTCCTGCATTGCCAGACACTTTATTTAAGGAGAAGGAGGTACACAATCTAGTGAGATTAATGAGCTAGCGCTCAGAAAATAATTAACTTCTCTCCCAACAATTAAGACACATGATCACAGTGTAGTTCCCACTGTATATACATTTGCAAGGTTTCTGAAAGAGGTAGCCAAAATGACTGCAACATTTACTTAATCAGCAGGAATATCATTTATTGCAAAGTGTGCTGCAGGATACAATGTCTGTAAGCTTAGGGAAAGCATTTTTGCATTTCTCATTATTATTCCCAATGATAATGCTTTCTGTACATCCCATGTGTTCTTGAGTAGTATAATTAAAATGGCAAAAATCATCAGCTAGTACCATTGTTTGGGATGGATATTTTGTACCTCCTAGAAGATACCATAATGAAGTATAAGTAATAAAATGAAAAGCTGCAGCTTTGCTAAGATTCAGTGGCTGTTTCTCCTCTTTACTCCTTCCTGCAAATATATAAACACTCTGCTTTGAAATAGGCAAATAGTTTCTCTTTATAAAAAATGGGCCATCTTGCATTTAGGAATTAATTTAAAGATATATTACCTCTAATTCATTGTTCATGTACATAACATTTGTATTTGAGTAATAGATGAGTAATTTCAGTAATAGAGAACCATATATATAGGGCAACTGCTTTGAGACTTACCGTAGTGGTGGGGAATATTTGCATGTTGTTTTAGTGGTCTCAGAATAAAGCACGAAGGAGGGGGCTGGGGCTGTTATGTGGCATGATAGATAATAATGCTGACTGTCTCTCTCAGCACGTTTGACATTAACCTCTAAAATAAGAGCATAGCGAGGAATAGTGCAGAAAGCAGTGGAAGGAGGTCATGGAATGGACTGGGTCCAATTGGAGACAGAATACTGTTTAATTGATGCTTCCCATGTCAACTAAAGTGATAAAGCAGCAATAGATGTCTTCATTTTTGATCGTGATGATAAAGCTATAATGTGAGCCTTTTAATGAACACCTTCACTATTTCCAAGTGTTGCTGCTAAGTGATTCTGAAAAAAATACAGATCTGATTCTTTACACACTACTAAGCACTTAAAGGAGCAGTACAATTCAAAGCATGTTGCTAATTTTTTTTCACTTGCTATGAAATGGTATGGTACATCTACTAAATATTAATGATAGTTTAGTTAATTTCAAGGAATCTTACATAAGAATTAAGTAATTTTGTCAATTTTTTACAGCATGGATTATTCTTACTGCATCTATGGGGTTTACAATAGTATATTATTACAAAATAATTCTCAAAAAAATATATACTGTGTATTAGGAGTAATAAAATGAGAAGTGATTCAATTTCTGCATCTCACTTGAAAAAGGACCCAAAATCTAGTGCTTTATTGATATTCCTCTATACCTATTCTATTAACCAGAGACGTGCAAGATTTATGTGTCCTGTAAATGTTTCTGTCAAACCTTCCTTTATTTCTAGGTGGCACTGGGCATGATAATAACCCTTATGCCCTTGTAGTGCGCAGTCAAGATCAATTCAAAATACCTGAAATCACATACCACTTCCCATAGCAAACTATGGGAAATTCTCTGTCGAAAAGCTAGAAGTGACAGGTGACCTTGGTGTTTGCTTTGAAACACCACAGAATTTTTGGAGGTCGCCAAAAACACAAATTGGTGTCATGATCAAAGGGGTTCTTGCTTGCAATGGGAAACAGTGACAATTTCATTCTCACTGCTCTCCACAACAGATCAAAAACTTAAATCTGAATGTAGACCTTTTTTGAGGGCATAAACTAGGATTTGAGCACATATTGTAAATTGTTCTTGTTTTGTGTATGTTCTCTGTGGTCGGCAGAAAACAATTGATTATGAAATAAAAACCTTTCATAGATTTGTTGCTGTTGCTTTTGGAGTTGATACTTGATAATGTGGTACTAATACTCTTATTGCCTGCCCGGCAGAAAAAGAAAGTTGATTTGCATTGCTATTCCTATATATGCATTATGCACAGTCAACCAAAAAGCATGAACCATTAATCATGCAGTGAATTTTAAGGAAATACTTTAAAACATTATTGTAAGAAGGCAAAAAGTATGTTCAAAGTGTACAGTGAATCAAAGGGATACAAAACAAATCGTAAGGGGTTTATGTCAGGTCACTTATGCTAAAATATTAAAGAAGCAGAGTTGTACTATCCATGTCCTGGCTAGAAAGGCAATCTCTCCATGTTCAGTGATAAGAAAATAAGTACATCTGCGATGAGACACATCTTGTGGTTGTGCAGTGCTGGGGTTGGTGGCCCAATCCTCCATAAATTCATCTCTGGGACATTGGAATTTAAATTGGCGAAAAACTTTTGATGCCGTTGTCTCGATTTCGAATTTTTGCCAGCGAACTTTCTCGCCAAATTCGTGAATTTATTAGCTGGCGGCAAAACGGGCAAATGCGCTGCGAATTCGCACCTGGCAAATAAATTTGCTAAGGTGCTAACTAATAATAAAAAGCAAAGAATCAAAAATTGGAGAACTATTCCCTTTGTAGTTCTCCTCTCTGCTGTTTTCAGTTCCCCACACATACAGTAAGAAAAGAACAATAACCACATAAAGGTGTTCTGTAGTTTTTTACCTTAGGCTGTATTAGCATTAGAGTAGAGTAAGTATGAGTAATGTAATATTTCTTGACTTTTTTATTATAAGTAAGTACTGTTTGTTCAGATTATGTTTTTGCTATGAAAAAGCATGAGCAGTGTTTTCGCATGTTGCTTTACGGTAGTGTCCAACTTCTGTGGTACCGAGGGCCAAAATTGTACTGGCCTATGTGGTGGAGGGCTTATAATGGAAGTCAGTGTTGGTCACTCCCCCTTTTAAACCACACCCATGGTAAACCACACCCATATTACCACAAGAACTTTTAAGATCATATTCACATTAACGGTGGTAGCACACCAAAAAACCAAATGGTTGGTGATCACTGCAGAGAAATCACTCATATGTGAAAAATTTAAGTTATGTTAAAAACATACCCTTAAATCTGTATAATTCATCCTCCCCTGTGGATAATACAGCAATCCCCAACACATGATTAAACACCTAAGGGGCCCTTAACAACAATTTCCAAATGCTAACAAACCCAAAGAACAAACCCCTTACAGGCTTATATTCCACAGGTAGCGTAGGGCAAGCAGAAAATGGCACACACAAGCAGCACTGGGCAAGCAGAGAATGGCACACAAAAGCAGCACTGGGTAAGCAGAGAATGGCACACACAAGCAGCACTGGGCAAGCAGAGAATGGCACACACAAGCAGCACTGGGCAAGCAGAGAATGGCACACACAAGCAGCACTGGGCAAGCTGAGAATGGCACACACAAGCAGCACTGGGCAAGCAGAGAATGGCATACAAAATCAACACTGGGCAAGCAGAGAATGGCACACACAAGCAGTACTGGGCAAGCAGAGAATGGCACACACAAGCAGTACTGGGCAAGAAGAGAATGGCACACACAAGCAGCACTGGGCAAGCAGAGAATGGCACACAAAATCAGCACTGGGCAAGCAGAGAATGGCACACACAAGCAGCACTGGGCAAGCAGAGAATGGCCCACACAAGCAGCACTGGGCAAGCAGAGAATGGCACACACAAGCAGCACTGAGCAAGCAGAGAATGGCACACACAAGCAGCACTGGGCAAGCAGAGAATGGCACACACAAGCAGCACTGGGCAAGCAGAGGATGGCACACACAAGTAGCACTGGGCAAGCAGAGAATGGCACACACAAGCAGCACTGGGCAAGCAGAGAATGGCACACACAGAGAGGGAAGGCAGAACAGAGCAGGAGACGGGGAAACCTATCATTCTAATATGTACTGCATCGCAGTGACACAGTGCTGGTGTCCATTAGCATTTTGAATATGGTGTGAACAGGTGAAAAATGTGGGCAGTTTACTCAGGTGTGAACAGTACAGGGTTTTAGGATATAAACAATAGAGGTGTCACAAGTGTGAACAATACAGGGTGATCACAGGTGTGAACAATACAGGCGATTAGAGTCTGAATTTGAGGTTTAAACAATGTAGAGGACAGTTAATCTCTGTAGTAATACCTTTTAAAGTTTACATATGGTAAACAGACACAGCATGTGGGGGGCCACAGAAGGGTCCAATTTTCAAAACCGACCAGCACACCCTGACCTCTCAAAACCCAGTTGGTCCGGTGCTCAGTTGAAAGGGATCAGCAGCCCTTGATTAACACTGTTAGAAAAGAAAAGTCTGGCACTTAGGACTCCATGCAAGTGGGCCAAGCCCTGCATGTTAAATGAAACATAATGTTTCACTGGCGTGCCCCTTCGTCAGACAGCCACAGAAGGGGCCTGCGGGCCGCCAGTTGGTCAGCCCTGCTTTAACGTATTTGTAGACTTTAACAGCAAACCAATTTGAGAATCCTCAGTCTTATAACTTCTTGCATTTACATTCAAACATCAGAGAAGAGATGGGCAGCACTCCAAGATTGAATAAAAATTGCCTTTATTCACACACAGCAGGGCAGCAGGGCAGCATGGCAACGTTTCGAGCCTCGCACGGCTCTTTGTCAAGCTAGACAAAGAGCCGTGCGAGGCTCGAAACGTTGCCCATCTCTTCTCTGATTCCTGTGATCTAGTGTGGAAGGACACTACGGGAGGTGCACCCAATCAGCCGAGATAATTAACCAGATGTGTGCCCCTCAAAAACTTCTTTTTACATTCAAACAAACAATTATTTACCCATTGGTTTCAACAGGGCTTGGCTGTGATGCCAGCAAAGGGTTGGGGCCTGCTCAAGTATATTAAAAGGCATGCGCAGAGGCAGAAGTAGGGCAGAAGAAGGCTGTGGGCAGGGAGAATCGTGGCTAAAGTTCAGCCCAAACCCACCCGAGGACGTACTGGAAAGTCTGCCCGTGCCAGCCAATTCAGCTGGCATCAGGCTGGCCTGAACATCACTACCTGTTTTTAGATCTCAATTTTTTTGTTGAAAAAACTCCAGCCCTTTGACCTTTGATAAATTGATCACCAATCAAAAGCATGTAAAAAGGATTAAATCTTAACATATTTTTACCAATAAATATATTTAATGTTTTAATGATAATTTATACAGTATGTTACCATTCTTAGGTTAGGTTTGGGTTAGGTGACATCTTGCATTTCTTTGTGTATTTTGTGGATTCAGATTATAAAGTATCAATCATATTGCTGCTTTCACATGATATAGTATTAGTATTAGGAACCTTTCTGTGGCACTTGGTTTCCAATTATATGCATGTACAGGAAGATGCAACAAATTTAAGTATATATACTGAGGGTTTTGGACTTATGATTATTGTAGTTTGTCTCAACAACCAAAAATGCAGCTCCTGTTATACAATTAAATACTGTATTGTGGGCCTAAGACTCCGATTGGAAATGAATAGTTGAAATTAATGGAAATAGGAAATCAATTTACAAAATCTTTGCCTCTTGTTAAGAATGTTTTTTTCCAATCGTTTTACCAAACAGTTACACACAAACAAAAAATGTAACCCTGTGATAAGCATACTTTCTTGTTGGTGATTAGGCTGTCATATCTGCCTAAAATAGCACCTTTTTGATTATAAAAAAACAGATTGTTGTGTAAGTCTATGTTTAAAGGAACAGTAACACCATACAATGAAAATGTTTTAAAGAAATGACAATATATTGTACTGTTACCTGGCACAGGTGGAAGTGGTGCATTTGCTTCAGAATCGCTATTATAGTTTATATAAACTGCTGTGTAGTCATGGGGGCAGCCATTCAAGCACAGGATACACAGTAGATAACAGATACTTTCTGAAGAATCCCAATGTATACTACAGAACTTATCTGGTATCTGCTGTGTATCCTGTGTCTTTTCTCCTTTTTCATCTTTTGAATGACTGGCTACATAGCAGTTTGTTTATATAAGCTATTGTAGTGTTACTAAAGCAAGCCCACTGGTTGTACCAGTGCAGCGTAATCAGTAAATCACATTTTCATTACCTTAACACACTTTCATTTTTGGTGTTCCTGTTCTTTCAAAAGCTTGAATGAACATGAGACTGGAAAAGTAATTGTTTTCCTTTAAAACTCACAGGTTTGCCCTTCACGAGCTTAAACACTTTAGTCTGCTCTTTTAAGATCTATGAATCACTGAAAGAACTATGTAGCCAAATATTGCAGACAGAACACCAATAATCTATAGTGCTTGTTGATGATTTTTTGTTTTACATCTCAACAATTTTTTTTTGCATTTGTCTGCAGCATGAATCATCTAAACCAACGGTTTCTCAACAACCAGTTTATAAATCTTTGTTTATACTCAACAGTCTAATGAGTATCCGCACTCCAAGGCAGTTTTTCATATATAGCTGGGGTGCACAGTTATAATATATGTATATCCACGAATATCAGACAACCGGCATACTTAGTTGAGCCTCCTTTTGCAAATGTAAGAGCCTCTAGACGACTCCTATAGCCTTCGATGATTATCTGGATTCTGGATGGTGGTATTTTTGACCATTCGTCCATACAAAATCTCGCCAGTTCATTTAAATTTGATGGCTGCCGAGCATGGACAGCCTGCTTCAAATCATCCCATAGAGTTTCGATAATATTCAAGTCGGGGGACTGTGACGGCCATTCCAGAATATTGTACTTCTCCCTCTACATAAATGCCTATGCTATATTAAAGTGTCTTCCTACTGGAGTTTGTGTCTTCTTTTCCGCCTGGTTGTACGATCCTATGGAACGCTTATGTTCACCTATCCATGTTTTAACATTGCGGGATGTTTGGCCTACATAGACCATGCCACAAGGGCATTTCACGGCGTTAACAACCCAGTCAGTATAACATGTGAAGCATTGTTTTACTGGGATCTTATAACAACTATGTGGATGTGTCATGTAATCCCCTTTAATGATAGAGTTGCAACTGTGCCATTTTTAGGGCTACTCAGGAATCTGGTGGTGATTTTCTTTTTTTCAACATCTGCCCTCACCAAGTAATTGGAAATGTTTTTACCTCTTTTATACAAGAAGAGTGGCTTGTCACAAAATAATTTGTCAAATGTATGGTCTTGTCCGATTATGGACCAATGTTTTCTGATTATCTTTTCAATTTGTTTACAGCAAGACCCATATTCTGTCAGAAAGGGTATTCTTTTGTCACATTTACTAAATTTCTTTTTACTAAGTATTGTTACTCTGTGTACAGACAGAACCTCATCTCTTAATTCATACAGCGTATCTTTTTTTATAGCCCCTAGCTACAAATTTATCAATTCATTTGTTTGAGGCTTCCAGATATTTTATATCATCTGAGGCTATTCTTCTAATGGGCGCATGGAAACTATCTGGGCATAGTATAATATTCCTTTTGGATGGTTTACTGTATAGATTGTCTTTAACCTCAAGTCAAGTTGTCTCTCATCTGAATGCAAGAGAAATGCCAGGGAAATATTTGAGACTTGCTTATCTTAAATAGTTAAAATTGTTTCTTTGCTCATCTTAAATTGTTACAAATGTATCGAAGCACAGTGACTCGGTGTTCTATGCTCTCTGCCAAAAAGCCTCTTATTTTTTTTAAGTTTCAGAAACTATGTATCTTTTTCTGGCGTCCGTGTAGGAGATTAAAGAAAAACTCTGAACATTTCAGTAAGAAATGTGGGCTGAGCTGTCAAAATCAGGACTGTCCTACAGAAAAAGGGACAGTTGGGAGGTATGGTTTTTTGGCGCATGCGCAGTTAGAGCCGGTGTAACGTAGGTTCTTCCAAACTCAGAACAGACTAATTTGCAGCTTACCCTTCTGCCTATAACAGCCATTTGGCTTCAGGACTAGCCGTCAGCTACTCGGATGCCGCCAGGTCTTAAAGTGAGAGGCCCAAGGAAAGTGTTCTGAGCAAGCAAGGATGGGGTAATGGAACAGGCAACAAGGAACCTAGTCCAGGGCCATATTTATATATAGGCCCCCGAGGTCCTGTGCTAAAAAAACCCTCCCCCCCTCCACAATGGAATTCCATGTCCATAGTTAGGGGGTCCAAGGAAGACTGCGGAACTGAAGTGCTCTAACATCACTTCCGCTGAATGCATTGCATGTCGTCAGCGTGCAATGCGTAAGGCCTCATCGGACCTAAATACAGCCCTGACATAGTCGAAAGCCAGGGCAGGTTGGTAACAGCCAGACAAAGCGGTACAGATTCAGGAGACAAAGGAGTAGTCGGGGTAACAGCCCTGGTCAAACACACCAAAATCGTGGTACAAAACAGGATCCAAGAGAGTAGTTGAAAACAAGGTAGGACAGGCAGCAAACTAAACATAATCAGGGACAGGCAGGGTCAGTAACAGAACAGTAGTACAGAAGAATCACACCCAATAACTATAAAATTTACCTAACATTGGGCAATAAGTAAAATATTCAAATCTCGCAGCAAAGTCAGTTATTTTCTTAGAACGCACATTAGTGCGCAGGAAGGAGGATGTGGCGAGCGTCCCCACCATGGGTGCACCCCCACTAGCCCACCAGAGTAAGTCCTTACATTACCCCCCCTCTAGAGGGGGCCACCGGACCCCTAGGTTTGTCAGGAAACTTTGCATGAAACTGCTGTTTGCGATGGTCCGCATGAACATCAGAGGCTGGAACCCAAGACCTCTCCTCAGGATTGTAGCCCTTCCAATGTACTAAGTACTACAGCTTACCCCTAGAAATCTACCAATTTTTGGACCAAATACTGCCCTTCAACAGACACTGGAGGAGGCAGAGAAGACTGTCGTAAAGCTCTAGCTGGTTTTAACAATGAAACATGAAAAGAATTAGAGACTCTTGCACCTGCAGGAGAGGAGGAAGGCCTTATAAACCCTTTCTCCAGGTTCACCTTAATATACTGCTCGATGGCCTGGGCTCATGGAAGTGAAATAGGATATGTTCTGCCCTTCAGAGGAGAGGAACCTGGTAACAAATCAATACCACAGTCATAGGGCATGTGCGGTGGTAGGGTCTCGGACGCCTTTTTAGTTAAGACAGCCACAAAGGAGGCATAACAAGGGGGTAAGCCTTCTAGAGAAGTTGCAGCCAGAGTATGAAAAGATTTTAGACACGAAAACTTACATGCTGTGCTCCACTGTAGTATCTTACTCACGAGCCAATCAACTTGGGGATTGTGTTGTTGCAACCAGGGAAGACCCAAAATTATAGGCATCTGCAGGCACACAATGACATAGAAGGAATTACTTTCTACATGATTATCGATGGTCATAGTGATATATTCAGACATAGAGGTTACCAACCCACACCCTAGGGATGGAACTAGGGCTTTAATGAGTATACCAAGTTTACATGCAAATTCAACATCCAAACAATACCCGCCTGCCCCAGAATCCAAGACAGCAGGGCTCTGTATGCAACCCTTATCCCAATTTAAGAAGCCCGGGATCAAAACTTGAGAAGAAGAAGAAGAGACACGTTGGGAAGTTGAAATGGCATAACCCAAACAGGACTCCCCAGACCTGTTTAGGTTCTGCCATTTTCCGGCCTCTTGGGACAGGTGTTGTGAAAGTGCCATTTGTCCCCAAAATATAAACATAACCAATTAGCCCGCCTACAACCCTTCTCTTCAGGAGACAGAAGGGTAGTATCCAATTGCATGGGCTCCTCAGATGGCATAAGGGCAGAAAGAAGAGGTTTAGGTGCCATATCAGGAGAACCAATGCCATATCCTCTTGGCGTCTCTCCCTATGCCTCCTATCTGGACGGCAAGGTGCATGAAGGAGTCTAGGGAGGATTACTTTCTTAGAACGCACATCGGCCCACAGGACACGGCAGGAGTCTCCACTAGCCCACCAGGGTAAGTCCTTACAGCCGGAAAGCTCTATAAATTAATGAAAAGATAAAAGAGTATACGAAAGATACAGGAGCTGTCGAACATAGCGCCCCTGAGCTCCACTGCGCTATTCTGCATATATGGGTTAGTATTTTTGGTAGGGACACTTATACTAATAGAACACCATGCGGGGAGGAAGCAGGGAGAGGGGGCCAGTGGAGGGTGGTGAAAGAGAGATTTTAGCTGTAGAGGGTTTACTTCTCCTTTAAGTACTAAAAGCCATCCTTTGGCTTGTATTATTCTGTGTTCATACACAAACCAAGGGCAAACATACATACTAGATTAATTTACCCATTGAATGAACAGTGCCCTGTCTAGTACTAGTAGTTCATTTTGTGTGATCTCTGAGGGAGCACACAGACCACAACAACATGGTGAATCAAGGTGAAACATGTAAAAGGACAATGCTTCTTGATCTGTATATGTGCCAATTTAGTAAGACTCTTTAATAGACACTTTATATCATTTGGTTGAATACTGAAGATACAGTTTTCCTTTAATAAAACCAAGATTTTATTGATGCCAAAAAGATGCAACTGTATGTATCCTACTGAACATAATTCAAAACAGGGTTGGTTAATTTTGAAATAAATTCATTAATAAAGGTGAAAAAACATGCTGTTTATCTAAGGTACGTGGGTAATTTTTTTATTATACCCAATCAGCTAAAACAGTACTAAAAAATGTATCCAAAAATAGAGGTTAATAGAAATGCTCATGTTCGTTTGTATCTCTTTTTCCTTAGATCCATAGTTTTTTTTTACCATTTATTATTATTTTTATTAGTAATTATTTTTTTATAGTCAGCAGTGTAGACTTTGTTCTGGCAGAAAGAAATTGATAGCCATTTGGTATAATAATTCTCTTGTTAATTCAAGATATTGACTTTTTACAGCTAAGGCAGACAAATGTGTATGATGCAGTCAGAAGAGCATGAAATGTACATGCATTATTTTGTGAGAGGGAACCAGATATTTATGCCTCTTACAATACAAGAAAACAATATGAGAAATAACTTGGGGATTCCTAATGAGATTGGACTGGAATAAATAGTTATGTACATGAAGTTAGGTAGTAAGAGTTACCTAGTTTTGCAAGAATCGAATATAGAGGAGATTAAGTAAATGTAAATATTCTTCTATTTTAAAGAAGAGGACATTGTTGGTGTTTTATTATTTCACCTCCTAGGGCTTTTAAACATGATATATATATATATATATATATATATATATATATATATATATATATATATATATATATATATATATATATATATATATATATAGTCTGACCTGCAAAGATGCCCATGCTGTGCTTTACTGTGTGTTCTTATTAAATAGAAACATTCTACATACTAGAGCATAACATGAAGATATGCTGTGATTATACAGATGCAAGATACACTTAATGGGTGTAAGTGAATGCCAACTGTGTTGAACTGTATAAATATATCCCCTTCACTGCCAGATAAGAGTTCAGATAAATATTACAGACATTCTGGAAATAGGCCTCAAAGTAATTTGAAACATGTTCTAAGAAATTGTGAATTAATGAGGAATAGATACAAACATTAATAATGTAGTATAGGTATGGAACCTGTTATCCAAAAATGCTTCTAGATAACTTATATCAATTAAAAGATCATTTAAACATTAAATAAACCCATTAACATTGTTTTGCCTCTAATAAAGATCAAAGATTAATAAAGATTAATAAAGTTCTGTTTTATTAGTACAGAGAAAACAGAAATCATTTTTTAAAATTAGAATTTTTTGTGACGGTCTTCCTGTAATACAGAGCTGTTTTTATTATCCCAGCATAACATTATAGTTTTGAACAATCACATTTTCCATTTGAGGTAGCAAGTGATCAGTAAGACAACATAGAAAGCCATGAATGGCAAAGCCAAAGGATGGCATTTACATGTACATCCTCCAATATTTCTCCTCAGCTACTGCTCTGATATCACGCTAAGGCTTATTATCATCACCTTCCATTTTAACAGAGCAACCTCATTCTGCCCGCAGTCTCTGACTTTCATCCTTATTCTTTACCTCTTCCTACTCCAGTCTGCATGCCATTAACTGCACAGTACATATTTTCTGCAATTACTTTCCCTTACCAGTTAGCCACTTATGTTTCTTGATTTAAATAATCCGTCCATCTTATACACTTCCATTATTTTCCTCCATTAAGTTAAATAATACTAGCTTCACAAACCCCCCAGTACTGCAACACTATGAAAAAAATCCTCTTAGTGAAATTTACAGTATCTTTGCGAAATAGTCCTGTTTTTACATTTCAGATGGACCCAATCCAGAGATATCTGAATTTTAAAGGGGGGGGGGTGTTTCAAATGATTATACCAGTTAACCTGTTTCATAAGTAGAGATGGCGCGAACTGTTCGCCGGCGAACTTGTTCGCGCGAACATCGGGTGTTCGCGCTCGCCGGAAGTTCGCGAACGTCGCGCGACGTTCGCCATTTTGGGTTCGCCATTGTTGGCGCTTTTTTTTGCCCTCTCACCCCAGACCAGCAGGTACATGGCAGCCAATCAGGAAGCTCTCCCCTGGACCACTCCCCTTCCCTATAAAAACCGAAGCCCTGCAGCGTTTTTTCACTCTGCCTGTGTGTGCTGAAGAGATAGTGTAGGGAGAGAGCTGCTGCCTGTTAGTGATTTCAGGGACAGTTGAAAGTTTGCTGGCTAGTAATCGTTTTGATACTGCTCTGTTATTGGAGGGACAGAAGTCTGCAGGGGTTTGAGGGACATTTAAGCTTAGGTAGCTTTGCTGGCTAGTAATCTACCTTCTACTGCAGTGCTCTGTATGTAGCTGCAGTGGGCAGCTGTCCTGCTTCTGATCTCATCTGCTGACTGCTGCAATAACAGTAGTCCTTGTAAGGACTGCTTTTATTTATTTTTTTGTTCCAATACAGAGCAGTATCAAGCAGATTACTAGCCAGCAAACTTACTATCATCTGTCCCTGAAATCACTAACAGCTCTCCCCCTACACTATCTCTTCCAAGCACACACAGGCAGATTTTTCAGATATATTTTTGCCCTTGATCCCCCTCTGGCATGCCACTGTCCAGGTCGTTGCACCCTTTAAACAACTTTAAAATCATTTTTCTGGCCAGAAATGTCTTTTTTAGATGTTAAAGTTCGCCTTCCCATTGAAGTCTATGGGGTTCGCGAACCGTTCGCGAACCGCTCGCATTTTTGCGCAAGTTCGCGAATATGTTCGCAAACTTTTTTTCCGACGTTCGCTACATCCCTATTCATAAGGTCTACCGTTTTCTAAACATGGTTACTTTGCGCATTGGTAGTCTCTACTGAGTACTTTAGGAGAGAAGTTGGAAATTTGTCAAAGTATTCATAAGTGTAAGGAATGAGTAGTGGATACGTAAAGTTTGCTATGAAACTGCTTTATTCACTACATTAAAGGAAAACTATACCCCCAAAATGAATACTTGAGAAACAGATCAAATTAAGTGGCATATTAAATAATCTTATCAAATTCAATTTTTTTTATGGTCAAAACTGTCATATTCAACTATGGTATTATCCAAACTTGATTAGAGTTTTTTAAAAAATTCAAATTCGATTTTCAACATTTATCATACTCTGGCCCTAAAACCTGCCTAATTACTGTATAAGTCAGTGGGAGAGGTGCAACTTGGAGTTGTTTGTAGCATTCCTGACATTTCAGTTTTTTTCAGAGAAAAAATTTGAATCAAGTTTGGTAAAATTTGATTCGAGTTTTCAAATCGGTAAATTTGTCCGAGTTTAAGATACTTGACTATTTTCTTAACCCCCCAGTTGAATTTCAAATATATTCGAATTTAAGAGAGTTTAAAAAACTTTAAACATCACCTTGATAAATGTGAGTCCCAATGTACAATGTTATCAAAAGTCTGTTTCAAACAGACTAAATGGATATTTTTTGCAAGTTTCTATTTGTGATTTTTCACCAGAATTTTTGTTTTAATTTTCTTACCGTATATACACGCGTATAAGCCGAGTTTTTCAGCATCCAAAATGTGCTGAAAAAGTCTACCTCGGCTTAGACGCGGGTCAGCGGTACCAGACCTGAGTAGCTGAGATTGCAGTCACTTTTAATCATTCCTATACCAACAGTTCACTTGGGGAGAGACTGCAATATCCCACAATGCCCTCTGTTGGTTATATGAAAGATTAACAGTGACTGCAATATCACACAGCGCCCTCTGTTGGTTGTATGAAAGAATAACGGACTGCAATATCACACAGCGCCATCTGTTGGTTGTTTGAAAGAATAACAGGGACTGCAATATCACACAGTGCCATCTGTTGGTTGTATAAAAGAATAACCGGGACTGCAATATCACACAGCGCCCTCTGTTGGTTATATGAAAGATTAACAGTGACTGCAATATCACACAGCGCCATCTGTTGGTTGTATGAAAGAATAACAGGGACGGCAATATCACACAGTGCCATCTGTTGGTTGTATGAAAGAATAACAGAGACTGCAATATCACACAGCACCATCTGTTGGTTGTATGAAAGAATAACAGGGACTGCAATATCACACAGTGCCATCTGTTGGTTGTATAAAAGAATAAGCGGGACTGCAATATCACACAGCGCCCTCTGTTGGTTATATGAAAGATTAACAGTGACTGCAATATCACACAGCGCCATCTGTTGGTTGTATGAAAGAATAAGTGACTGCAATATCACACAGCGCCCTCTGTTGGTTATACAAAAGATTAACAGTGATGGCAATATCAAACAGCACCCTCTGCACATGGTAGTGGGACAGTGGGACAATGCACACATTAATCCGTTTGGCAATTCTCTGTCACCATCAGCTTTGCAAAGAAGTCCGGTTGATCGCTGGGGGGGTCGCTTTGGCAGAATGTGCGCTGCTGGGAGACAGGGCTGTAGTTGTGTCTAGGCTTATACGCGAGTCAATAAGTTTTCCCAGTTTTTGTAGGTAAAATTAGGTACCTCGGCCAGGACCGCCATCAGAAATCACAGGGCCCCATACGACAAAATTTTCTGGGCCCCCTGGGCTGCGCCCACTGCAAGCCCCACCTACAGGTCCGCCCCCCACCACACAGTAAAAAAACAAAAAAAATATTGGTGGCTAGGACCCCACATGTTAATTTAAAAAATGAGATATTGGTGGTCAGGGCCTCCCATAAAAAAACATTTGTGGCTAGGGCCCCCCATGAGAAAAAAAAATTGGTGGCCACCCCCCCCCATTTTAAGAAAAGTCAGCAGCTCTCAGAAAGATGGGGGGCCCGTATAATCAAGTAAGTGTGGCATGGCAGGGCCCCCCTTACCCTCGGGGCCCCCTACAACTCTCCCCCCTGTCCCCCCCTGATGGCTGCCCTGACCTCGGCTTATACACGGGTCGGCTTATACACGAGTATATACGGTAGTTTCAAAATGTCATTCTTTGTGTCTAATCTGTCAACTAATATATAGATTGATTATTTGACATTTAATTCCATTTAACATAAGTATGCATTACTTTTTGTGATATTTGGGTAATTAATTTTTAAATATGCTACAATACATCTACAGATTTGTCAATGGCTGGTAAGAAAATCCAAATTGGGACTAGCAAACAAACTGGTTTACATGGTTTTTATGCAAATATATTTATATGTATTGTTGCTTCACCAAACAAATGAAATATATTTATTTACAACGAGACCTTTCAATGATGCATGCTTTCCTACATGTGGAGACCCAATTGTATGTGTGTGGTTTTTAAACCATGAAAAAAACATGTATTTAAAAAAAAAAATACCAATCTTATTTATTAAAGGGCAAGACTACCCCAAAATAAAAATTTGCCTAATAAAAGAAAACCTTATTTCTAAGCAACTTTCCAAACTTCACACGATAGTCAGTGAATGTATGGCGGGAGATGAGCCAAGCGATGTCGGCAGAAGACTTGGATATTGGTCAGCTCGACGTTCAGGACTGGAAAAATTTGAAAATTTTGATTGGGCGCCTTTGAAGACACCCGAACGCCGGCCACTAGTAGTGCTGAATAGTCAGATACAGGTAGAATTCTATTGTTTCTGCTTGTATATCTGACAATCCAGCTGTATCATGTTTGTATTGAAAACTAACGGTCTGTCCTGTGACCACTGTCACATCTACAGCCACCTTTAGTTCCCCATTAAAGGCAGGTCTGTTGTTTAGAATTATGTTTTCTTTTATTAGGGAAATTTTTATTTTGCGGTTGACTTGTCTTTAAAAGATCCTAAAATAAAAAGCATGAACAAATAAAAACAGAAAACATATCCGAATAATAATCCAAAAACCTAAAAATCCTTATTTTTCTAACAGTTTTCATGCAATTACAAGTGAAAAAAAAAACCCCAAAACCTCTAAAAACTCAAAGCAGAAACATTTTACAATTGATAAAGAACAGGTCCAATTGACTTCTACAAGTAGTTTGTACAAACATTTTCATTAAAAAATACAATTTGGTAAAACAAAAAAAATTCAAACATTAGTAAATTGGCCCCTTAGTATATACAGTTAGGTTCATAAATATTTGGACAGAAACAACTTTTTTCTAATTTTGGTTCTGTACATTACCACAATGAATTTTAAATGAAACAACTCAGATGCAGTTGCTCTTTAATTCAGTGGGTTGAACAAAAAGATTGCATAAAAATGTGAGGGGCTCAAAAGCAATTGGACAATTTATTCAAAGGCTATTTCATGCGCAGGTGTGGGCATTTCCTTTATTATGTCATTATCAATGAAGCAGATAAAAGCCCTGGAGTTGAATTGAGGGGGGTACTTGTATGTGAAAGATTTTGACATGCTGTCAAAGGAGCTCTCCATGCAGGTGAAACAAGCTGCAAAAAACAGAAAACCCCATCTGAGAAATTGCTACAATATTAGGAGTGTTTGATACATTTGCTACAATATTAGGAGTGTTTGATACATCCTGAGAAAGAAAGAAAGAAAGCACTGGTAAACTCAGCAACGCAAAAAGACCTGGACGTCCATGGAAGACAGTGGTGGATGATAGCAGAATTTCCATTTCCACGGTGAAGAGAAACAACACTCTCCAGGAGGTAGGTGTATCGATATCCAAGTCTACCATAAAGAGAAGACTGCATGAAAGTAAATACAGAGGTTGCACTGCAAGGTACAAGCCACTCAAAAACATCTAGAATAGAAAGGCTAGATGGGACTTTCCTAAAAAGCATCTAAAAAAGCCAGCACAGTTCTGGAAAAACATTCTTTGGACAGATGAAACCAAGAACAACCTCTACCAGAATGGCAAGAAAAAAGTATGGAGAAGGCGTGGAACAGCTCATGATCCAAAGTATACCACATCATCTATAAAACATGGCGGGGGCAGTGTGATGGCTTGGACGTGCATGGCTGCCAGTGGCACTGGGACACTAGTGTTTATTGATGATGTGACACAGGACAGAGGCAGCCAAATAAAGCTAAATTTAGCATGCATTTCACTTGTTGAAGACTAAACTTCGGACAGAAAGGCCCACAAACAAACAGCAACTGAAAGCCGGTGCAGTAAAGGCCTGGCAGAGCATTAAAAAGAAGGAAACCCAGAATCTGGTGATTTCCATGAGTTCAAGACTTCAGACTGTCATTGCCAGCAAAGTATTAGAAATGAACATTTTATTTTCAGTTTTTTAATTTGTCCAATTACTTTTGAGCCCCTGAAATTAAGTGATTGTGTTAAAAAAAGTCTTCAGTTCTTCGCATTTTTATGCAATCTTTTGTTCAACCAACTGAATTTTTTCTGCGGTTTTGAGAATTTATTCGCCTGCAGCAAATGGTGAGAATTCACCACAAATTCACGCCTGGCGAATAAATTCGTCCATCACTAATAGTAAACCATATGCTTCACTTGGAGCTACAGAACTACAGAGCATGCTTCACTCTTTGCAATGGAAAGAGACGGTTCTGTGCAATTGCTTAGTGAGCTCTCCTGACTTCTCAAGGGACAGTATAACCCTAAAAATACTTTGCTAAAAAATCAGCACAATAAATATAACTTGTGTTGAACATACATTCTGACTACTCATTACTAATTTTTATTTTTTTTAAAAAAGCCCTCTGGAGCAGGCTGGTCTATTTTCACTGACTTTACCCATACTCTTCCTTTATTAACAGAGCAATTTGAGTTCTATACAAACAAACCACCTCTCCTTGTCTAAGAAATAGCCTTTGAGCAGTTTATTATCAGAGGCTATTCAGTGGACCCTTAATTAGTTGTATCAGATCCTCCATTCTCTGCAGTGTCCTCTGACACAGTAGGAAGTAGATTCCAGTCCCAAAGAGCTTTCGATCAGTTGTTTCTGCAATTTTTGATTAAAGATTACTTTAATCTCATATGTAAAACAATAATTGAATAAACAGAAACATATGGGTAACATGTGAAATTTTGGTTACCCATATTTAGATTACATAGAGTCGGTTTCATTGACATAATGCAAAAATGCTAAATAAAAGGAAACTTTTGAAGCTTGTGAAGCTTTTTTTGTTACACTAGTCAAAGAAGAGATTATAAAATGTTTACACATTCTCATCTAAACTGGATATTCAAAAAAATCTGACATTACTTCCATAAAGTTTATTGATTTTTTTTTAATGGATGTTGGATGCTTATCAACCCCCAGTGTTTTAATGAGCACTGCCCTGATGGCATTTATCTTCACATTACAGTGCACAGTATCTCCCTGCTAATTAGATCTACTGTAGGTTACTTTGTTAATGAGTATTTAATGTGTAATATTTTGACATCCACGCCTGGATGTTCATTTATGTGATGGAAATTTTTTGGCAACTTTGAGCATAAAGCTTACAATGGAAATTAAGTACAAATCAACTGCACAAGAATCCAAAGAGATTTTTTATGTATGAAATGGAGCTTCCGTGTCATTGGTAACATTTTTATCTACAGTTGCTATAATAGAACTAATAGTACCTTAAACATTGAGCCACTCTCCACTATATGCCCTTGTCAGGGGACTCTGTCATATTAATATTTCATACTAGGTTACAAATGCACATGTCAAAAGAGACTCCTGGAATTATTGAATTCAATGGCCTACATTGCCAGGGCTTAGAACAATGGTCATACATTATTTTTTGGATATTTTTCAATTTTGAATCTGTGTGGATCCTTAACATTAGTTTTGATTAAATGACTTTGGAGAGAATAATTGGCTAATGTGGCTCTTTCTCTTCAGGTTCCTTAATGGTTTACCAGAATAAATAGTGTTTTTGTTTCTGGACATTTTCTTTTTCAACAGAAACAAAACATAATTGCTGTTTATTCTTGGGTATTTGAAAGAGTGACTTTTATTCTTGTTTTTTTTCATGCTAGTTTGCACATGACAAAAGCTTCAGCTGTGAGGAGTATGTTTTACAGAACCCTAGTTACTCTTATGTTAGCATATTGCAGCAGTTCTCTGGTTGCTTCTTATTTGGTGCGTAAGGAGTTCCAGTGGAATGGAATCCTGTTTAACACTGCATTGACCAGACAGTAAGTACAAGGCTCCCTTGCATGCGTCAAGTAGCAGTGTCTGTGCTATATAAATAAAGGACAGCAAAAAGATATTTGTGCCTCCAGTACGTGTGTGCGCCCTTGTGCGATGGGGTGGAGGTGCAGGTTGTGCTGGGATGGGGATAGAGGGGGCTCTGCGGTGTATAAAGGCTGGAGTGAACAGATGCCTAATAAAACAGCCAGAATCTAACTTCCGGCTTTTCAGCTCTATAACTCTGAATTAGTCAGCGATTTGAAGGGGGGCCACATGGTACATTTCTACATCTAAGTACCCAGTTTTTATTTTTACACTGAAAAATTCCTTTAAATCTGATTTGGTTATTTTCAGTGCTTATTAGGAGTCTGACTCCAACTCCAGATACCCAAAATTGCTTCCAACTCTGTGTCATTGATGCATTTTCTCTGCCAATGGAGAAAAAACACTGATGCTGCCTACTATTGTCAATGTGACCTGCCTGTCACTGAACACAGTGGACAAATTTTATCCTTAAAGCACTCATGTCTAAGTGGAATATGCCCATTGTACAAAGTAATCGGCAGATTGCATTCATAAAAAGTAAATCCCATAGAGCAGAGCAAACCCGTAGTGTGATTGTGTTAAATAATTTTAATACAATCAAGGTAAAATTGTACAGACAAATGTCAGACAATAAAATCATCTCAGAATTCTACCATCTCTGGTTCTGTATTGCTTTTAAAGGAATTGTTCAGTGTAAAAATAAAAACTGTGTAAATAGACAGGCTGTGCAAAATAAAAAAATGTTTCTAATATAGTTAGTTAGCCAAAAATATAACGTATAAAGGTTGGAGAGATTTGATGTATAACATGTCAGTCAGAACACTACTTTTCAGCTCTCTTGGTTTACACTGACTGGTTACCCTGGCTACCAGGCAGTAACCAATCAGAGACTTGAGGGGGGGCACATGGGTCATATCTGTTTCTTTTGAATCTGAGCTGAATGCTGAGGATCAATTACAAACTCACTGAACAGAAATGTACCATGTGGCCCACCTTGAAGTCGCTGACTAACTCAGACTTATAGAGCTGAAAAGCAGGAAGTTGGATTCTCTCTGTTTTATTAGACATCTGTTCACTCCAGCCTTTATACATTACATTTTTGGCTAACTAACTATATTAGAAACATTTTTTATTTTGCACAGCCTATGCATTTATCCAGTTTTTCTTTTCACACTGAACTATTCCTTTAAGGCTGCAGGTCCTTGTATTGTCTTTATGACTGGTCCATTAAGAAGATGATATAAACCAACTTGTTTCATCAGTTACAGTGACAGGTTCACATAATTGTGCAAATGCAGCTCTCATGTCTGCATTTCAGGGATCTGTGTTTTTCATGTGAGTCGAAGCTTGAACGTCTTTAAATTATGTGAGATCTTTGTTAATGGTTTTCCTAACACACTTGAGAGTTGCTTGCATTCTCTTAAAAAACAAAGATTAGATCGGTGTTTTAGAGGTTGTGGGTATACACAGAAGTGCATTATAAAATAAAGGACCAACAATACCATCTAAATATTCAATCACTTTGAACTATTTGGGTGGGTAACATTCATCTTGCACCTGATGCATGTTTCTGTGGGTTTACTGAAAAATCCTTTTAGTATGACATGTATGAGGAGATGTGGTTTCAGATTTTTATATGTATATACAGTATGTATAAGTTTATTTAAATAATGTCACACGGCCCTGCCTAGTAGAGCTTACAATCTAGGTTGAAAAGATAAATTACATGGGCTTTTTTGATAGTAGTCTATTAAAACCATATACCGTTCATACATTAATAACAGCAGAATTATATTTAGTTAATAATTGCATCCCATTGTTTCCTAGAAGTCATCTTGTTGGTTATGTTGCTTAAAGGGTTGTTGAGAGTTCTAAACAAATAAAGTACATACACACACGACCCAAGAATAGGGTGAGTTTTTAAAAGTGGATGTTGTTAGCAGCAATTTAAAGTAGATTAGGGGTGCTTTCCAAAATATCTGATCAAATTAAAATAAAAAAGGTTGTGACTTTACGGGAGAAGGAACTGCCAACCGTTATAGAATCAAATATTAACACATGATACAGATATGGAAGGCAATAATTTTAGTTTTTTTTTCATGAAATTATTTTCTTTTTCTCTGTAATAATAAAACAGTATGTTGTACTTGATTTTAACTAAGCTGCATAAATTTATATTTGCAGCATGTTTAAATGATCTTATTAGGAAACTTAAGATATGGTGATCTAAATACCAAGTCCCAAGCATTCTGGATAATAAATCCTATACCTGTATTAAATTTTAAATCATATCGCTTTTTATCTTCCATCATGCCATTCTATCCAAATAGATAAAATTGAAACATATGTTGTGGTTTGCTATGCCTCGATGTGTCACAGGGGGCACGTGATGTCAAAACAAACGTTGTTAAATCCATACTATGAGTTGTCTCTAAATACAATGCTGAAATACTGTATCGATAAGGGAAAATAAAGCCCGTTACTATAATTTAGATATTTTCATTTTGAGCAATATTGTTGACGTAAATAATAGCTCAAAAACAATTTTAGACCAGCAAAAATAGATTTTCATTGATTTTATAGTTATTTCTTACACCATGTATGTATGCAAATGTACCGTTTGGCCCCTGTATAACAATGGCAAGACAATAAAACATAAGGTAATGCTTTAAATGAAGCATTAAAGCTATTCCCCTGGGGTGATTTTCTTAATGCTAAGCTATTGATGTTGCTTTCAAGCTGATTTATACTGTCTGAGACATGTAAGAGTCACGTAGAAGTCATGCATTCTGGGTCACTGTTTTGTCCTGAAACTGTCTATAAAGCATTCAATATGAAAAGAAGCATTATTTTTAGTTTGACCTGAAACAAGATGTGTTGTGTCCTAAATCTAAACCAGCCTTCCTCTTATTTTAGTAAATGTCTCTAAGCCAGACAAATGTACAACAAATAATGGAGCGTGTATATTTGAAAGTTAATATTCTAACACAATATTTTTAAGAATCATGAAATATATAAAGAAAAATACAAACATTTAGGGGCAAATTCACTATGATGCGAAGTTGCGCCAGGCGCAACTTCGCCGCACTTCGCCAGGCGTAGTTTCTCCAGCGCTCCGCAAATTCACTAAAATCCGATGTTGCGCACAGGGGTAGCGTAAGGTTGCGAAGTTGCGCTAGCGTTGATTCGCTATATAAAGCGAAGTTACGCTAGCGAAGGCTAATTTGCATACGGTGCGAAATTCAAATTTCAATGGAGGAACACGTGTCAGCACTACAATGCCTATAAAACCTTCAAATCAGCAAATAAAAATTTTATTTTGCCCTACACGTGCCCACTGTCTAGGTAAGTTGCCATGAGTCAGGAAATGTAGGGGGGAAGGAGGGGAGCCCCAAAAATATTTTCGGTCTTTTTCAGCCTATAACCCATCATGTAGAAAACATGCCAGCGTTTTTTGGGATTGACTTTTTTTGAAATAATCCCTATCTACTCTATTGCGCTTCGCCAGGTCTGAGGTGGCGAAGGAAGTCTAAGCGTAAAAGGTAGCGTTCAGTACACTGCGCAAGTTAGTGAATTTGCGTAGTTATGTCGCTAGCGAAAATTCGCCTGGCATAAGGATGCGAAGTAACACTAGCGAAACTACGCCAGCATTCGTTAGTGAATTTGCGCAGTAACGAAAAATGCCAAACGCTAGCGAATTAACGCTAGCGTTCGGCGCTTCGGCGCTTAGTGAATTTGCCCCACAGATGCTATGTTAGTCCTTGAAAATGCAAGTTGCTTGTAAAGCTGAAGATATTATATTTTAATAAAGCAACACAAAATAATGCACCTTCTTTGACACAAGCGCAGTTTAGTGAGTAATTAAGTAAGGCAAGTGAACCAATATATTTTGGATAGCTTAGTCACACTTTTTATTTAATAGTGCAGAACAAGATTATAAACAGCCTCACTCAGTCAAGCTATTATATGAGACAAAAGCAGATTACCTACAATTATGCATTTTTTATACTATTTATTCCATCTGCCCATTAGGACATTGAGTTGATAAATTAAATGTGTTATTCTGAGACCGAAATTTTATAGAAAGAACTCCATGCTCTAGGCTTCACACCTTGATATCATGCAACAGACAGTTAAAAGAGACCATTGGCAGCTGCTGTGACCATACGTTATGTCAGGATATTCTTGGCCAAAAGTACAGAATTACAGTATGCCCAACAACTCAACAGCCAAAAGAACAGCTTGTCGGTGCTAGTGAAATATAGACTATAACAACCAGCACAGTAGATTTAGCTATAGGGTAGTACGGTAGCATGGTGCTTAGCACTGCTGCCTTTCAGCACTCCAAAAAACATACACAAAGATTAATAGATAACATAGACTGTAAAGTTACTAAATAACTGTAGTAGAGCATCCAGTCTTTCATCTTGTCTCTAAGATATTTACAATGTTTTAGTCAGTATATCAAGAGGTTGTAAGTGCTGCGCTCAGTCCAATTTAAGTGTAAATTCTTGCTTTCTGCACCAAAAGATTTATGCGGGTCCACCTGGTCCGCTGATCGATAATACAATAAAAAGGCAAAGAATTTGGTGCGCTAAGTCGACGATCTGTCCCCAATGTCTAAGTAGGATAGAAAGAATATATAGTGCAATAAAGCCAATATAATCTTGCTAACGAATGCTGCTCAAAACTACTCACAATTTTGAATTTCTTAACGAGCGTTGAATAGACTTGTTAACGCTGGAATAAATCCTTGTCGTAAAACCTGTAATGAATGGCTGCAATAGTGTAATACTTCCTGGTTTTTAGGATGTTTTTGAAGGGTTAATTGTACTCACCGAGTGTTGAATGAAATGTTGGCATTTAAAGATTTTTACTTGAAGCACGAATTTCTTCCTTGCAGCAAGAATCGGGTTTACGATGGTGCAGTCTGTAATCTCCGCGACGTTCTTCGATGCACAAAAGTTCATTCGGTACAGGTAGGCGGTGAGTACGGACCGGTAGCTCCAAGCTCAGACTTGGCACGGGGGCTGTCGGCGTAGCGATCGTGCCCTTCTGGATGTTCTTTGCGTCTTTGTTTGCAGCGTGGAGTCCTTTGGCGTGTTGGTTTAACGGCGGTTTTCCAAGTCTACTCGGGTAAGAAGTCAAAAAACGTTCTCGAGGTCTTTAGGGGATAGAAATCGACTTGAGCTAGCAAATATATTGAAAATAAATATTTATTCAAAAAATAAAAGCCCAACGCGTTTCGTATTTTACATACTTCATCAGGGGTAGACGCCATGTTTTTTTCCTCGTGTATAAATAGCTTCCATAGTTGCTCATTAGCTTAATTGCATGATTGTTACATTACAGCTGAAATGCTAGTTTAAAATTACATATAAAATTACAATGAGTTTATACATTAAATATGTACATTAAATAAGTACATTAAATTTATATTAAAATAAAAAATGTTACGGACATTGAATAATGGTTCAGTCATTTAAAAAACATTTTAAATCAATGTCTATATTTAAACCTTGTGGTGTCAGTGTTTTTAATTTGTGTATCCACTGTGTTTCTTCCCTCGAAATTACATTGACTATATCACCTCCACGCCAATTTGTTTTTTTCTGAACAATTCCAATGAATTTTAGTAGCGAGGGGTCTGAATTGTGGTGAACTTTAAAATGTGCAGACACACTATGTGTCATTAGTCCTTTTCTGATGTCGTTCATATGTTCTCCAATCCTTGTTTTTAAATGTCTATTCGTTCTACCTATATACTGCAGATCGCAGGGACATTGTAATAAATATATATTCGTTAGCAAGATTATATTGGCTTTATTGCACTATATATTCTTTCTATCCTACTTAGACATTGGGGACAATGTTTTAGTGTTGAGTGTAGCACAACAAAAGACTACAAACTATGCCATGAAAAGAAAGAATATATTTGGAAAGAGGTAAAAGTGAAATTAAAGGGATACTGTCATGGGAAAAAACATTTTTTTCAAAATGAATTAGTTAATAGTGCTGCTCCAGCAGAATTCTGCACTGAAATCCATTTCTCAAAAGAGCAAACAGATTTTTTTATATTCAATTTTGAAATCTGACATGGGGCTAGACATATTGTCAATTTCCCAGCTGCCCCAAGTCATGTGACTTGTGCTCTGCTAAACTTCAATCACTCTTTACTGCTGTACTGCAAGTTGGAATGATATCACCCCCCTCCCTTTCCCCCCAGTAGCCAAACAAAAGAACAGTGGGAAGGTAACCAGATAGCAGCTCCCTAATACAAGATAACAGCTTCCTGGTAGATCTAAGAACAACACTCAATAGTAAAAACCCATGTCCCACTGAGACACATTCAGTTACATTGAGAAGGAAAAACAGCAGCCCGCCAGAAAGCATTTCTCTCCTAAAGTGCAGGCACAAGTCACATGACCAGGGGCAGCTGGGAAATTGACAAAATATCTAGCCCAATTTCAGCTTTAAAAATTGAATATAAAAAAATCTGTTTGCTCTTTTGAGAAATGGATTTCATTGCAGAATTCTGCTGGAGCAGCGCTATTAACTTATTAATTTTGGAAAAAAATATTTTTCCATGACAGTATCCCTTTTAAGTGAAGTTGCATTAATAGCCACAAACATTTCAATTGGCCTTCATTAAATTATTTGCTTTAATCCTGCTTTCAAATTGGAGTCACTGACCCAGGCAGCCAAAAGACTGTTACTCATGGAAGCTACAGTTTTAATGTTATTGCTACTTTTTATTAATTCCGGGTCTCTTTTATGTATATTCCAGTCTCACATTCAAATCTCTGCCAGGTTGCAAGGGTAAATTGAACCCTAGCAACAAGATATCTGCTTAAATTTGAATATGGAGGCCTGCTGAATATAAAGCTAAATAAAAAAAACACATAAAAGGCAAATTGTTTGAAAATATTAACGTTTATTTAATGGTGAGCTACCACTTTAATGCTGCCTTGGTGAATAAATGTATTGATTTCTGTCAAAAACATCTCTGGGTAAATCCAAATTTGTGAACACTAGTGTACATGGGACAGGAGAAAATGGCTTCTCCCCACCTATTCACTTATTTCCATCCTTATGGGTGTGTGGAACTGGTTTTAGTTTTATACCATGCTTTATTAATACAGAGATACTGTATAAGGGGTATTAAAAAAATGCAGGTGCAATGTGCAAATCTAAATTTCAAGCACAAACCACTATGTTTTCTTACCCATAATGCTGCATTTTCTCTTGTAATTATAGTGGTTTAACTAGGGTGCAGGCCCAGACACCCCCCAGACTCATGAATGGTCACACACGTAAACACCTTTAAAGATCTTCTGTATTTAAGCCATTGTGTCTCCTGTGGGCCCCATGGGATCAATGGCAGCCCCCAGTAGTTATAGCTCTGTATCTGAGTTGTGGCCACCACAACTGCACCTAATGCATCACAAGTGCAATTCGTATTTTGAGGCAAATCAGAAACAAGTTGAATCTAGAATTTTCATTGCAGCGTTGCATCCTTGTGTGCAATAAGGTGTTTTGCTCTGATTCAACGGCCTAACGACACTTTGCACTGTCTACCCCGGAATTATTCAGTGTCTAGGTGGTAATAGCTCCAGGGTTTACCAACATCAATAGACACAGTTTCACGCCATTTATCGGCAGGATAGGTGCATTGGCAACCACAGTAATTTACAAAGGCACCAAAAAGTGTGGATGCTCTAAAATGGACTAAATGGAGAGTGGCTAATGATATAATTAGTTAAGGTACTTGTGTCCAAACATACGTCTTCACCTTCACATAGTTGTCAATACATCCACTCAGAATTATGTGAATTATGTGAGAAGAGCTGCATTGTGGATAAAAAGCATGGTGATTTGCATCTGAAATTGCATTTTGCACACTGCACAAAGTGTGGAAGTGCAGAAGCAGGTCAATATGTGCTCTATTTAGTCTATTTTAGAGCTCCCACACTTACAGTATTACCCTATGGTCTCTGAGAGTGAAACCAAACCATCAAACCTTTACATTGAAGGATTAGTGGTATTTGTATCTGTAAACAACTTAATATATATATATTGGATTTAAAGAAGACAGTGTTTTAGTATTAGCTTTTAAGGTTAACTTGCTGCTTTCATAAATAATACATGTTCCAAAGGAATGGTTAAAAATGTTGTTGAATAAAGATAATACAGAGACAAAAACACATATTGATTTAACTTCAGAGACAACAACTGTAAGGAACAAAAGCAAATGGCTAGTTGGGGTGCTACAATAAAATTTGGCAACATATTTGTACATATGTCTATTTTTATTGATACATAAAGAAATATTTCTGTGTAATTAATATTTGTAAACATGTAATATCTTCAAAAATGTCCTGAATATAAAAGTCACATAAAATGCTAGAGGAAACCATGTATACTTCCCTTTTAGCATATGATCATTTTATCCTTTTAAGCTACCAGGAGGGTGGACTTCAATTTAGTGGTAATGTCAATGTATGATATATATTTGAAGTATATTTATGAAGTACATTTGTTGCAGTGTAATTTATATGTAAAGTGTGAAGAAGCTTCTTAAAGAGTTTGTTCACCTTCCAAACACTTTTTACAGTTGAGAAATAAATCCTTTTTTTCAGTTGCTTTCCATCTTTTATTTTTGAACTTTTTTTCCCCAAAGTTTAAGTTTAAAGGCGAATGTTCCTGTCTCTGGTGTTTCAGTCAGTAATCCAGGTTATCTGAACTGCTACAATTTGCTACATGTATCAATTTAAAACAGTTATAGAGTTGGTGACCCCCTGCCCAGAGCTGCTTTAGAAAGTCAATGGTGAGCTTATTTTTATCAAAAAATTAATTTGTGAGTTTTTTTCTAATGCGAATAAACTCACAATTTAGGAAAACTTGAATGTCAGCCTTACTAATGAAAAAATCTAATAAAATCATGAAAAAAATGTTTTTTTGTTTATAGGCTTAAAAAATCAAATCTTTAAAATCTTAATTTTAAAAAGTTAAAGCTTGAAAACTCAATTTAAAAAATGGCTTGAATTTAACCTAGGACAACTACCATGGACTATTACATAAACTTGCCAGCTTTTAGATGCTGATTTTTACATCAGTTTAATAAATTCCAGACATTTGAGTTGTTGAAAATATAATTCAAACTTTTTATGCAAAGTGAGGCAACTTTGGGCGACTATAGAAAACGCATCGCCGTGTGTGCATTAGCGCATTAGTTCAGGGAGATAGTCGATCAAAAGACGAGGCGATCCACATACAAGCACCCTCCCCCCCTCAAATCAACTCCAGGGCTTTTATCTACTACATTGATAATGACATAACAAAGGAATTGCCCACACCTGCCCATGAAATAGCCTTGAATCAATGGTCCAATTACTTTTGAGTCCCTGAAATGAAGTGATTGTGTTAAAAAAGCCTTTAGTTCCTCACATTTTTATGCAATCTTTTTGTTCAATTTTTTTTGTAAAATGAGGGATATGGGGAGCACTACTTACACTCTTCAGGTGTTGTTGGATACGGTTGTGCTATTCTTTAGATGCATGGCCATGTCAACACTTAGCAATATATTCGCAGGAAAGGCAAGCACTACACCACTTCTTGCTGTGCAATAAATCCTTTATTTTAAGCCAATTTTGCCATTTCAAGTGCAGAACACTGTTTCAGGGGGTTTGCACCTCCCTTCGTCAGGTTACATAAGTGAGCCAAATTAGTCCTTAAATTCACCTCAACACCCAACCCCTATGACATCATTCATGTGTGTCCAATCCAATTATTGTCCATTTAAAGTCCACATATATTTGTATAGACATTGCATTGAGTTATAGTTCAGTCACATACTGCTCACATGGTGAAAATTTTTATAAAAAGCTATACATTACCAACTGGGTAAATTATCATTACTCGTACATGTATATATTCCTAGCTGGTTATCTGTGAATAAAGTTAAAAGTATTAGATCATTGTTTCAAAATCAAATGCATTGTTACTCTTTGCATATTACAGAAAGCAACTTAAATGCCACTGTTCATTAAGACCACATGGATACACTGTTTACAACCTCAAAATCCAATAATTCTCTCTTTGCAACAGTCATTTTTGTTTTTTATTATGATTCGCTGCCTCCACTGTTTCCAAAACTTTCCACCTAATCTGGCTGACAGTGTGTCTCTGTTCATAGAAATGTTTTGCTAATGTTGTCTCTTTTTTGTATCTTTTTCCTTCTACTATTTCTCTTTTTTGTTCTTGTTCCGGTTTGTAATTTGTAATTGTACTCTTGTGTTCATTGAGTCTAATTTTAATTTTCATTGATGTTTGCCCCACTAATTCAAGGCCACAAGGGCAATTGAGGCAATACACAACATTTTCTGTTTAGTGAGTTTTAGTGCGTCACACACACACACACAAATAAATCAAGAACTGTATCACCGGGGAATGCAATAAAGTCTTGAAAGCCTCATTTGTGAGAAATATGTGTACATTGGTTGTGTGTATAAAAGGTCAGTTCTGGATAATGTAACAGAGTTAATGTAAGCTCTTGCAGTGACAATTTTATTTAATATGTATATATTTTTCTAGCAGATAATAAAGACTGTAAAAGTTTCTCAACTTATCTGTATAGAATGTAACTTGATCATCAACCCAAAACATTTTCTGACATATAGTAATTCGTTGGCAATTTGAGAACCAAGCCATACACTTAAAACCTCACAGGAATAGAGTTTCAGATTTGCCCAAATTGCTTAATGTTTACTACATGTGATTTGCAATTGTATTTTCCTTTTATCTTCCAATTTAATTGCCCAACAGTAACAGTATAATGATATACTGATATTGTATCTTTAGTTCACTGCCAAATAGTCCTGTACATCTATATGCTACCCTTCAAAGAGGAGCAGTGAGTCCCTCTTTTGTACTACCTCCACGCTCACCTTTTCAGAATTGGAGGGGGTCCACATCGCTAATACAGAGAGCACTAGAAGAGCTGAATTTTCAGTTTGATAAAATTACCTGGAGCAGATTGTTAACGCCCTTGTAACTTGTAGGGCACTGCCATCTGAGGTGAGTTTCTCAACTCACCTAATTGCAGCAGCACACCTGCCTTCGGATCATCAGTCCTGTTGTCTAACACTATTAAAGGAAAACTATACCCCCCAAACAATGTAGGTCTCTATTAAAAGATACTGAGTAAAACAGCTCATGTGTAAAACCCTGCTTCATGTAAATGAACCATTATCATAATAATATACTTTTTTAGTAGTATGTGCCATTGGGTAATCATAAATAGAAAATTGCCATTTTAAAAAATAAGGGCCGCCCCCTGGGATCGTAAGATTCACTGTGCACACATACAAACCACATGTAAGGTCACATGAGCCAATTAACAGACAGAGTTCTGCCTTTTGCTTCCTCACTTCTTCCTGTTACAGTTAGTGTTGTAGTATTTCTGGTCAGGTGATCTCTGAGGCAGCACAGATAGAGTCACGAAATGGTGGTTCAAGGCAAGAGATGTAAAAGGGCAATATTTATGTAAATATATATTCCAGTTTGGTAAGATTCTTTAATATGTCATTCAATTTGATATAAACTATCTGTTGCTTAAGTATTCATTTTGGGGGTATAGTTTTCCTTTAACTTCATATACATAGGATTTAACAAACTCCCTACTATATCCTCTTTAAAGTTTGATCACAGATTCATGGTTACAATATATACAGTCTGCTGATTGCAGCTAATTTAATGTGGTAAATGTGCACCTGAATATGTTTTGCACCTGCCTAAAATGAGACTAAAATGAGACTAAAGAAAGTTCGGAGCTGCCGAGGAACTTCTTGATGTGTGTTTGTTATTCAGTTTTACACTCATTCTATTCGGTCTTACATTTTTGTTTTATGCTTGTTGTCGGTCCTGCTTGGTCTGATTACATTTGCCTGAGATGATGCGAGGAGGATCTAAATATTAGTATTTGTATTGTATCGCCTATTAAGAACAACTCGTTTTGGCCCTACAAATCCTCATATTAATAGTATTAACATCATATCAACATTAATCATTTTATTTTTTTTCAGCATGGTCTGCATAATCATACATATACATGTTTATGGACTTTTCAATTAGTGCCCCGTCATTGTTCTGATCTCATTGAAAGCATTGTTCTATCAGACATGGAGAATGTAGAGTACAATAGAGAAGTCAATAAGCTCACTAAACATCCTCCTATATCAACAGATCCACAACCACCTCTTGGTGTTTTTTTAAGTGTAGTGTTTAGGTACTGGTTTCTTTAGCCACTATGTATTGTTTAAGATTGATTCAAAGAGACCGGTGCTGATAGGTTTAATAATGGGAGACTACATTTGTGTTTAGATTTTTATATCATTAATAATTTTGCAATGAGCAACTGTCAATTTTTAAAACCAGGGCAAATTATTGTTTATGTTTATTATCCGCCTTTTTGTACAGCTCAGCTGAATATTCTGGCACATTTTTACAAATCACAAGCCAGAGTAAAAACCTCTGTAGGAGAAGTGATGCAGCTGTTTAGTGCTTGCAAATGTGTGCATATAATAAAAGAAGATATTCATAGGCATGGTGGAAAGATACAGGAAGAACACCTTTCAGACAAAGCAGTAGCAGTAGCATTTGGTTGTCATGCTGTGCAATTTGTTATTATTACAGAACCTTGCAGTGGTTTTAGTTTCTTGGTTTCAGGCCATCAGTGCAGTGTATTTGAATTCCATGACTTAAACCTGACTTTGTATTTAGCACCAATGTGACAATATACCAATGACATTCTCTCCAAGGTGATCCTAGCAGGACAACAGAATGGTGAAATAAGCAGCCCCAGAATGCTTTTTGAGATGTCTTTGATGCAAACATTTGCTAATGCCTGCTCTTCATTTTGATAACTTTTACCACGTTATTTGCTCTTGAGGAAAATGTTTTTATAAATAACAAAGATAGAATGTAATATATAATATAACTATATAGTTGTAATAGAAGGATACACAGTGCTGCACATCCTGCCCCTTTCAGCTTACAATCAAAGTGATACAATTCATCAGCACAGAGAGACTAAGAGGAGCATTAAGCAATATAGTTTGAGATAACACCACATGAACAGAGTATTTATATGTACAAGAAACGATTTTTATGATTTTATGCTGTGTAAGAAGGGATGCTTTCATCAGTAGCATAAAACGTATCGCTACTGCCATCTAGTGTTTAATGTTGGTATTTTTCTCCCCACAGGTTTCCCTATCTCCAACACTTCATAAGGTCCTGGGAAGTGAGGGGCTTTGGCCCTGAAACTCTTTGACCTCCCTCTCCCTTCCGGGCAACTCCTGGGATCCCCAGCCTGCTGCAATGGGTGGGTTATAATGACTGGTAAGAGGTGATTGTGTGAGCTGTTCTGTGTCTCCTGCACCTCTTTCTCTGTATACTGATCTCTCTCCTGTCTGCTTTGCTGTTCTCTGTGCTATCGGGGTGCCCTCCTCAGGTAATGAGGAGCACTGGGGTCAGCCCACCCTGGAGATGCTGAAAAGAAGGGACATTCTGGCTATTGTGCTGATCGTTCTGCCCTGGACTTTACTCATCACAGTGTGGCACCACAGCACTCTGTCCCCGCTGCTCACTGCACACAAGGGTGAGGAGATTCTGCTTCCCCTACTCCCATCTGCCTTCAAAATCACATCATGCCACTGCCATTTATTTTATACCCCATCAGTCTGTGGTTCAATCCTATATCACTGACCACAACTTCAACCTTACTCATACTCACCAGCTTGCTCCGTATTTTATTTATGTTATTCAACCTACATATAGCAAGTGGACTAGGAGTATTGATGCATATTGTCAATAAGATAGAAGGAATAGGATATATCTTGTTTTATACATAAGGAAATTCAACAAGCATAACCTAAAGAATAAGGCTAAGGATGTCAAAAAAGGGAAAAGAAACAATTGTATATTATTGTCCTAGAAATAAATAAAATGAAAAAATACAGGAAAAGTCCTTTGTTAGCTATGACTCGATAACCACTTACATGATCCATTCATCTTTTTGTTTTGCTTACAAATCACTGTGCTGCATATTGACATACTATTGCTTCCAAGCCCATTTAAGTTTTTTTTGTTCTGAAACCATTATAACTACAATTATGCCGAATAATCATAAACAACTTATTCACTGATTTGCCCTTCTGAACATTAAAGTTTGGCATTTCTTTCTCCATGCTCAGCCTAATATTTTCCCCTTATCTCTATTTCTGCAAAATATTGTAGCCACCAGCCTCTTCTTTATTGCAGCGTTTTGGCTTTAGAGTCTGTTCAATTCAAGTGCTTCTATTCACTAGCAAACACGTACACATACTAAAAAGGGCATGGGGCGGGCTAATCGGTGGAAGGATAATGATTGTTAGGTACCCCCATGTGATTTAACAGAAAAAATAATACTTTGTACTTCTCATTTTTCCCAAATTGTATTAAATCGTAGTGAAGTGTCAGGAATTAGACTGATTGAATGCTGTTCATGTAAAAATACCAAAGAAGCCAAAGTAAGTCAATAGAAGGCTAACTTAAATAGTTTAATTAAAAAACAATTACATTTTTAGTTTATATAGACGATTAAATGCGGCTGTTGCAGTGGGAACTGTACAGTATACAGTATTATTTCATTGAATTATTATTTCATTGAATTTCATTGACATGGGTCACTTTAACAATTCATGCAGAAGAATCCACTGCAAATGAATCCTGCAGTGATTGGTAAAGGAATTGTATGACTCTCTGGCATGTTAATGGAATAGTATTATATGGCTGATAGTGTCACAAATGTAGTTTGCTCAGCTGCAAACTCTTTGTTCTGGGTGAAACTGAAAAAAACACTTTTGAGTAAATTACAGCAAATATAATTAGACAGTTAGCGTAACTTTTTATAACAGTTTGATGCAAATAATTTTGGCGAAAAATAGCCATTAGAAAATAAAATCATCCTATTACATATTAGCAGTGTAGAATGAACAGTGAAATGTTTATCTGTCTCTGTGCCTTTTCATAAAAAGTAACTTCCATGGTTATAAGAATGGTATTTCTCACATTAGGTATGACTCTGACTCTGCTTTATTCATTACAGAAGACGGGAGTGAGAGTCGGAGGGATGTGAGCCAAGGCTCTGATTCCAGGGAATATTGTTCCTCTGATCAGGATATTGTGGAGGTTGTGAGGACAGAATATGTGTATACACGGCCCCCACCATGGATGGGGAACCTGCCTATTATCCATGTCATTACCCCAACATACAGCAGACCAGTGCAGAAAGCCGAGCTGACACGCCTATCAAACACCTTACTGCATGTACCCAACCTGCACTGGATCCTGGTGGAGGATTCCCAAAGACGCACTCCTCTAGTCACCAGATTGCTTCAGGATTCTGGCCTCAACTATACACATCTCAATGTAGAGACACCACGTAATTACAAACTAAGAGGTGATACACGTGACCCACGTATACCTCGTGGGACAATGCAAAGGAATCTAGCCCTGCGCTGGCTCAGGGAGACCTTTAATAGAAACAATAGCTTACCCGGGGTTGTTTATTTTGCTGATGATGATAACACATACAGCCTTGACTTGTTTGAGGAGGTGAGTATGGAGGTATAATTCTAACCTTTAACTACCCTAGCGATCAGTACTAATATCACTAGACAAGTCCTTGCAAATAAAATTTACCTGCTTCTATTTTTCACCTGGACTAGTGTACCAGATGAAACGTTTTCATTAGATATTTTGTATCAAAAAATATACTGCCCAGTAACTTTAACATCATTGCCTGATACAAACCAAATTCAGGATGATACCAGCTGAGGTGAAACTTGTTTGCTGTATTCGTCTTTCATTACATGCTTTATTTATGTCTTCAAGGTTTTTTCATGGCTGCACCCCACCTGTGGAATTCAGTTTGGATTTCTTGTAGTTATTTAACACTCCTTCAAAACATCTTCTCATAAAATGGTATTGCCTACCCCTCAAAGCCATTCTAAATTGTACTTTTCTTTATTCCAGCTCTTCTACCATTTTCTTCTTTCTGTTATTTAATATTAATATTTTGAGCTTTTTGTAACTGCTTGATACTTCATAAACAGTTGTTTGCTGAACTATGCTGTACATTGTTGAAAGTTTGAGGTGTCTTTATAGAGCATATACATACCATTTATAAATGGTTGCCATGTTTTAAACAAGAGTATTGCTTATTACAATGCTGTCCAACTGGTGGCCCAGGACCCCCCCCCCCCCCCCCGTATGGCCTTTCAACATTACATCAAGCTAGATGTTTGATGCTGTTGTTTGGTTTATTTATTATATAATGTATAGAGCAGTTCCTTGCAAAAAGGTGTACAGGATCATATAGTTTAATCACTCTCTGGACCATGTTAGGATATGTACCTGCTTCTTTCATTAGGGTAATGTAAAAAAACAGTCTAAAGCAGTGCTGTACAACTGGTGGTCTGAGGCACGCATCCGGCCTGTGACCCCCCCACACCGACACGCTTGTGTGGTCCCCACATGAAAGTGTCTTCCTGCTGTGTCTGCTAAACTTGTATGCTCTTTAAAGGGTATCAGTACTGAGATTAAGGTGATATCTTTATTGGCTAACCAAGATGATAATCACAGCAAGCTTTCAGAATATTTCTGTTCCTTCTTCAAAGCTGTTTACCTTTGCTTCATATCAAAAGTTCTACCCTATAACGTGTTTCCAATATACATCTGAAAATGCTCTCTGGCTGTTGGGAGTCAACAATCCCTGCAACTAAAAACAAACCATTTGTGAATTTTATCCTAATTCTTAATTTTTGATTATCTTCCTTTTCAGATCCTCTACAATTCATCTTCCATTTTAACTTCCAAACTGCTGTTTGTTTGCTAGGGTCATCATGTAGCAAAAAGAGTAACCACCTTGGAATTTGACAGTTTAAGCAGAAACAATTAGCTGTAAAGCAGTGTTCTTGATGTTATTTTATGATTCAAATGTAGCACAACAACATTATTCGCCTATAAAATATACATGAAGCTCTATATATGGCAAATATTGAGTACAATATCATCATAATTCATCCTCTTTCATTGATCCCATATATCCTCAAGTTTTAATAATAGTTTTCAAGGAAAAAATATAAAACTTTTGATGACGCACATGGCACATGTTGCCCATGTGACATGCCTTTAAGTGTAATCTCGCCAAAATGACACACTGTGTATAATTGTTTTCATTATTGAGAAGGCATTTTCGGCTGCTTTTTTGAATGAGGGAATTTTACAGATGTCATACTGACATACAGCAAGCCAACATAAATATGGGGCCTTATGTTAACAATATAATGGATTAAAACATTTATTAGTGGTTCAAATCCTTAGGTTCTGAGAACTACTGGGAAGCCTATTGGTGATGCCCACACTGAATTGGGCTATAAACACAAAAACACTAAAATAAAATTAACACAAAATTCTATAGCTTTAGGTCTATCATAATTTTATAAATTACATACATTAATAAAAATAGCTGGCCAGCCTACTCACTGTATATAAAACATTCATCAGTATTTACATTAGCGATTTATATTCATTAATAACAATAGAATAATTTTACAGAGAGGGCCCTACTCGGAACAGCTTACACCCTAACGGGTTAGGGAACATTTGAAACATAAGGGATATGAAAAGAATTTGTGGTTTATGATATGTTAAACAGAGAGTATTTGGAAGGCAGAGGGGTGAAATAGCTCATGGCAGAGAGCTCTATAAACAGGCAGAACCCTGAAAGAAGAATTGCTGTCTGGATTGAGACCAAGCTATGAGAAGAGAAAAGCGGAGATAGTCAGAAGCAGAGCAAGGTTGCATGAAAGAGTTTATTTTAAGATCAGAACTGAGCTATAGGGAGGGTCTTCTGGGTTAAGGGCTTTCTATGTGAATATTAGTCTTTTGAATTGGATTCGAGAGGCGATTAGGAGCCGATATGGGATATGCATAGCGTAGCAGCTGATTGATGAGATGAATGAGTCTAGAACCAGCTTTTAGAACAGACTGTATTTGTAAAAGGTGATATGTTGGAAAACCTGCAAGAATAAGTTGCAGTAGTCAAGGGGGAAATAATAAGAGACTGAATAAGTATTTTAGTTGTATCTCAGCTGAGGTAAGGGCAATGTTTCATAGATGAATATGACAAGATTCCTAGGCATATACCTCTGTCTATGTGGTTTATTGAATGGTGATGTTATTGACTGTGTGTGAAATCTGAGGTACGGGGGAATATATTGGAGTAAATATGATGAATTATTTTTTAAAGAGATTCTGTTTTAGGTGACTTGAAGGAGGAAGGAGGAAGGTCAGGAATAGACAGATACAGTTGGGTTTCATCAGCATAAATGGGGTTCTAAAGTCCAAATGACCTTGCCTTAATGAATAAATTTGCCTAAAGAAGTTGTACAGACTGGGAACAGCAGAGGGCCTTAGACAGAGCCTTGTGGAACATCAACAGAGGTATAGAAATTGGTAGTGTTATAAAAAGAAACTACAGAAAGATAAGATTTCAAGCAAGAAAAATCAGTCCAGTCACAAATACCTGCTGTCTAGAGGAGTGGTTGGGCGAAGGCTACAAAGAGATCAAGAAGAATGAGTATGGAATAGTGATCTTTAGACTACCAGGAGAGGATGAGAAGCCAGATCACAGGGGGTCTAGAATGGATTTGTGAGTAAGATGCTGGACTAGGCAGCTGTAAACAAGAATCACCAACAATCCAAGAAGTATGGAAACTTAACTGGATCTTCTGAGGTACCAAGTTCAGCTAGTAAGCCAAGCTGTAGTCAAATGCTGGGTCAAATGCATTATGTTTTCTGTATGTGAAGTTGGAGAGAGATGGTTGTAATAGAATAGTTGAAAATATTATCTGAAAGGAAAGTAATTGATGGTCTGATATTGGAAAAGGGTAGTTAGTGAGGTTGGAATGTTGGCAAGAATGGCAGAATTTAATACCAAGAGCATGACCGTCATTGGTGAGTCAGTTTACAGAGAGAGGCCAAATGAAGTTGTTCTATGAAGTCCTTTTAATTTCGAATAAATGTATATACATTTCCATCTCATGATCTAAACCCTATATTTCTTTTGGAAACTGTTTTATTTACCTTTGAAAAGGAGTTTATTTTCAAACAGGCTATGAAGAGTAATACTCTTGAGCAGGCATTTTCAGAATATCTTGTTTTTTGTGTTACTACCAGTGTACATCATTTGGAAATTATTGTTCGTTAAAGCACTATTTTGGTTCACTGGATACTTCGAGATTTGTCATCTGGAATGGTTAACCCATTCTTCACAAAGACACTTCAGAGGGGTGATCATTGTCAGCAGAGTAGCCCATAGAAGTGGGTTTCTGCCAGTATTGATGGTAATTATCTGCTTATACTGGCTGCTAGATATCTCATGGAATATGGACCATTAACAAATTTCTCTCCTTCCACATTGTAAATGACACTGCAACACAGCATGGGAACTGTTGACCTGCTAACATTGATAAACCTGTTGGGATGTACAGTTACATTGATTGAATTGAAGAGCTAACTGGCCAAAAGAATATTGTCTTAATTCTAATCAAATGTTTTGTCTCTAGATGAGAAATACACGGAAGGTATCAGTGTGGCCTGTGGCTTTTGTAGGAGGTCTGCGATATGAATCTCCAAAAGTTAATGCTGCTGGAAAAGTTTTTGGATGGAAGACTGTGTTTGACCCGCATAGACCATTCGCCATAGACATGGCTGGCTTTGCTATTAATCTTCGGCTCATCCTTCAGCGGCCACAAGCTTATTTTAAATTACGCGGGGTTAAAGGAGGTTATCAAGAAAGCAGCCTGTTGAGAGAGCTGGTGACTCTAAATGACCTGGAACCCAAAGCTGACAATTGCACTAAGGTAGGAATAACCAGACGATCATTGGAACCCAATCCAAAAATGGATATACAGAAATCTTGTTTGGGGTGTTGCAGAGGGAAGAATGAGTCTTCATCCATTATCTCTGTTGAGTAGGAGCTAATATTGAGCTGCAGTGAATGCTCTTTTCAGCACAGTCTACTTTCAGAGTAACATGACCTGTATTGTAAAGTCTTTGGGGAATTTTTACAAAAGTGAAAATGATCTGCTAAAAAACACTAGGGGAATAACACCATAAAGGAATGAGGCATGAAGGAAATGACAATAATGAGATGCTAAAGCAGTTGCTGTATCTTTGTAAAGGTTGTTTGCCTGTCAGGACCTGGCAAAATTTCTTATGGCAGCAAAGACATTGGTGCTTCTGATAAATTGATATATTTTTAAAGTTAGTACACTAACATTTGTTGTATTTACATTTTAGCATGCTGTAAAGTGGTGGAGCCATTTTAAATCTTGGGGCAAAGTTTATTAAATCTGACATTAGGAAATATGTTCCCGAGTAAAGGCACGTTTCAGCATTAATGGGGAATATTCTGTACTGCCTCACTTTGTTTAATGGCATTAGCTAAAAGAGTTTAATTATTCAATTTAATTTTTTGGTAGTTAATCTTTAAACTAAGCTACTTTCAAATCCATTTTCATTTTCAGTGCAGTTTTGGTCTCCAATGCTCAAAAAGGATATTTCTGAAACAGAGAAAGTCCAAAGAAGAGCAACTAAGGTGGTTAAAGGGGTTGTTCGCCTTCCAAACTGTTTTTTCTGTTTAATTGTGTTCAGATTATTATTATTAACATGTATTTCTATAGTGCCAACATATTTTGCAGCAAATTGTTCACCAGAATTTTTTTATATTTTTCCAATAATAAGTTTAAAGTTGAACGTTCCTGCCTTTGGTTTTTCAGTCTGGCAGCTCAGCAATCCATGTGCAGAGTCTGAACTGTTACAAATTGCTGCAGTAGTTGATATATTTCTCAGCAGCATCTGTGGAATATTAGCAACTATTGTATCTATCAGCTGCCTTTAATGAAACTCAAGGATTCAGTTCAACAGGTCCAAAGATAAGCAATATATCCACTAAATGCATACATTTACAACACTTTTTCAGAGTGAGGGACTCCCCCTCCTAGAGCTGCTTAAAAAGACATAAGAATACCAGAAAAACAGTAAAGAGAAAAAGGAAAGTAAATGAAAAACAGATAAACAATCTGAAAACAACTGAACTGAAAAAAGTGTTGAAAGGTGAATAGCCCCTTTAAGTGAATGTAAAGTCTCACTTATGAGAAAAGGTTGGCCAAGTTGAAATTATTTACATTGCAGAAGAGGTGGTTAAGGGAGAATATAATTATTGTGTGTGTGTTTGGGGGGGGGGGGTTTCTTACAGTGAGTGAAAGCTATACAGTTGTGGAAATATACTGGCAGATTCATTAGAAAGGTTTTATCCAAGGACTGATCCAGTTGGCATCTTGGAGTCAGAAAGAAATCCCTCTGTGAGAATACCTGTGGTCTAGTGGGGTGGTAGGGACACCTGCCTCCTCCTCTTCTGTACCATGTGTCTGACGTCATCATGCTTGGCTCAAAATTCTACTATTTAAAGGCAACCTAATTCCATTTGCCAACGTAAGTCTATTTTCTGATAGTTCCTGGGTGTGATTCAAGCCTGATTATCTTTTCTTTGAGCCTTGCCGGTCCCTGACCTCTGCTAGTTCTCTGCTTATACCAACCTTGTCTTGTTACTGACCATTCTATTGTATCCTGACTTTGTACTGTGTTACTGATTGGCTTTGTCCCTGATCTGTGTACTCGACTACATGCGTGGCTCATGTTTCCGTACTGCACTCTCCGATTGGTATTGACCTCAGCATGTCCCTCGACTACGCTTACTGTTCCTCCTTCCTCCTGTCATGTTACGATTCCCTTGTCTGCCTAGAACTCATGCCTTGGTTCTCTCACTCTAAGACCTGGTGGCATCCAAGTAGCAGAGGGCTCCTCCAGAAGCAAAAGGTGGTGGTTATAGTCAGACGGGTGAGCCACAATCGGAACCTTGACATCTGTTCTGGTGTTTTAGGATACCATACATTACATCCCCCTCCCCCAAGGCAAATTGAAGATGCTTCAGAGTTTTCATTTTCCTCTGTATCAACTAGTAGTTGACATGTTTCATTTAGACAAAAATTAATATTTTTCAAAACTAAATTACTATATATGTATATTGTTATTTGTAAATGCTATTGAAAACAGTTTCTGTTTGCCTGCTTATATTCTTTAAATGGTGACCCTGGCCCACCAGCACATCCTGGCCTCAAAAGGTAGTCCGGTGCACGGTAAGAGGGATCGGCACCCTCCAAATTCACCAGGAAAAAGAAAAAAATGACAATTTTACTAGAATTTGTGTCTAAAAGCCAAAGTCCATCTGCTCTGATAGACAATATTGCCAGGCTTCTCTTTAGGTGCTGGTCAAGTGCAAGAACTTAAATTACTCACTGCTCAGTCAGGAGAGAATTCCATTATGCCATTTGCCCAAAAGAGTTTATCGCCAGGCTCCACTTTTACACACTAAAGAGGCATTATTTAAAGCCCACTGGGATGCACCAGAGGTGCTGGTCTAGTTTAAAGATAAGCCCATCTCCAGAGACTCTTCAAATAATAAATGTATTCTATGTTATTACCTCCTCACTTCCCCTACCAAAGAAATACTTGGATTTCTACCATCTTGACCATCTCAGCGTAATGTAGTTGTAAGTAATTGGTGCTACTATGCACACAAAATATTCGGGCCTTGGGACAAGAATTTGATTAATTCTCCTACAGTACCAGAAGGCAGAACCCCCATAATTCACACTCCATTATGGGAATAAGTCATTTAATTTCCCACAGTACAGCGAAAATGTCCAATTCTTTTACTATTTTGTTTTGTTTTAAATGATTTTAATTGTTTTTCCAAGTTAAACAAGCAGAAACTTTGACAAAAGATGAAGGCTGAACAGTGAAGCTCATTCACTTATAAAACAGTAGATGGAGCCATCTTGATTGTTCAAGAGATTAAGACACATGGGTTACACCAATCATACAACATACTACTAAACTACCTAACCTTAAAGTAACACTCAGCGAATATTACAAAATTCTAAAATAGTACACTTGTAATAAAAGTAATAAAAATAAAGAATACAAAGACATTTTCATTGAACCTTTATGGATTATCTTAATATTGTAGCAAGTCAAAAGTATGTGATTTGGAGCTAGTGTCAATTTGATCCCAGAATATTGACCACATTTCCGTAAATGATCTTTTAAGGTGTGGTTGTGCTGATTTTATCCTTATTGCTGCTTGCCAACAAAGTTGGTTTAGAAGAGATAGAATATCAGTCATTGAAGGAGTGGACTCGGACAGCCACTTTAAGAACAATCGTTTTTTTGTAGCAGCTGTAAACAGCAAAATTAGGTTTGACAATAAATCCTTCTGGGAATTAGGCTGCCTCTTCAGACCTGGTCTTAGAAAGTCCAGATGTAATAGTGCAGATTTTGGGCATAATTTAATTTTAAGCTTTAGTTTTAGAGACAAAAACTTTTCCAAGGATAACCATACCTTGTTCACTTTTGGACAATCCCATAAGTAGTGAAATAAGTTCTATTGTTTTGTACAGATTTGTTCTTTACCTACGTATTCCCCCTTCCTTGAATATTTATTACTCACTATGTATTGCAGTATATTTTTTAACTTCTGTGTAAACATACCAGTGGGATTTGTTTTAGTCAATATCAAAGCACAACAATATATTTATATAATGCTTGTTGATTTTCTCTTAATAAATGTCAACATGCTCAGTAATCCATATACTGCATGAATTCAATACGCTTAAAGCTGATGTGACATTCATACATTCCTAATTAGTTCACAGATTGATTTCACACACATATTGAAGACTACACAGATCCAAATGACAGATGTACAGTATTTTTTTAACATATAGTATTGAGAAGGACTCTTGTTCATTCTGTAGAGTGATTAAACTGACACACACAAGTAAAATGAACATGGGAGATTTATTGATACTTAGCACTGTAGCTGAGTGACTCCTCCATAAAATGGCTCAGTAGCAATTCCAACATAACCAGGCACTCTGAAGTCCAGGATGAAGTCAAAGAGCCTCTCCTCAAACAAAGCTTTATATATGTTTTCCCCACTCAGAATACAAGAAGAGTAAACCACTTATCAGCTGGTATGGTAAAATACATCATTATTGAGTAAATATTATCAGTTAACATACTATATGTAGTCAAAATCAAGCATTAAATAGTGTCACATTCCTTGAATTGCTAAAAGCTTTAAGCGCCATCTTTAAGATGTTGCTCTGTTCTCTCAATCTTCTGCTCTGTGAATCACTAATTTTCCTTAGTCTTAATAAGAAAGTAGGCACCCTGGTAAATATGTGTACACCCAACAAAGGCAAATCTACACATTCAAAACAAGTTCTCCATAAGCTAACCACTCCTAAGCAGGGGCACTTACTTTTAAGAGGTGATTTTAATACAGTTTTAAAATTCTTGAAAAATGACATTTAGGGGCAGTGTGAATTTAGAACTCATCAGAGAAAAACTCACTCACTTTCTATTCATTCCTATGAGATTTTAAAAGCATATTTATCAAATGGTGAACTCCATTGATAAATATGATTCTAAAAATCCCATAGGAATGAATAGAAAGTGAGTGAGTTTTTCTGTGGTGAGTTCTAATCTCACATTTTGATAATTCTGCCCCTTAAAGAGGGGTTCAATAGACGTACTGATGTGCCAGTACAGTAAACTCTATTGAAACCTTCAGCCCTAAAGAAGTATGCGAGAGCAGCGCATCACTATGTGCCAGTATGTGTCTATTGCTAACATCTTCATAACACAAGCAGCAGTATAGACCAACTGGCAGATCATTTCATTAATGACTAATGTGCCCAAATATTACGGCTACGCGATTCCTTGTTTAAATGAGTTACATGATGTTAATGGGTCAATGTCAGGCTGAATGGTCAGCCCCCACACATTTTCACCTCACCAAATCTGGCCCTCGTTGTAAAATGTTTGGACACCCCTGTGCTAGACTGAAACGCCAAAGACAGGAACATTGAACTTTAGAGAGTCAAGACTCAAGAGTGAGATTATTGTCATTTCATCCATATACGTTTGTAGAGTACACAGTGAAACAAAACAATATTGATCTAGGACCATGGTGCTACACAACACAATATAGATGTACCGGACAACAGACAAAAAGTGCAAGTGCAAAAATATGCAACTTCTGCAAGACAGGACAGCATAGTGCAGGGACAGGACAAGACAGTGCACACTCTGCAGATGTAAAATGTTAAGTAAATAATGCTAAACGTCAGACATGATGGGTGTATCATTGTGACATGACAGTAGCAAGAACATGACAAAGTGCAGATGTGCTCATAGGGAACATTTGTATCCAATGGCTATTCATCCATACAATGGCATACAGTGGCTGTGTAAGGTTGTGGTATATAGTAAGGTCAGATGGAGTGTGTGTGTGAGAGAGATCTGTCCAGTCCCTGAGTATTCTGGAGCCTTATGGCTTGGGGGAAGAAACTGTTACACAGTCTGGTAGTGAGGGCCCTAATGCTTCGGTACTTTTTTCCAGATGGCAGGAGTGTGAACAGTGAGTGTGAGGGGTGTGTTGGATCAGCCCCAATGCTGGTGGCTTTACGGATGCAGCGAGTGGTGTAAATGTCCGTGATGGAAGGGAGACAGCAATGATCTTCTCTGCTCTCTTCACTATCCTCTGTAGGATCTTGCGCTCCATGACACATTAGAGCCGTCGATGTACAGTGGCAGTTGGTCACTCCTAATCTTCCTAAAGTCAACAACCATCTCCTTTGTTTTGTCTACATTGAGAGACAGGTTGTTGGCTCTGCACCAGTCTGTTAACCACTGCACCTTCTCTCTGTATGGTGACGGGTCATTATTGCTGATGAGAATTAAAAAAAGTCTTTGTTTATAGTTAGCAATCGGTCGGAAAACAACTCAACTGAAAAAAGTGTTTGGAAGGTGAACAACCCCTTTAAACAGGAAACAACACGTCAAAAAACCCATACCACACCAAAGGTTGCTACACATAAATGCAGTATATGACACTTGGGAGCATATGTATCAAGGGTCGAAATTGAATTGAAACCGAAATTAAGTCTAAGTTTTTTTGGTTGAATAGGTTCGTTTTCGATCGAATAGGTCTGTATTCGAATCATACAAATCGAAGGAATGGCGCATTCGATTAAATTCGATTTGTAGTTTTTCCCAAAAAACTTCTATTTTGAAAAGTCCACCAATTGACTCCAAATAGATTGTAGGAGGTCCCCCATAGGCTAAAACAGCAATTCGGCAGGTTTAAGATGGCGTATGAAATGGCGTAGGAAATAAGCTACAGCAAATAGGCAAGTAAATTGTTTTCAGCTATTATGTCAGACTGATGTGCTAACAAACCAGATTTGCTTTGCGGCCCCCAGCCACTACTCTGGCCCCTGTCACCTTGTACAATGTTTTGTATCGTTTTTTCATTATGATCGAGTATGATAGGACCTTCTGTGTGTTATTTTAAACTGAGCTGCTATTTAAATATATTTAAATACATTTGTATTTAAAGATACAAATGTTGTTTACAAAGAATGCAAGAAGGGACTAAAGTTGTTTAATAACCTATTTTGTACAGTATGTAACTTGTTTGATTTCAAGTGGCCTGCTTTTAATTAATGGGTCTTTTAAGTTTTAGTTTGTTTTCTTTGGTCCTAATGTCATTACACACACACACGCACCCTCCTCCTCTGTCCTTCTACTCCTGATCCATTTATACAGAATTCCTTTGCAGTTTAACCTTTTATGGCACTGTTGGTTCTTATAGACCATGGAGTAATTCACAAATGTGAAGTAAAGTGAAACTGGAGAAAGAAATATTACCAAAGTTACATTGTAGTTAAAAGAATGTCAGATTCACAAAAGCTTTAATCCAAATTATGAATAAGGCGGTTTTGTACAGTTTGTTTCATTGTTGTTCTAAATGCCGCTAGTGAATTTGGAGCACAACATTTCTTCATACAACAGGAGCTGTGGCGTAACTAGAGTGCGCCAGGCCCCCCTGCAAAAAAATCTTCAGAGGGGCTCAGCGCACTCCCCATCCCCATCCTCCCTCCCTCCGCCATCCTGCCCACTTCCCAGTTCCACCCTGCCCACTTCCCACTCTGACTCCGCCCACTTCTGCCCGACTTGCATCAGGTTTTTTTATTAGCTATAGAGGGCCCCCTGTTACTGCAGGGTCTGCTTCCTCTAGTTACGCCACTGAACAGGAGTACAACATATAGCAAGCTGAAGTTGGTGTAAATTTTATGGATTTTTTTAATCAATTTTTCTGGAATTAATAATGTCAAATTCAGGAACTGCTTTGCTCCAGTTTTTGGCAAAAAAAATTGCAGTCAGACCATTGTGTCGTCTGGTGCAAACAAACATTTTATTCCTATTTTAACCAAATTCCTCTTAATGTCACTTTGTACGTTTCCCCATATGTTCCCATAGTAAGAGCTAAAAGCACCTGCAAACATTTTGCACTGCAATATAGCTCTCTGCAATTTGCACAAATACTGTGCTCCCAGCTTCTACAGCTTCTAGCTTCTTTAAGAGCTCTGATTTGTTATACAAAATAAACAAAATACCGTGCAATCCCCTTGCTTGAAGTCTTCCTAACATCAGAAACCTGTGTGAATTTGTAAGCACAGGGACACAGACTGTTATAAATACTTTATAGCAAGAAAAAACAACACCACAATACAGGGGCAGAAAGTGATCATTGGCTCTTTTAACTGGATGTATAATGTCATGGTTTTCGGGTGAGGTGGAGAAGGATGGCTACCCAAATGTGTGAACACCATAAATGCTTTCATAACATAAATACTGGGCAAAAGGCTAAAAAATTGTATTATTACTATTATTATTAACATGTATTTTTAGAGCAATGGTACCTGCTAGGATCTGATTATTTTACCTTATGATCTTTGAAATGTATTGTTTGGGACCAGTAAATGATTCATGTTTGGGGTATTTTTAGATTCTGGTGTGGCACACTCGGACGGAGAAGCCAGTGCTTGTAAATGAAGGGAAAAAAGGTTTCACGGACCCCAATGTGGAGATCTGAGAAAAGTCAAGAGCAGGTAGGAGAATGAAGGGGCTTTATATCTAATCTAATAATTGCACTGTTGAAATTTGTTACATATTAGTACTACCGTATATACTCGAGTATAAGCAGAGTTTTTCAGCATCCAAAATGTGCTGAAAAAGTCTACCTCGGCTTATACTCGAGTCAGTGGGCACTAGCTGAGATTGCAGTCACTTTTAATCATTCCTATACCAACAGTTCGCTTGGGGAGAGACTGCAATATCACACAGTGCCCTCTTTTGGTTATATGAAAGAATAACAGTGCGCCCTCTGTTGGTTATATGAAAGAATAACAGTGACTGCAATATCACACAGCGCCCTCTGTTGGTTATATGAAGGATTAACAGTGATGGCAATATTACACAGCACCCTCTGCACATGGTAGTGGGACAGTGGGACAATGCACACAGTAATCCGTTTGGCAATTCTCTGTCACCATCAACTTTGCAAAGAAGTCCGGTTGATCGCTGGGGGGGTCGCTTTGGCGGAATGTGCGCTGCTGGGAGACAGGGCTGTAGTTGTGTCTAGGCTTATACTCGAGTCAATAAGTTTTCCCAATTTTCGTAGGTAAAATTAGGTACCTCGGCTTATACTCGAGTATATACGGTAACTTAATTAAGACAAAGCATTTGCATAATTTCTATTGCAGTCCATGCTACACTGTATAACACACTATATAAAAGCATGCATATTTATAAAGCTTTGTAATAAATGTATGTAAATGTTTACCCAAGTGTGAATTTCTGACACACAACAAATGTCAGTTTGGAAAAAAGCCACATAAGACTGCATTCAATGCTCCAGAAACTCTTTAGTGCCTGATTTTGTCCTGCTGAATTCTATGAGTTAAAGTCTATGAGTAAAGTTTAAGGCCATGTAAATAACTGTGTAATTTTCAGCAATAGGATAAAAAATACACATCTTAATAAATGCAATCTTTAGCTCTTTATATAAGATTGTTTTCAAGACATTTGATTACAGTCACATGAATGCAACTAGAGAATTTTAATGTAAAAAGGAAATGTTGTAACTGGGTTCCTGTTAATAAATAAAGATACTGTTATGGTTATTATGCTGTGTAAAATGAAAAAAAAGGTGTAAAGAGCTGTGTAAAATAAATGGCTAATTTATCAAGGTGTGTGTAATTTTATGCCATACGAACACCAGATTTGACACCGTTATTTTACATTGATTCTTACCCCATGTGCAAATTTGTGCGAGGTTCGCGCCCAGTTATGCAAATTTGCACATGGGGTATTGGGAAGAATGCCAGGTTCTCCCATACCTGGAACTGGGAGCGAGCCTTGTCCTATGGCGTCGCTACATAGATGACATAGTGCTTGTCTGGAGGGGATCGGTTAGTTCACTATGCGAGTATGTGGCCTCTTTAAACCAAAACGATTTGAACATAGACCTATGCCTCACCTATAGTCATGAGAAAATAAATTTTCTAGATCTAGAGATTTACTCTAAAGATACACAACTACACTTTAAAACCTTCTTTAAGGAAGTAGATGCAAACAACTATGTACTACCATATAGCAATCATCACCCACATTGGGTAAAAAGCATCCCCTTTAGTCAAATGTGTAGGATAAAAAAGAACTGCAGTGAAAATAAAGTTTTAGAGGAACAACTAGATCAGATGAGTAACAAATTTCGAGAAAGAGGATATAAAGAGAGAACAATAAAAGAATCTAGAGAAAAGGTAGACAAAATAATAAGAACAGACCTATTGGTAGGAAAAGGAAAGGAAAATAAAGGGGAAATAAAACAAGAGATAGTATTCTCGACTACATATAACCCATTGGCCAAGAGTATAGGAAAAATTATCAGAAGACATTGGGGAGTACTACAATGTGATATAGAATTGCGGAGAATTATTCCAGACAAACCAAAAGTGGTATTCAAAAGAGCAAATAATTTGAAACAGATTCTAACTAATAACCACTGCACCATAAAAGAGCAAACACACAAGGAACATACATGGGCTGGCTTTTACCCATGCTCTCTATGTACGGCCTGCAGATATGGGAAAAAAAAGAAAAAATTCATTTCAGAAGTAAATAAAAGGGAATTTGAGATAAAACAGAATATCAGATGTACAACAAAAAATGTGATCTATTGTCTACAATGCTCATGCGGATTACAATACGTGGGAAAAACCAATAGGAAGTTGAGAGATAGAATCAGAGAACACGTTAATAATATAAAAAAGGGGAATGAGAAACATAGTGTCTCTAAACATTTTAAAGATTCCCACGGAATGAATCCTGCTAGTTTACAATATTGGGGGGTGGAAGAAGTGAAAAAGAGATGGAGAGGGGGGGATTTGGTAAAAACTACCCTACAGTGTGAAAGCCGCTGGATCTACAGCCTAGAAACCTTTACGCCTAAAGGACTTAATGTAGACATTAATCTGAGATCTTTTTTATAATTTAATGGGAGTAAGAAACGTATATTTATATGTAATGATCGAAATGCCCTAGAATAACAATTTTGTTGTTTATTTGAAATGTTCCAAATGTCCTAGATTACAATTATGCTGTTTATGCTGTATGTGGGAATCGTTGGAATGTCTCTATGGTAAAAAGGGAAGAGGCTGTATAATATTGGGATAGATTTATCCATTAGTAAGGTAAATGAAAACGTCTCCCCTGCGACTGAAATAGTTCGTTAGGCTGCGGTAATATAAAGGAGAATTTTCGCTGGGAAGATGTTGCTATAGCAACATGTAAACAAATGAGACAGAGAAGCGGAAGGGAGGAATACGTAACCGGATCCGCTGTCTCTTCATAAGGCGACATGCGCACTGACAGCTTTGAAGCCCTTGAGGAAGTCAGTAGACGAAACACGTCGGGCAGTGACGTCATTACACGAGCGCACTGGGATACACGAGGCAGTCGAGACGCCGGCCAAAACATCTATATCGGCTGCCTAAGTGACTCCAACAGATGGCGAACTGGTGACTTTTGTTTTAATGCGGAAATTTTAACAGTAACATTAGTCTGGAGAGAATTGAGGGGATGATCGTATAATTATCTTTCTAAACGCCCCAACTTCATTTAAACGTTCGTGAGTATCCTCACATAAGGTTCACCTTATTGTGTGAATTTTATACACGGCAAATAGCATAGTCTGGAGAAGGCACCTTTTTAGAAACATTTTAATTTCACAAAGGGTGTATTATATCTATGAAAAAATACTACACTATATGAGAATCAATTTCTTGCCCCTTTGTCTGTCTATACCTCGTGCTGGATGAGCGCTGGTTTCCCTTCGCAGCTCTGAATTGGATAACTGTCAATGACTGTCTGACACCCAACTGCTGCATGAAGAGTGAATGAAGATAAAAAAAATACTGGGATAGTAATCATAAATTATGCAGTATATTTAATTGATGATATTTACAAAATTTCTTATTTCAGTATGATAAAGCTTTTATAATATTTTTTTTCGCGATAGTTCCCTTTTAAGTGCCACACATGGCAGTGAATCCACTATTATGTGATTGAACTGAATCCCAAAAAATTCATGAGGAATTTGTTTGAACCCTAATTTCCATATGAATAGAATGCAGGTAAAACACAAAAAAGCACTGGATGGAGGAAATGTCCATTCATACTACAGCAATGACGTTTCTGTTATTTTCTTACATTTGAACACTAGATGTCACCATTGCAACATATATTTTTTATTGCTTCTCTAGGGGTAACATTCTTAGTTAATAAATCCATTGGACAGGTATGGGACCTGTTATCCAGAATGCTTGGGACTTGGGGCTTTTCAGATAATGGATCTTTCTGTAATTTGGATCTTTATAAATAAGTCTACTAGAGAAACATATAAACATTAAATAAACCGAATAGACTGGTTTTACTTCCAACAAGGATAAGTTATATCTTATTTTGGATCATGTGCACGGTATAGTTTTATTATTACAGAGAAAAAGGAAATAATTTAGAAAAAAATTGAATTATTTGGATGAAATGGAATGTATGGGAGACAGCTTTTCCATAAGTCGGAGCTTTCCAGATAACCAATCCCATACCTGTATATGAAACAAACCATTTACAGTTGATCCTTACAGTGTCTATACTACAAACTGCATACCAAGACATTTCATTAATTCAGATTTAAATGACAATAGCAATGATGTATAGTGTCATAATATCATGCCATAAAACACTGGTTTGTTAGTCACCCTTATAGTATGAGAAGGTTTCTGACTTTTATTATGCATAAGAATAATCAAAAAAGCAAACAATTATGTGCCAAACATTAGGCTGTAACAGCAACAGAAAACAACAATGAAAGTAGCCGATACCTTTTTATGCATCAAACGGGGTGATCCCAAACTTTATTCCATGGTGCTCTCCACACTGTTCACAAGATCAAACGTTTCTGGGCCGCATGGCCCTTCATCAGTGACAGCAATAGAAAAGACATTACAGCATTAAACAGTTATGCTGGAAACTTCCTAGACCTTGGTACATTCTGGTGGTTATTAAAATTTCAAGTAAAATGTAAATTCTTCTGAGCAATGCTTACACTTAATCCCTAATGTAGAAGCCCATTAAGAACTCTCATTTGAAGCAACGTAGGGGGTTCTTCACAGTGAGGACAGTGAGGTTGTGGAATGCACTGCCGGGTGATGTTGTGATGGCTGATTCTGTAAATGCCTTTTAAGAATGGCTTGGATGATTTCTTGGACAGATAAAATATGAAAGGCTATTGTGATACTAAACTCTATAGTTAGTATAGCTATGGGTATATAGAATTTATGTGAAAGTATGGAGGGGGGTGTGTATGGATGGTTGGTTTTTATTTGGATAAATCCCAAGTCACAAGCAATCTGGATAATAGATCCCATACCTGTTTCTGTGTACATATGTAACTATGTACACAGAAACTGGTATGGGATCTACGCAAAAATGAAGTTTTGTTCAAACGATCTCCACCTGTGTAGCTCACTTTCCTACTTAGGCCACACCAGCCAGGCCAAACTTGAACTCATGCAAAAATTGTAGGATAGGAAGGAGCGTTACAATCAGCAGTCTTGGCTACAAAATTCCTTTATTGTCACAACATGACAATAAAGGAATTTTGCAGCCAAGACTGCTGATTGTAACGCTCCTTCCTATCCTACAATTTTTGCATGGTATGGGATCTAAGCATTCTGGATAACAGATCCCATACCTGTTTCTGTGTATTTAGTACCTTTTTTTTAGAAATGAAACATTTATGTCTGATTTTCACTCTTTTTCTTTCTGGTATATTCTTTTTCTAGGGACTGCTTGCAGGCATGGTACTTTCCATTCTTTGGGCCTATTCTCAGCCTGGTGGATCAAGAGAGTGCTTTTGGAAGCATTCCGCCCCACCTCCCCCTGCCCCGCAGCTTGCAAGGGACGCCATGTGTATGTAATTTTATCCAAGAAGCACAGCACATATGATGGAGGGAATGATGAAGATGGCAAGGAACGAAGAACCCTGTTTTATAGTACCACAGCTTAATCCACGGTGTTCTTCAATGCTACTGAAATGATATATAAATAGAGTAAAACACAGGGAAGCCAGAGGTCTAGTGATCTATCTTCCACCTGCAGGAAGGTGTAAGTGAATGCCCCCACTGTAGTGTACACACTTTTGCAGACCTTCAGTACAACAATAGGATCTAATGCAGAAAGTGGATTATAAGGCTCTGCTTCACATGTTCCACTGCAGAGAGCCTGGTAGTATATAGGATGCATCAAAACTGCACAATGCCATGTATCACTGTAGTTTGCATGCTCACTGAAAATAAAGAGCAGAGGACTTTCTAGTAATTATTGCCACACAGGTTTAGATTGTTATTTTGACTGATATTTTAAATGATTTTTACAAACAAATGGAAATATGGAAAAGCCTTTTGGTCTATATAAACAACCAAACTTGGTAACATAAATAAGCACTCTGTCTAGGCATATTCTATTTCAATTAGTAAAGTAGCAATGTCATGTTTGTACCTGATACAAATAACTAAGCACAGTTCAGATGCTAACTTATATAAATATACCCAACAATGAAGGTACTGTACAATAAACATAGAAATATCTGCTCCAAATCAGTTTGGGCTTTTCTGAAAACCTGGGATATATAGGATGGCCTTTTAAAAATACCCTATTTAAAAATCAATTGACTCTATAGGCCAGGTTTTCCAGTTCAATCTTTCATAAATCAGCCCCTTAATTTTGTGATAATGTTTGCTGCTAAACTTGGCAGCTGTATATTTGCAATTTAAGGACCCTCAACAAGTTTCTAAGCCACAAGACAATACTTATTCTGTATCCCCTAAAAACCTGGTAAGATTTAGCCTCCTTCATTAAATACACAAATGTTATCACTTACTTTCCAGTAATCTCATTAATCACAACATAAAAGCTTTACCCAACAAGCACCAAAATGTTGCACTAAACCGAGCCTTATTAGGAAGTACAACATTGTGTGTGTATGTCAAAGATTAACACAGAAATAAAATGAGATTGTCTTTATGGCATAAGCTCATTATAGCTAGCAATTTATTAATAATTGAAATAAATCGTTAACATATTATGTAATATGTACAGTATATGAGCAGAAACATTGAAAATATGGTGAGTAAAACAAACCTGCATGAAAAACACTAAACAATAGATAAGCATTAGTTACTTAACAAATAGGGCACAACCAGAACTTTAAAAAAAGACTGGTAGCAATAATATGAGAAACAATTTATCACTATACACAAATAATTTCCATGGTAAATCTTGTGCATATTAAGTAAATTAGTGTTTCCCTGAATCCAAATGCAAACCTTGAATGTGATACAGTTTCAAAGCTCTGCAAACCCTGAATGTGATATTTTAAAAGCTCTGCAGACAAAATGTCTTCTTTTTTAATATGATGCAAATTTTTGTACATTGCTCTGTAGAAGTATAAAAGCCTTATTAATAGAATGGGTGGATTTTCCCTTACATTTGCAAGTAGTACAAGTGCATATAACATTCCTTCTGTCTGTATCTGCCAAATCATAACAATGCGCATTTTAAGAAGAATTGAATCCTATAGAGAATGCCTATTTTCCAGGCAGTAGCAACATTTGTTTATACTGTATGTAAGAGATACAGTCCATCCAGCTGTTAACAATACAACCTTTCACAAAATCCATGATAACAACCACAAGCAATCATTTTTAAAGGAACAGTAAAACCAAATCTTAACTATATAAAGTTAAACAATAGTAGTGTTTCTGTAGCAAACACAGCAGTTTTACCAGTGCAGAGCAGCACTGCATTATATTTTTATTACTTTAAAACAATTTCATTTTTTTGATGTTACTGTTCCTTTAAGCTGGTAAAGTGTCACCGAAAGTTATTGACCAGACTTGATTCTCCAGCAATATTTCAGTAACTTAATATAATAATCCCACCAAGGAGGCATTTGTGCCTACCTCTCTCTAAATCCCCTGAATTAGGCCCTTGGCACAACTGTATCACGTGTGCATGCATGGCCCCTACTCCAATATTGATCGGCAGAGAAAGAATATTCTATGCCTTAAAATAGATGACAAACAACTACTTGCAAACAGGAAATATTTTACTTTCAACTAGGCAAGGGTTAGAAAGAAAGCAATATCACAGTGCCTCGCAGTACAGAAGTTAAAAAATTAAAACTCTTGATTAAAATCAAACAGGAATACTTCAAAATGAAATATATATATTTCCATAGAAAGGAAGCTTGGTTGTTAAGCAATACATCCAAGAATATACATATTTTTGTGTAAAGATTACACAAAAAAGGATGTGGTGAAAGATTGCACTGGTTACAAGAATTCCATCTGACAGATGTTGTGTTAAAGGATAATGAAAGCCTAAAAATAAATAAGAAAAGCTGATTTTTATATACTGAACTGTACCAGCTGAGAGGTTCAGCAGCCCTCAAACTGTAATGATACATACCTTAAAACCTGTCCATAGAAGCGCACCATTTATGCCTTTGTTAATCTGTTATGTACAAAAATACTACACATGCTCAGTGTGCTGTGCTGTTTTGTAATCAGAGCATGGGGGTCCTCTCCCCTTCATAGGGCTAATGAAGCACACTCTGGCTGCCGAACACTTAGGGGCAGTTGTATTAAGGGTCGAATATCGAGGGTTAATTAACCCTCGATATTCGACTGGCGAATTAAAATCCTTCTACTTCGAATATTGAAGTCGAAGGATTTTGCGAAATTCGTTCGATCGAAGGATTTTAGTCCATCGATCTAAGGATTTTAATCCATCGATCGAAGGATTATCCTTCGATCAGAAAAAAATTGGAAAGCCTATGGGGACCTTCCCCATAGGCTAACATTGACTTCGGTAGCTTTTAGGTGGCGAACTAGGGGCTCAAAGTTTATACTTAAAGAGACAGTACTTCGACAATCGATTAGTCGAATAGTCAAACGATTTTTAGTTTGAATCGTTCGATTCGAAGGTCGTAGTCGAAGGTCGAAGTAGCCAAAAAAACGAACTATTTTTCCTCTATTCCTTCACTCGAACTTAGTGAATGGGCCCCTTAAAAAACAGAAATAGACATATAATGATGTGCTGTACACAGTGCATCAGAAGCACAAAAGAACCGAAGACAGATGCTTTAGCCACCATTTCATGACATACTATGGTCCTAAGTATTCCACAACAGTGGGGCGCCATTTTGTGATCACTGCAGAAATGGCATTGTAAGTTCCCTTCAGACCCCATGGGGTTGGCGGGTTAATTTAAACTAATGTTGCTCTCGGCAGCTGTTGCTGTTGGAGATTGTGAATTAGTCCCTAAGCTCAGCCAACAGATAGCACCCCAGAGCATGTGCTAAATATCAGCAGAAAAGAAGATGAAGAGTTACTGGGGCGCAAATCATTACTGCTAAATGGCTTTGACCACCATGGGCTAAATTGCTAAAAACATAAGAGGAGTCATTTACTACAGGGAAGGCATTGTGTGAAGTGCAAAATATGGCCACGATGAGCACCTTTTTGCACTTTGCACACTGCTTCCCTTATACAGAGCATTTCTGCAGGTATCTGAATTCTGTTTTGGTCCTCCTTACTCATGTCATTTAGACATGCAAGTTAGGGAGTGGCAGGTAAGGAGGACACAAGCTGCAATGGGGCCCTATGCTTCAACCTGCCATAGGACAAGGCTGTGCACCTCACCTCAGCATTTCTGCCAAGGGAAAAGTAAATGACCACTATTGTATAGTATTTGTCACCTATGTATTTGTATAGCTGCAGATCTCCTTTAAAGCGTATATTAACAGCAGCTAGCCTCTTAAAGGAGAACTAAAGCTTATCTAAAGAAGTAGGCTATAAACATTGTACATTATGTTTTAGGCTTCTGTACCAGTCCAAGGCAATCACAGCCCTTTAGCAGGGAATATCTATGCCTCCTAAGATGCCCCAGTAGCTCCCCATCTTCTTTTCTGCTGATTCACAGCACATGTTTTGTGCTGCTCTCATTTACTGAGCTTAATGTATAATTTACTGTATATACAGAATAGGCAGGTAACAATATAAGGGTGATTAGTACTTGATAATTGCAACGTCAGCTCAGAAACCATTGCAATTAGCATCAGAATTTAATAACAGCCTTGTAGCATCAGCTTATATTACAGACAAACCAAATTTTTTGCTTGTAAATTGGCAATGACCCCTAAGCGTAGCTTCTTAACAGCTGCTCAGAGCCCACTGAGCATGTGAGTGTCACTTTCCAAGATGGTGACCCCCTGTGACAACTTTGAAGTCCTGGATCATTGTTGCTATTGAGAAACTGAACATTTAGGCTGGTTCAATATGTTCAGTATGTGAAATATGGCATTATTTACCACATTAATTTTTAGGGTTTAGTTCTCCTTTAACTACTTTATTTTGTATAAATACCATTAAAACTGCAAGTGTGGAAAAGGTATTTAGACTTTGGACTCATAGTCCCTGAAGTATTATAAAAGAGGATTTTATATAGAATATTTTAGGATCTGTTTACTTTCAGTTGGCATGTAAACATTGTGCTTCCTGGCAAAGTGATGGGTACAAAAAACATTTTGATATATACAGTATATATGTATTATATTATATATATATATATATATATAAAGGATCTGCACTCTCCTTTTCTGTTCCAAAATATAACAATTTTTATTTTTCACATCACAATTTTAAAAAAATAAAAATTGTTATATTTTGGAACAGAAAAGGAGAGTGCGGATCCTTTATTCTCTATACCTCAAACATTGATCGAGCACCTCCAACTAACTAGCGTCAGGTCGGGCACTCCAGGAAAAGTATACATATATATATTTACACACACTTCAGCAGAGTTTTTTTCCAAGCAGAGGGTACCTGTAAGGTAATGAATGGGTGGTGCAACACAATGCTGAGTTCCTGCCAGTAGGTTATTTTGCAACAAACAAATAAATAAAATATGATAAAATAAACAAAGAGAATATAATAATACAAAGAATGAGCAATACTGTGGAGTACAAGGTTCAAATTGATAATAAAACAGGGGGCCCAGCCCACAATACATTACCTTCCATGCGCTACTTCTGCAGACACAACAAGATGCTGTTTTTAACAATTACAGTATGTTGTCTTCTGAAACAATATTTGTTTTAGGTTTTTTTCTTTCTTTTTGCATATTTAAAATAAAAAAAAAATAAATGTTTGTGAAAAAAGTGTCTATAAAACAACCTGGTTGAGTAAGTGTCATTTTTATAAAAACATTTACAATTTTGCCATTTCATTTTAAATCATCACAGTTGTGGCTTTACAGTCTGTAGAACCATATGCCAAGAAAGGTTAACTACAGTTTGAATTATTGATCTCGCTGTAGGAAATGAATACAGATTCCTGCAAGAAAAATGGTTGCACCACAATCAGAGTTGGATGTAAAGGATAACACATACACGAAAGCCCCTTGGTTTCCACTGTTAACCAGTCCAATGATAAAACTACAAGATCACTTTCATATTAGTCATTTTATTATGAAGTATATAAAGCACAGACATAATACATATGGTTATACAATAGGAGTCAGGCACATATATATATATACAAATACATTCTAATAGAACAGGTACACAGGGCTCTTCGTCTACAGAGGAAGGGAGACAACAGATGTGCAGAATGGAATCTATTACCCTACATTTTTGAAAATTAAACATGAAGGGACAGTTTAAATTAAAATGATTTATTAATACGATGTTGGCAGTTATATTCTAAGACAAATGTATTATTATATGTAATGTATGGGATCCGTTATCCAGAAACCCATTTTCGAAGGCCATCTCCCTTAGGGGCAAATTCACAAGGATGCGAAGTTGCGCCAGGCGCAACTTCGCCGCACTTCGCCAGGGGTAGTTTCGCCAGTGCTCCGCAAATTCACTAAAATCTGAAGTTGCGCACAGGGGTAGCGTAAGGTTGCGAAGTTGCGCTAGCGTTGATTCGCTATATAAAGCGGAGTTATGCTAGCGAAGGCTAATTTGCATACGGCGCGAAATTCAAATTTCAATGGAGGAACACGTATCTGCACAACAAATGCCTAGAAAACCTTCAAATCAGCAAATATAAATTTTATTTTGCCCTACACATGTGCCCACTGTCTAGGTAAGTTGCCATGAGTCAGGAAATGTAGGGGGGAGGAAGGGGAGCCCCAAAAAAATTTCGATCTTTTTCAGCCTATCACCCATCATGTAGAAAACACGCCAGCGTTTTTTTGGACTTAGAAAAAAAATGTACTTTTTTTGAAACAATCCCTATCTACTCGCAAGTTAGTGAATTTGCGTAGTTACATCACTAGCGAAAATTCGCCTGGCGTAAGGATGCAAAGTAACACTAGCGAAAATATGCCAGCGTTCGCTAGTGAATTTGCGCAGTAGCGAAAATGCCAAACGCTAGCGAATTAACGCTAGCGTTCGGCGCTTAGTGAATTTGCGCCATAGACTCCATTTTAAAAATTATTTACTTTTTATCGTTAATATTTAAAAACTCCCTTCTGCTTGGTCCCAGCTAAGAAATAATTAATCCTTATTTGAGGCAAACAACCCTTTTGGGTTTAATTAATGTTTAAATCCTTTTTTTAGTAACCTTAAGGTATGGAGATCACAATTACAGAGAAACTCCATATTTAAAACCCCCCAGTTCCGGAGCATTCTGGACAACATACCTGTATTTTGGTTACTAGAGTTCCATTTACCAGGCAGAGGTTTGAATGAAAGGCTAACAATAACAGTGAGATTAAAGTATCACAGTACAATACATTTTGGTTGCCAAGTTAGTGACCTCAATGAGCTTTTTAAATTTCATGGTGGAAAGAAGCAAAAAGTTATAGTCAAAAATAGTAATAGTTAAAAAAAACTATGATAAATAAATATCAAGACCTTTTGAAAAGTTATTTAGAAAAAGCCAATCTATGTGTTTGCTAGTCACAATTGTAATTTAGAGATACTCCGTAGCTGGAACCGCTTGATTTCGTTAGGGACTGAGCTTGAGGAGTGAAAGTAGATGCAGAATCAAAGATAACTAAGTTAGCAGGCTTGATGGGTTGATGACTCAAGGCACTATACTGCTAATATTTGCAAATGGTATTAAAGATTTCTGGAATAGTCTGCATGATTGGGAATTTAGTAGTGCCATTCTGGTTTTAATAACTTTGCATAAAATATTCTATGTGGAGATGGCAGAGACCTGAATTAACTGAGCTTTGTTGATATGGAAAAAGCAATGAATATATTTACACATGGCACACAGATGAAACACTCATCTATACAATTAAAATTAAATATATCTAAGAAACTTCATTTTTACAAATAATAAATTAAAGGTGTCTTTACCTAGCCCTGAGTAAATTCACTGTCACTGCCCTCAGCAGTGCTTGTTTTAAAAAATAACTTTGGTGTTAAACACACATTAGGCAGTTCTTGGAATAATGTTTCAAGCATCCATTCAAGTTTTTTTTAAAGAAATTTGTAAGGCTAATGTAGGAAGACTGATCACTTGGAAGACATAAAGGATGGTCACATTCCATAAACCTGACTACTAAAACCAAGAGCACCCAATCCAGATGCCTGTCCAGTGCTAAATCCAGAAAACTGGTGATGGAGAAGAGAGAACAACATTCAGACATACAGAACATTTCACTTAATTATTTTGTTGTTTGTTTAAAATAGTTCACCTAACTTTGGTTGCCGTGAAATCCTGAGTTGGGTGGTGAAATATCACACAGGTATTCATAAATTGATCAAAAACATAAAAATAATCTATATTGCCACAATGTAATGGTGGTTCCCCACTTCTTGAGAAAAATCCAAACAAAAATGAGTTCTTTGCCATAATTTTGTTTTTGTTTTGAGCGTCAGCTTCAAGTGCTCCATAATAAAAAGTAATCTCAGGCATTCTGAATAGGAAGCCTCGGTACTGCAAGCTGATGTTGGATAATTTTAGGCAGGAATGACAATAGCCGTTATTCCACATATTGCATTTTTCCAAGTATTGGTGTATCCACAGTGAACAATGTCTGCCCAGCCTCATATTCCTCAAATATTGTAATCTGTAAAGAAATAAAAGATATTCAATTGGAAGCAGAAAGCTTTAGGCATGTACAGATATGTGCCTTCCCTCTAAATGATTTTTGGAACATCTAAACCAGAATTCAGCATGTAGACTTATGCAATACAAAGTTATTGGGAGTAGGTACATGTCAAACTCTGGTGCTTGCGTTTCCTGCAGGCTAAACATTGCTGGGTTCATATATCAACACTAGGCATGATTGCACCTCAATATAAAGTAAATTTTACAAAATGGGATATCTATGGCCAGTCAAAAGGGCCATCATTTATGGGAAACAGCCCCCAGTACCAATGGCGAGTAGAGCAACAAAATAAAAAGTATCCCGTAACAAAATTCTTCCATTAAAACGTCTTTATTTCAAAATTCATATTAAATTCATATTAAAAGAGTATATAGACCCCAAGGTGTTTTGGCATGTTTGCACCTCAAACAATAACCTTGGCAACCAATCAAATGTTTGTTTTCATTCTTATTTGTGCTGCTATGCAGCAGGCGGAAAAAAATATTGATTGATTTCTATGCATTTGTGCCCAAGTGCAAACTTGCACAGTGTTGCTAAATGAGCCTAGCTTTGAAGTGGTTGATACATAATATTCATTATTCACTCCAAATAATTAGGGGCAGATTTACTAAGGTTCAAATGTGAATTCGAATTTTCTAAATGTTTTTTGGTCAAAACTCACAATTTCTAATTTAAAACCACCAACATTTTTTTTGAATTGAATTCAAAAGTGAGATTTATTACACATTGACCCTGGAAGCAGTTCTAATTCCATACTTTGACACCTAAAACCTGCATGAAGAAGTCAATGGCAGAGGTCCGTTGAACCACTTAAAGATGTTAATAGCCTACCTGACACTCGAGTTTTTTTGGAGGAAAACTCGATTCGAATTCTATTCAAATTCTATTTGGATTTTTGGCTTGTTCCTATTCGATTAAATATTAGACGTTTTTTCTTAACCTCCCATTCGAGTTGTGAGTACATTCAAATTTAAAAAAAAATTCACATAACTTCGAAATTCGACCTTTGATTAACAACCCCCTTCACTCTTCAGAATAACTCGTTACACTTCAGTAAATTGTGCTAAGTGAGAAACAACTTACTTCATTGACCCCTGGCCATAACCAGGGTCCAGGAATAAAAAGAGTCTCTTGAGGTCCAATATCCCAGTAACGTCCCAAGTTTTTGCTATTTACAAACACAACTCCCTTTTTCCAGCCCTATAAAAAGAACATAACACATTATTTCTTACTAAAGGGCAATGCGTACCATAACATTTGAACCTAGAATGATGCTACCAACTCCAGAGATGTGACCATGAGATGAAGTACAATGAAATGTATTCCCTCAAAAAACAAAAACATGGCAGCATAGGCATGCACATTTTGTCATGCTCTTCATCTGCACAATCCTGATTTATATGATATGAGCTACAGAACTAAATGGTATTCTTAATGTTCTAGACACTCAAGATAGGGTGGATCTCCATTAAGAAATGCTATTGCCAGGCTGGAGTTGAACCAGCTTGGTTGAAACATGATGGTGCAGGCCAGACTCACTAAACCAGTCCCGCCAATCCCATTCCCTTAGATGTGATGTTCAACCTATTAAACTGCTATATATATATATACTTGAAAAAAGACCAGCAACACCGGTATCTTTGTGTATCAAAATCAAAGATCCCTTGTGTTGCTGGTCTTTTTTCAAAAAAAAAAAAATTTATCTGCTATACAAACAAATAAAAATGGGGCAAGTTTACTTACCTTCGAGCCGCAATTCGCCAGGCGAGTTTTCGCCAGGGCGCCGCTAATGCACTAAAATCCGAAGTTGCGCTCATGGGGGCGAAAGTTAGCGAAGTTGCGCTACCATTAATTTGTCAAGCAAAGCAAAGTTACGCTAGCGATGCCTAATTTGTATACGACTCCAAGTTAAAGTATAATGGACGTATATGTAGCAGCAAATACATTACACTACACAAGCCTGGGAAATAGTTATTTTGCCCTATACATGTGCCCACTGTATAGTTTAGGTGCCATATGTTAGGAAATGTAGGGGGGGAAGGAGGGTACCCCCCAAACAAATTTACAACCTTTTTCAGCCTATCACCCGTAGAAAAGTAAAAGACGCCAGCGTTTTTTTAAAAAATTTAAACTTTTTTTGAAGCAAGCCCTATCTACTCTATTGCACTTCGCCTGGTCTGAGGTGGCGAAGGCAAGTCTGGCGCAAGAGGTAACGTTCAGTAAAATGCGCAAGTTAGTGAATTAGCGTATTTACGTCCCTTCGCATATCGCAACTTCGCCTGGCGTAAGGGTGCGAAGTAGTGCTAGAGTAGGTCCACTTCGCTAGTGAATTTACGCCAGCACCCATTAGTAAATTGGCGAAGTAACGAAATGACGTCACGCTGGCGAATTTTCGCTAGCGTTAGTCACTTCGCCCTTTAGTAAATTTGCACCATGTCTTAGGTAAAACTGCAAAATTTTTAAGAACTTTGACCCCTAAAACTGGTCACAACTCTATAGAAGTCAGTTGAGGATGAATCTGAAGCATTTAAAAGAAAACTTTACCTCAATATAAAGTTAACAAACTGGTATATATTTTTATGTAATTATTGCCTTTTTACATCTCTTGCCTTGAACCACCATTTTGTGATGGTCTATGTGCTGCCTCAAAGATCACCTGACCAGAAATAATGCAACTCTAACTGTAACAGGAAGAAATGTGGAAGCAAAAGACAGAACTTATGTGGCTCTTGTGACCTAACATGTATGGTTTGTTTGGTTGCACCGTGAATCCTATGATCCCAGGGGGGTGGCATTTATTTTTTAAAAGTTAGTAATTACCCAATAGCACATACTAAAAAAGTATATTATGATTCAAGTTTATTTAAGTGAAGCAGGGTTTTACACATGAGCTGCTTTATGAAATATATTTTTATAGAGACCTACATTGTTTGGGGGGTATAGTTTTCCTTTAAGGAAGCTGAAAGATTTATAGACAATGCAATAAACATTATTTCTCTGTCTTACCTTCATCCTAAGAAAGGTGTCCGTTGGTGAACCGACAACATTTAATGCCCCTTGGTAGAATGTAGGTCCAGTTTTGCAGTCCGATAGGTCAGACCAGTGGACTTCGTTAATACTGGAAATGAAAAACAAATACCTTCATAAAATAGTCTAACAAAGGAGAAATTAATGTGAGCATTAGCCATTCAAAAAACATAATTCATTTTAAAAATGTATGTGATGCAGGGGAACAGTGGATCTGGCTGATACCTTAGGCATAAGAATAGCATACTGCAACTGCTGCCTGTACTCTGACAGGCTGTCATGTATAAAGTCAGACAATATATCTCAAGCAACCAAGGTACTCCCAAAAACAAATCCAAGGGGAAAAAAGAATAAAAAAAGTGCAGCATTTTGGTTAATCAAATACTCACTTATGCAACTAGTGAGCTAGTGTTATATACGTTATTGATATAAAAAATACAAACATACCATAACACATGGAGGCACATTTATCAAGGGTCAAATTTGAATTCATGTGAGTTTTTTACAACTCCCATAAACTCAAAATTGAACCAATCAAAATGTATTAATACAATTTAATTTTCTCAGCTTGGACAAATTAAATTGACCCAAAAACTCAAATCTAATTTGATTCAAATTAGAAAAACTTGAATCGTATAATAATAAAAAAGGGTTTATAAAAACTTGATCGAGTTTATTTCTCCAATAAAACTACAATGTCAGGAAGGCTGCATACATCACCAAATTGATCCCTGGACTGCTCCCATTGACTCATGCAGCAATTTAGCAGGTTTAACTTCGACCCTTAATAAATCTGCCCCATGAAGTCATGTCATCTTTCCAAATGCTCCAAAATGAAGTCAAGCTATTTTATTCACAGATGATTTAAAGAAATCTAATTATTAACAAATTTAGGCTTTGCAGTAACGGCATAATAGGCCAACTTAGATGCAAAGCATCTCCTGTTGCTTATAAGACCTAGCATGTGCAGAAACATTTTTTATTTTAATGGCACCAAATAAAAACACAAGTTTAAAAAATACAATGCACTTATCACTAAAAGAGTATCCGCGAAGAAAAGAGTATTATGCTCTCTATGGCATTCATGAAGCTTCAGCTTTACCCTAACCTTAGCCTTCATGTGGCTGTTTATATCACTGCTGATGTGTTTCACCTATTCTTGGCTTATTCCCAAGATCACTGATTTCTCTAGCTCGCCATCATAATTGAAATTTAAAATGTTATTGTCTGTAACATTCACTGCAAAGACTTTCTAGAATAGGTTACATGTACATGAATTTTTATTTTTTTTGGACTTTATTGTATACAGTTTTTAATCTTCGGGTCATCAAGTATCTATTATGTACCTTTGCCTATTGTTTATAGAAATCTCTTACTCAAAATAGGCAAAAAGTAAGTTCAACACAAGCACTATTCAATGAGCTCATGTTGAAAAGAGGTGTATACGATCCCTTTAATACCACCTGTTATGTACCCTTGCCTTTTGTTTATACAACAATTTGAACTCCACCTCAGTGCTTGCACATAACTTTATGAATCTCAGATACAACAAAGACTTTAAACTTTATCATGTTTATTTGAACACTAAATTCACGTTTTGTTTAGGGCATTACACAACAGTGAATTCATTTTACAATTGGATACTTCTAAAATGTTAGCAATATAGTTGTATATTTGAGCACTGGTAAGTCAAAGACAGAGAATGGTTATTATTTTAAACATTACCATAGCTTTGAATGTTAAAATATGAAGGCCTTCATTTACAGATTTGGAGCTGCTAGACCACATGCTCATATATATATATATATATATATATATATATATATATATATATATATATATATATATATAGTAATTCAAATTCAAATTCAAATTTTCAAATTTTTTTGTGACAAAACTCACAAATTGGAATTTAAAAGCACTAACTCGAATGGAAATTCGAATGTGAGATTTATCACAACTCAACCAACAGTTCTATTTGAATATTAACTGAGTTCATGTACAAGTCAATGGTTCCATTTGACAATTTTGTTACTTGCACCAGGCATGCTGTGCTGTTGTTTGATGAGTGATCCTCAATGTTCTATAAGTGTTAAAGGACGGTTTACAATTTTGTGGAATGCAATTATCTCACCTGCTGATGAAAGTTGAATTCATCTCCAAACTGTATGTCTTAAAATTCCTTAAAGGTTTGTTTCTCAGATACACGTCGCCAACAAGACCTTTAGGCAGAGAAAAGCACACAATCATCATAAAAAGCACATCTCCCAGAGTTGTTTTTATATATTTGTTCCATAATTCTAGTTCAAATACTTTTCTGCTTGTGTTTCCCCTTATATCTTTATTATTTTTCATACAGATCCACATGCCAAGATCCAGTCAGCTCTTGTTTTGCTTCTCTGAATAGCCATGAAGGCACATAAAGGGGATGTATGCACCTAGAACTGCCTTTGCTAAAAAAATAGCATATAAACAGAACTCTTTAAAAATACCTCTTTAAAAATAAAAACATAAAGAATAGACATTATTGTAATACATCTAGATACAAGAGTTTGTAAAAGACCACCTATGCTAAGTTTAAGGGGTATCAATCATGTTTACACTAGCACCCCTAGCAAAAAGGGGCAAACGTATATACAGATGTAAGAAGATATATGTTAGTTATATGTTGAATATCAACATTCCATCAACTCTCCTATTAATATATTTAAACATCAGGAGAGCTAACATACAGCATTTTATGGGTCCAATTCTGGCAAAAATTTGCTTACGCTTTCCAGGCTAATTATATAAACAAAAGGACAGGAATCTGGGTTTAGCAAGAACAGGTATAATTCACATAAGAAAACCCTCCTGCATTAAGTGCCAGGACTGCTGGCCCCGGGAGCCTGGGAGAGGTTCATCAAACAGTACTGCTTAATAATTCATGTTGTTGAATAAAGCTTTAAGCATGTAAACCTTGATAATATGTTAGGGAACCCTGCTTTGAGGAGTTCAAAACCCCTTTCAGTACTGTGATTGTGCAACCGATTTGACAACAAGCAACTACACAAAAGAATAATCCATGAACATATCCATGTTCCACATGCCAGTAATGCTCTTATAAACTGAAGGGAGAACATTCTTTTGGGGAACATTATCAGATACTTTGCTGCATGGAAGTAAAAGCTTGTTACTTAGAGTGAAGGTTCATAACAATATTAATGGGTCGTTAGTGAATGGAAGAATCCATACATTAGCCTAAATGCAACACCGATATGTCTGGTTTACAAAAGAAAACGCAAGAGGTTAAACAATAACACAAGGGGTTAAACAATAACCACAAATATACTTGTGCCCATATATATATTATTAATAATAATAAAAAATAATACTGGTCTTTGTATGGAACACTACTGTTCATTTATAATAAATGTTATAGAAAAATCAAGAAATAGTGCTTCTTTACATTGATGTGTGCCTGAAAGACTTGACATTACCCTATACAAATAAATATACATCTCATTAGAACACATAGAACATGCAGCACATACCTTTGTGTTGATTATCTATCATGGGTCCATAATTCACTCTTCCACAGTTCTCTACCAGTATTGCCAGTTTTCTGTACGCCTATACATTAAAATGGCCATTTACTTAATATATATATATATTCCAGAAAAATACTTTAAGTTTTATAGTTGTGCATGAAACTGAATTGAAGGTCAATTAATGTACATTTCTAATCTGACTTTTCCTATCAACTGTGGTGTAATTGAATCACAGTTGTATTGGGCAGATCAACTAATGTTGATACAGTTTAATTGGAAAAATATAATTGTGATCTATCTGTATGCATTTCATTTACAATGAAGGTTTATTTAGGTACAATCATCATGTACAAAAAGACAATATGAAAACCAATTAAATCAAGTAAATGTGTTATATGCAAACGAAAATATGAAACATAAAAAGCTTACCGGAATCTCAGGAATATGCAGATATTCCTTTTTATAATCTACTGTACCAAAAGACTGGCTGCTTGCAAATACCTGCAAATTAAGTCAATGGTGAATAGACAATTACATAGATATGCATTTTCCTAAAAAAACTAATTTAATCAAAATAAAGTGAAATGTAAGTTTAATGTGCAAAGTACAATTTCGTATGCATCATTTTTTTTTTTTTTTTTACCAATTAAGCGTTAATTGGGCACATGTTGCTATTAAAACTTTCATAGTGGGGAATGCTTTACTTCTGGTGTTTAGTGATAAAATGTCATTATCATGTGATTCTTTTGGCAAAGATCTTTTGTACCTACTGAAATAGCCCTCTGTTGAACCCTGAAATTACCTCCATGTTCAAGGTAATGGCAGCTCCAGAGTTCCCTTGCGTCAATGAACATACTTCAGCAAGAACTAAAGTGCAGGAGCTCAATGCTATAATGTTAGAAGCATGTTTGGACAAAATCACCTTTAATGAATAGAGTCTATACAAACATTCATAATGAGCCATCAGGCATCATAGTTGATTTCTTCATCTGGTATTACATTACCTGGGCTCTGTCACGAACATTTCCCTTGGAGTGGAATTGTCCTCCTCCATAAATAATGGTTTCATATAAGGTATATCCGTATGACTGGCCATTTCCATCGTTCACTGGTAGGTTTTCCATATTTACTGGTTCTGCGGATTTAAATGGCTGGCGAAAATAATATAAAGAATTAAACTAGTAAAGCAAGACTTAATTTCCCCTCATCAAATAAATAAATCAAACAAATAAACACAGTGAATTTATGCTCCATTTTGTGCACACACGCAAATACATTTGTGTTACATTGCCCATAAAAGATTCTTTTTGCAAAGGTTTCATTTATGCACATGTCGCAAATATCAGGCAATTATGTAGCAAGTAATGCCATCTCTCATGGGGGCTTGGCTGTGGGTCTGCTACATTGTGCAAGTTTTGCGGGAATTAGGCAATTTGCATGGACATGTGTGCAAATGTGCACCTACATGGTAGTTTCTGGCGTACTTCTAACGCAGTTGTAGCCAGTAGTGCTAGTATGTGCGCCTCATTTATTACAAGTCTTGCAACAGAAAATGCAAAGTTTTCTGCGACATAAATGTAAGCATCCCAAATAGCATTTGTGCACTACATTATTAAATATACACATTCACTGTTCAACAGTTTAACCTGTGCAACCTTTTCAGCTTTGCGTACCAGAGTTTAAAGACTAACAAGGCAGATAAGCTAGTTCCCCCCTAGAACCATATCAATCTCATAGCATATGACAGCTTCTTTATTGGGGGATTTATTTATATTAAAAAAACACTTCAGTATAGAGGTGCCCATTATACTTATAAATTTAAAAGCATGATCAATACAAGTAAAATGATACAATATGAGCAATACAGCCAGTAGATTTATTTTTTCCAGTTCAATTCTTTATAGACAGAACACCAAAAATAATGACTTTTTTAACTTCATTCTAGTTTTTTGTTACGATTTTCTATTTCCATGTAATAGAATTACAGTATGTTTACATATTTTTATAGGCATGAACATATGTAAGTTTTATTAGGGGCTGTATGTTATTACATTGCACCAAATGAGGGGATTTGGCCTCGTCTATGTATTTTTTTTTTAGTACTGAACATTATCATAAAATGTTCTCGTTTTAGCAAGAAACTAAATTATTAATCCAAGGAGGCACCAAGGAGGTATGTCCCTGGAGAAGTGCCAACACCTCAGGTAAGTAAGTAGTAACTTTACTCTCAAGTCTTACTCTTACCATATAAAGAAATTGAAATAGATAAATAATGATTTTAAAGTTAATCCTCTAAAATAATTAAATTTCTACGTAGGTAACCTATAATTTCCTACTAGGTTTAGTCATGCAAAAAGAGACAAAATATATTATAGGTATGGGATCTATTGTTCAGAATGCTTGGGACATGGGGATCTTCTATAATTTGGATTCTGTTCCTACAAAACAAAAACATTTAAAGGACATGTCAACCCCAAAAAAATGTTTTGCCTAGTAAAGAAAACACAATTATAAGCAACTTTCCAATATGAAACTTTTGGTTAGTGCTTTAAAAGTTATTCGTAAATGTAATTGTTACAGAAAGCTGCATTTGCTTAACTCCTGGTTGTTACTTTTTAAACAATGTTGCAAAAGTCAGTCTCCTCCAGCAAGCAAGGTCTGTCAATCCGTTGCTTTATGTTACATTGTTTCAAAAGTCATAGCCACCAAGGCAGATAATAGAAGGGGACAGACAAAAACTGCTTTCAGTAGCAAAACTATTACAAAACTATTACAAATAAAAACCATAGAAAATTTTAATGAATGTATATTTCAAAGTTGCTTAGAATTATGTTTTAAAATTTTTTTTTTGGGGTTGACATATCCTTTAAACGTTAAATAAATCCAACAGGATTGTTTTCCCACCAACATAAATTTCCATACCAACTTTGTACCATAACGTACAAGCTACTGTTTTATTATTGCAGAGAAAAAGGAGATAAAAAATAATTGGAATTATTAATTTAAAATAGACTATATGGGAGGTGTCCTTTCCATTATTTAGGGCATGCTCATCAGTTTCAAGTTATAATCCCCTGTACAAAACTAAACTACGCACTTTCATTTCAAAGCTTACAGAGGGGGAATATGGAGCATCTTGTCCGACAAACTAATTATCCAGTGTTGCTCTTTGTATTGTAATATTACTCATCAGAAGTATTTGCTTCACCATCACCTTACCTCTCCCACAAGGTGCAAAACTTCCCACAAAGGCAAACAGCGTTTCAGTTCTACAGCACCATATGAAGTCTTTAAGGTAAGGCTTGGAACTGGTGGAAGAGGTTTCTCCGCTAAGTGAGAATGACACGTGATTTATTATTTATGTTCACATGATTTTTTAAAGTATGCAATTTATACTCCAAGAGGATATATAGCACTGGAAAAGAAAATGAGGAGAAGAAGATGGACAAGAAACTAGAAGATCAGGCAAAATATATTACATCATTACCATTGTAATCTCCAAAAAGTTCTCTCAGCTTAAAATATTTTGATGTATAATCACCAGCCTCTGTAAGTGGGGCATCATAATCTACAACGAAGCACACACATCTTGTTAAAGTGGACCTGTCATTCAGACATAAAAAGCTGTATAATAAAAGTCCTTTTCAAAATAAACATGAAATCAAAATAATTTTTTCATTAAAGTGTTCATAGCTGTTGTAAACTCATTTAAAAATCATAGCTGTCAATCAAATATTGTTGGCCCTTCCTCTATGCCTTAAAGGGTTTGTTCACCTTTGAGATAACTTTTAGTATGATGTAGAGGGTGATATTCTGAGACAATTGGTAATTGGTTTTCATGTCTTATTATTAAAGGTTTTTGAGTTATTTAACTTTTTATTCAGCAGCTCTTCAATTTGCATTTTTAGCAATCTTGTAGCCAGGGACCAAATTACCCTAGCAACCATGTACTGATGTGAATAAGAGACTGGAATAGGAGAGGCCTAAAAAGAAAGATGAGTAATAAAAAGTATCAATTACAATATCTAGTATAGGTCAATCTAAAAACAACTGGACTTGCTGAGTAATCAATGAAGACGTTTCACTACTCATCCGAGCAGCTTCTTCAGTTCAACTGACTGTGTGGGAAGTTCTCGGCATATAAACTCTTCCACTAATCCATTTACAATTGCACATTGTAACTCTTCAAAGAGGTGACAACTGAAGAAACTCACAGAGGTGTTGATTCTGTGTAGTTGTGATAGGATTATCCAATGTGTCATGCAACTCCTAGATACAGGTGTTACTTGTGAGAGTTGCATGAATGGATGTGTGAAGTGTTCTGAATCCGCCGGGGTACAGATGTTAGAACAGCATTGTATGTAGCAGACAGGTGGTGTCGAAGGCCCCCACCTCTGTTCAGAGATGGTCTCTCCACCTTGACATGAATCGCCTCTTTCACGCCTCGTTCAAACCAGCGGTCTTCTTTATCCAAGATTTGGACCTTGCTTTGGACCTTGCTGTCTTCATATGTAGCTGGAGTGTCAGAGAAACTCAGGAGGATTTTCAACAAACACCATGTCCCTGTGTTTTTCAAACCTAGCAACACACTGAGACAAAAACTGGTACACCCAAAGGATCAAACACCAAAAGAAAAACAAAGCAATGTGGTATACGGAGTCCAGTGTAGCGAGGATTGCACAGATCTATATATCGGGGAGACAAAACAACTGCTCTCCAAACGAATGGCTCAGCACAGGAGGGAGAACTCTACAGGGCAAAACTCAGCTGTCTTGCTACACTTAAAAGACAAGGGACACTCCTTTGAAGACAGCAAGGTCCAAATCTTGGATAAAGAAGACCGCTGGTTTGAACGAGGCGTGAAAGAGGCGATTCATGTCAAGGTGGAGAGACCATCTCTGAACAGAGGTGGGGGCCTTCGACACCACCTGTCTGCTACATACAATGCTGTTCTAACATCTGTACCCCGGCGGATTCAGAACACTTCACACATCCATTCATGCAACTCTCACAAGTAACACCTGTATCTAGGAGTTGCATGACACATTGGATAATCCTATCACAACTACACAGAATCAACACCTCTGTGAGTTTCTTCAGTTGTCACCTCTTTGAAGAGTTACAATGTGCAATTATAAATGGATTAGTGGAAGAGTTTATATGCCGAGAACTTCCCACACCAGCCAGTTGAACTGAAGAAGCTGCTCGGATGAGTAGTGAAACGTCTTCATTGATTACTCAGCAAGTCCAGTTGTTTTTAGATTGACCTATACTAGATATACTATGACCTGGATGAATGAAAATCTTCATAGTCATATCAATTACAATACATTTGTAGCCTTACAGAGCATTTGTTTTATAGGAGGTGTCAGAAACACCCATTTGAAAGATGCAAAGAGTCAGCATAAAAAGGGAAATAACGATAAAACTATAAAAAATAGATAATGTAGACCAATTGAAGAGCTGCTTACATTTGGCCATTCTATAACATAATAAAAGTTACCTTAAAGGTGAACCACCCCTTTAAGCATAGAGGCAGGGCAAGCAATTACTTTCACTTTCCATTCAGCACTTCCTAGATGTCTCTGCTCTTCCCACATTCCCCCAGTTCTCTTAACCATTTAATTGTGTAACTAATGCTTGGGAATGTACATTAGGTCCCACATTCTGGTGCACAAACACGATTCTGAGATGATGCAAGGCTTGTCTTAATAACATTGTCCACAAAATGGCTCCTGCCTGCTTGCTATAATTATGAGTTCCCAGACTAAAGGAAACAAGATTCAAATAATTTATACAGTGTAAGTAAAGTTTATTTTGCTTGACTAACATGATAAAATAGGATTTGGAATAGTTTTTTTGGGTGACAGGTCCCCTATAATAAATGTTTGTAAACATTCCAAAACCTGCTGTATTTTTGGTATCAAAGCTACAGATTCTAGTTCTAATTTACAAGGCACACATTTTGCATCAGTGCATTTATACAGTGGATATTGGTTACTGCACTGGTTAAAATGACACCTGTGTTAGGCCCAACTCTAACATACAGAAGCAGAACACAGGCATACCTGGATCAATTTGTTAGTGTCTTATCATATACTAGTCTTGAAAGTACTCTGTGATGGAATGTATGGCTGTTTATTGAAAGTTAAACACACCCAAATATAAGTATCACCTCATAAAAGTAATTTATTTGGATACCAAGTCTGTTTTATATGGAATAATGTGCCATCTACTATTAAGTAGGAGGACATTAGAAGTAAATTGTGACCTGTACATATAAATCTGCCTGCATCCTTGTTCCTAAATAATTAACAAAGAAAATATTTCTTATATATTTTGATTATCAATACATAATCCAGCACTTATATGAACTTACCATAGCTGGTAATATCTGGGCGATATTCATGGAAGTGTAGAGCTCCATTCATGAATCCAAAGTTAGTGCCACCATGGAACATGTACAAATTAATGGAGGCTCCACGATTAACAACTTCTGATACAGTAGATATCATCTCTGCGTGATCAGAGAAAACTTAACTCTGATTATTATGATTAAAGGACAGTCTGGGGAATAACATATGCTTCTGAAAAGATAATAAAATGATAAATGACAGAGAGAATAAAAGTAATACTTACCATCAACATCAAAAATATGATGTTTCCCTCCCCAGTAGTCAAACCAGCCTGTCCAAAATTCCATCACCATAACAGGTTTGTTACTCTAGAGGAATAAGAATTATGCAAAATTAGTAATAACTCAAGCTGTGGGCATTCATTCCATAAGCAGAACTATTATTAATCTATACTAAATTAATTTCAGTATTTAAGACTAGACTACTATACTCTGCAAATCAAAATTTGAAAGGAGCTGAATTACATTGACTTTAATGCATTTGGACAAAATAGTCCCGCATATAAAAATTGACAATCGTGTCAAAAATTTTGAGTGTCAAATTTATTTCGACTTAAATTCTCGCCCATCACTAATCACAAGAGTTTAATTTTTTAGAAACATAAAGGGAGTTTTGTAATATGCAGTTAAAAGACCTCTCTACCAAGCCTTTATTTTTTTTTTTTTTTTGCAATGTATATCTTTGGAATAAAATATATTACAAGTTTAATGTATAAAATGGTTTGTGCATATGTGTCGAATTTTAACTTTCAACTGACAAGTAGCTACAGTATATTAATAACAGAACAATCACATTGATTGTCCACACAATGTAGTTCCCATTGTAAACTTAATCATACTAACATACAGTATACAATTAGTTTCTTAAGCACACCTAAGCAGTCTGACCTCCTTTCTTGATGTACTCTGAGATACCTAGATACCTATGGGCCTCCTTTTGCCCACCCCTCATGAATACGGTGTTACTGAATAGAGGTGGACACACGTCCTTTAACTCCATTCTGCAGTGCAAGGACTTGTGCCCACAGTTGCTCGCTGACAGCAGAGTAGTCTATGACCACCACAGACACTCGCACTTTTGCATTTTGTGCCCTGCTCTGTCATTAGTTAAGGATCAATAAATGAGTATTGTTTCACTTTACCTGGATAGAGCTCAGATATGAGAAGAGAACTGGTTCAATCTTCTGGAAATTAACCGTGGCCAGTACTGCAATGTAAAGAAAGCACTAAATAGACATAAACTTAAAAAATTTAAGAAAAAATCCATACCCTTCAATCAAAAACCAATTAATTAAATATGTGCTGTGATTTATGTGATTTATCAAGAATTTATATTACCATTTTCCAGACTTCCAGAGCTTAATCCGTCTTTGTTATCAGATGTGAGTAGGAGTTCCACAATTCCTCTCTCAACAAGAGCCTGGTTCACACAGAAATAGCAGAGAAATCACTGACCTTTTTACAAAGTTCCAGACAGCAGTGAGAATAACAAACAATAATGCAAAGGGCCCCTTAAACTTTTGAAGGTTACAATATTTGCAACAACATAGTTATCCCTCAATCAAATTTGTATGCTTTGGCTATTCAGCTATAATCTTACACCAGAGAATTTTATTAAGAATTCCCTGTATGAACCAATGCTGTTATTGCCATAATCATTCCATGAAGAAGAAAAAAACATTCTAATTGAATATTCTGTAGAAAGACAGAAAAACTGATAGATTAATGGATACACACTTACTTATTTCCTCCAAGATCTTCTCCTTCAGATTTCACCCACAGTTAACAACACCAACATTCAATCAACCTCACAGGCATGCTGCCTAGGAATTTTCTTAGGCTCTTGTCTGTCTTTTTCACCACACACCCAAACACTTGCCAAATCTTGTCATATTCAGCTGTGCAACATTTCCTGAATATGACTGTATCTCAGTTCAGATACAACCAAAACACTTATCCAATGTTTTATTGTCTCCCACCTTAACTACTGCAACTTACTCCTTGCAGATGTTATAAGTCACATTTCACAACTCTGTTCTAAATGCTGCCAAAAACAATTTCAAACTACTAACACTCACATTCAAGACATTAAACAATGAAGCTCCTCCGTAAATCTCAAAATACACTTCTTCATGCAACATTCACTCTGCTTGTGACCTTCGCCTCTCTTCTCCTCTCATGACTTTAGTCAATTCCCATCTACGAGTCTTCTCTCCGGCTTCTGCCTTTCTCTGGGACTATCTGCCTCGAGCTCTCAAACTCCCTCCTTCCTTCCAAACTTTTAAATGCTTCCTAAAGACCCATCATTTTAGGGAAGCGTATTCAAGGTATCTTAATTAGATATATTATAAATCTATTTTAAGTGACAAATTTATTTCTATAACCCTTATCTGAATTGTACCCTAACCCTTTTGTTTGTAACCTCAAATCTTATCATACTCTGTAAACCCTTGTTTATTATTTGTTTTTTTGTTCCCTGTTTGTTATAAAGTAAGGTAAAGCACTACGTAATTTGTCAGTACAATATATATATATATATATATATATATATATATATATATATATATATATATATAAAAAACAATGATGATACAAAAAGATGTAATTAAGGACTGAGAAAGATGTGCCCATTGTGTGGTACTTACATTCTTTATAAACTCCATGTAGTTTGCATCCTTGGCATATGAACCATACTCGTTTTCCACCTGAACTGCAATGATTGGTCCACCATTTGTATACTGAGGAGGTAACAGTAGATGTTAGTCTTCAGACACCTCAGCATAAACATATTCTTTATCTAGATCTTTCAGAAGATCTGTAGAAGTTATATTACCTGATACTTGGCTATCCTTGGGATGAGTTCATCTAAATAGGCCTCTGTTGCCTCAGTGAAACCTCTGTAGGTTGTGCGCAACTTCATATCTTTGTCACGGAGTAGCCAACTGAATAAGAAATGCAAAACTAAATCAGTGTTACACCAGTTTGCTTTAAAGGAGAACTAAAGCTTAACTAAAGAAGTAGGCTAGAAATGCTGTATATTATGTTTTGGGCTTCTGTTCCTGCCCAAGGCAACCACAGCCCTTTAGTGGTAAAGATCTGTGCATCTGTAAATGCCCCAGTAGCTCCCCATCTTCTTTTCTGCTGATTCACTGCACATGCTCTGTGCTGCTGTCACTTACTGAGCTTAGGGACTGATTTAAGTTATACATTACACATAGAATATAAATATCACAATATAAGGATGGTTAGTGATTAATACAGATAATTACTACATGGCAGCACAGAAACTAGTGCAACTAGCATCAGAATTTAAAAATCAGCCTTGTAGTATCAGCTTATATTACAGACAAACCTTATTTTCTGCTTGATAACTTGTGATGACCCCTAAGCTTAGTTTCTCAACAGCTGCTCAGAACCCACTGAGCATGTTAGTGCTGCAGACACCACAGACACCAAGATGGTGACCCCCTGTGACAAATTTGAACTCATGGATAATTGCTGCTATTGAGAAGCTGAAACTTTAGGCTAGTGCAATAAGTTCATTATATAAAATCTGGCATTTTCAGCCATATTCATTTTTAGGGTTTAGTTCTCCTTTAAAGAACACCAAGTAAAATGCAGCAGAAATAACTTACTACAATTAAATGGGATTTTTCACCAACAATATAAGGAAATCTTAACAGCACAATGAGATGCTATGTCCAGTGATTATTTGTGGGTAAAGCCAAGACAATATTCTGTTGTTTTTCAGGTTAGTTTGGTTTATGGAGTTTCTGTAATATTCTGCATGTTAAATAAAATGTGGTAGATCAGTTATATCAGTTGTAACCTATAGGTTATCTTTCATGCATGCAGTAGCAACACAGTAGTAAAAAAACAGGAATCTCAGTAGTCTAATACCTTGGAATTTAAAATTGGTGGTAGCACACTGGTAGGTCTTTAACAAGTTCATAAAGTGGCAACCAGAATCTTACAGTACATTACTCAAAAAGTGAACTTGAGATTTGGTAACTTCAAAACAGATGCCAAAGGGCCTCTTGATGGAACTGTTTAAACAGCTACAATTTTTGGGTGGCATCTTGTGGTTGTAATCCTTCTGCCCTCAGGTCTCTCAATTTAAATGAAATCCAATCCATATATATATATATATATATATATATATAACTACACAACTACATAGTTATCAAAATAATAAAAGGCAAAAAAATTGTCTCAAACATTTCTGGGTACAGGATAACATGGATAGCAGTATCTTACCTAGGTAAACCTCCAAGGTCCCATTCTGCGCATATGTATGGACCAGGGCGCAATATAACCCATAATCCCATTTCACTTGCTATAGCTAAAAACTCGCTGAAAGGTAAACAGAATGATATAAAAGGGAAAGTAAGTACGGCTAAACAGCCGTTTCAAATAAGCTTCAAAAAGATAAATCATGGAAAACTATTTCAGAAGTTGTTTCAAAAAACAAATGACAAATCAAATTAATAGTTCATTTTAAACAAATCTAATGTTTTTTTGCTGTCTACAAATACAATTATATTGTAATATAAAATTATGGAATGAGTCCCCCAATACAGACATGCCTAGCCTGGGACAATTTAGCAAACTGTGCGTTCATTCTTGCTTACACATGTTGGCTCAATGTGCCATCTTTCCACAGCAATATATAGCAAATATATATACACACACAGAGTTTTCCATATTCTAAATGGGACTTATTTCCTCCTGCTTTTCCTCCCTGGTTTAACAAGCATTTTTACAAAAAACTATACTTCTAATAATTTTATTGAATATTACCTTATGTCGAGATCCTTACTGAAGTCAAATTTGCCTTTTCTTGGCTCATGCAAATTCCATGGCACATATCTAGGAACAAGAATGAAAGATTATAATGACAAATGCGGTTCTGTAATCAGAATCAGAGAAAAATAAAAGAATCAGCTAACAACATGGCTGTAAAGGTGTAGGATCCATTATCCAGAAACCCGTTATCCAGAAAGCTCAGAATTACAGAAGGGCCATCTCCCATATACTCAATTTTATCAAAATAATCCAAATTTTTGTGATTTCCTTTTTCTCTGTAATACTAAAACAGTAACTTGCACTTGATCCAAACAAAGATATGATTAATCCCTATTGGAAGTAAAACTAGCCTATTGGGTTTAATTAATGTTTACATAATTTTCTAGTAGACTTAAGGTATAACAGAAAGACAGACAGACAGAAAGATCCGTTATCCGGAAAACCCCAAGTCCCGAGCATTCTGAATAACAGGTCCCATACCTGTATTAGCAAATCACTTTAGATATTAGCAGTTTACATGAGAAATGTTTCTCCTTCAATGAAGAGTCCTAGTTTTACTCCAAAACTATTTTGAGATCAGGTGACAGATCCCATAATTACTTTCACCTAGAGACTCAAATTCACTATGGCATAACTGCATAACTACAGGGGACCGCTTGCCTGCTCATCCAGATGTCACGCTGCAAGTAGGCCTGAAAGTAAGAGTAAAGGTCCCCATAGACGCAAAGATTTCTCTTGCCGAAGCCCGATTTTAGCGAAGTCCGACCAATCCTTCGAAATTATTGTGCGGTTATTTTCATCATTTTATATCTAAAACCACCTTAGGAGATAGATTTTTGCATTACTATTCCGTTCTCAGTCCAGCGCCTTGCAAAAGGTTGTATGTCACATGTTTTCACAGGCTGTGGCCTGTGGGCAATGTTCTGAGTGTGACAGACAAAGAAGGTACTCTAAGTTTCCATGGCAAAATAGTAGCACACATATTACTTTAGGTTACTTTACAGAAGTTGATTTCTAATGTGTGAGGGATTGATAACATCATGGTGATTAAGTGTGAGTTTGTTTTATGTTCATCGGTTCAAAGAGCATAATACATACGTGGTGAGGGTATTAATTCCACAGGCCTTCATCTTCTTCATACGGTCCCTCCAATATGGCATCGGTACTCTAAAATAATGCATAGAACCACCCAGAATTCTATAAGGTATACCATTTAACAAAAAGTGGGAATCTTCAGCCAACAAGCCACTCTTTGGTGAGAGCATCATAAAAGAGTTTTGATGTGATGGGAGAGATAATCTGCAGGAAAGAAAATAAATAATTACTGAGCCATTTAATTTCTCTTAAAGTCACCAGGAGTGGCTCTTTGCAGAGCAAATTTATTAGATAGCCCAGTAATAAAGTGTCACAAGCTTTGGGCATAATACCCAGGACATTTCAGTAATACAGGGCACTGGACTTTAGTACAGTATATTCCATGAGACAGGCTACTTATGCAGTGCAGTGGATATCATCCATTGTCATCCTGTCACAATCACTCATATACACAAATTTCACGGCACCCTCACCTCCAAATTGCTATAATCCGATGCACGTCCAACGGTTTCCAACTTCAATCCGTTCAATCAGACCACATATAGTAATTGACGGCACCAGTCAGCGATTTATCTTAAAATACCTTTATTGGGACATAGGCTCTGACCCCAAACACCCGGCAATGTTTCAGACCACTCTCAGTCTTTCCTCAAGCTTTAGAAAAGGCCGGGAGTGGTCTGAAACGTTGCCGGGTGTTTGGGGTCAGAGCATGTCCCAATAAAGGCATTTTAAGATAATAAATCGCTCATATATACACACAGACATAAAAAAATCACAGTTGGGTTAATTTAAGCAGTTAACTTGTCAATAAGTTTTGGACTATGTCAAAAACACAGGCAAACATTCGGAGAACATATACTGTATGCAGCTGTAACAAGTATTGCTCTTACCCCATTCATTAGAGATTTTTGCATCCAAACCTGCTCCTTGCACATGCCAAGCACCATTGTATCTGTCCTACCTCCTCAGCTGAATCATTCTCAAGTTTGCCTACTGTATTATGGCTGTGGAAACCTGAAGCTATTGCCACCTTGACTATTGTTATAGCCAACTGTAGATCAGATTTGTTGTTTGCAAGTACAAGGCTTATTTAGGTACCCATTTTTGTAATTCAGTATTTGAGGCACTAAAAATTACTGGGATTGATTTGTCAGACAGAAGTAGGCAGAAATACAAAACTAAAATTTATATTTTAGGGTTTCTCAGGATAGATATTAAATTCTTATTTAGATTTTTTTGTCTTTGTATCCAAGAGCTAGTGGGACAATTTATTTTTTTATTTTTTAGTAAATTTCAGCGATTTCATAGAAACTATTTCTAGCAATTAAGATATGAACATTTATTTTTAACGTTTCATTTGATACATTTAGTTACATTTGTTATCTTTGTCCCTGCTCAGAAGAATCCCCGAGCTTCATTAAAGGCAGCTATTAGAATTGATACTATAGTTGCTAATTATACACATATACTGCTAAAAAATGTATTCATTAAATGTAACAATTAAATGTAGAATATTGTAACAGTTCAGAATTAGTGATGGACAAAAAAATTTGCCAGACGGGAATTTGCTCCGAATTTTCAAGTTACTCCACCGGCGAAACTGCGGAGAAAATACACCGGCAAAAAATTTGCTGCATCAAAAAAATTTGGCCGCACGTCAATATGCCCAAATGCATTTAGACAAAATTTGCGATTTATTCAGCAAACCAAAATGGGACAAATTCTCCCATCACTATTCAGAATGCTTCAAAATCACTGAGCTGCCAGACTGAAACCCCAGAAACAGGATCATTCAACTTTAAACTTCAATTTTGGGGAAAATGGGTTTTTTTCCAAAAAGTTTTTGGAAGGCGAACAACCCGTTTAATAAAACGCCACACTGCTGCCTTTTTGTGCTAGCAGGAATCACCAACTGTATAAAGGGAAAACTATACCCCTCAAACAATGTAGGTCTCTATAAAAATATATTGCATTAAACAGCTGATGTGTAAAACCCTGCTTCATGTAAATAAATCATTTTCATAGTAATATACTTTTTAGTAGTACGTGCCTTTGGGTAATCATAAATATTTTGAAAAATAAGGGACGCCCCCTGGGATCATACGATTCATGGTGCACACAAACAAACCATACATGTTAGGTCACATGCGCCAATTAACAGACATAGTTCAGTCTTTTGCTTCCACACTTCTTCCTGTTACAGTTAGAGTTGTAGTATTTCAGGTGATCTCTGAGGCAGCAGACAGACCATCACAAAATGGTAGTTCAAGGCAAGAGATGTAAAAGGGCAATATTTATTTAAATATATATTCCAGTTTGGTAAGATTCTTTAAAATGCCACTGAATTTGATATAAACTATCTGTTGCTCAAGTGTTCATTTTGGGAGTATATTTCTCCATTAACTGTTTAACAGCCAGGAATCCAATATCAATAATTTCCATTACACTGATCGTAGATGGCAAGCAAACAACTGTACAGTATAACATCATCCTTAACAAAGGACTTATTACAAGGCACTAGAAAAATAGTATCCCTAAAAAAATGACTCACATTTTAATGGACAAGACCAACTACAATTCCTCTTACTTCTCCAATGGTCTATGAACACAAAGATGAACTTGTTTGTGGTTAACTTAGTCAAAAATAACAAACAGCCAAAATGTATCCCTTATTTGTCCTGTTAATTTTCTATGATAGAACTGGTACAAAATCCCCATAGGAAAAGGTTCAGCACTAAGAGAAATTGGAATGGGGACATGAACAGTGTGATAACTACCAGGGGAGCAGGGACAGTCACTGCTGCATGTGTTTCTGATAAGTGTGTGTCTAGAGGCAAGGGATGCAGGAGGCCTGGTTGCACATCCTGCACCAAGGCAGACCAGGGATCATTCTGTTACTGATTGTTAATAATAAATGTTGGTATCATCGAAAACAAATAAACATTAAAGGGATACTGTCATGGTAAAATGTTTTTTTCCCAAAACGCATCAGTTAATAGTGCTACTCCAGCAGAATTCTACACTGAAATCCATTTTTCAAAAGAGCAAACAGATTTTGTTATATTCAGTTTTGAAATCTGACATGGGGCTAGACATATTGTCAATTTCCCAGCTGCCCCCAGTCTGTGCAGCAGTAATCTGTTAACTCAATGACAACTTGAGAGGGGACAATTAGCTTAGTGACCCTTGTTGATCAAATTATACAGGTATGGGACCTGTTATCCAGAATGCTCGGGACCTGGGGTTTTCCAGATAACGGATCTTTCCATAATTTGGGTCTTCATGCCTTAAGTCTAATAGAAATTCATTTAAACATTAAATAAACCCAATAGGCTGGTTTTGCTTCCAATAAGGATTAATTATATCTTAATTGGGATAAAGTTCAAGCTACTGTTTTGTTATTACAGAGAAAAAGGAAATAATTTTTAAAAATTTGGATTATTTGGATAAAATGGAGTCTATGGGAGCCATTTCGTAATTCAGAGACTTGTTCGGCTTATCTAGAAGGTAATGTAATAAATAGTCTATATATATTATTTCATATCAGTCAATCAGCTGATAGCATTTATTGGTTAGCTGTTTGTAAATGGGTTACTAGATCTAACCAAATATAAGATTTTGTATTACAACTCCAGTATAATAGATTAGCCTTGTTTTGCCTAGCAAGAAATTAAACATAAATACAGGTATGGGATCCATTATCTGGAAACCCATTATGAAGAAAGCTCCAAATTACAGAAATGCTGTCTCCCATAGACCCCATTTTATCTAAATAATCGAAATTTTTAAAAATTATTTTGATTTTCTCTGGAATAATAAAAGAGTACCTTGTACTTTATCCAAACTAAGACATAATTAATTATTTTTGGCATTTGGAAGCCTATAGGATTCATTTAATGTTTACATGATTTTCAACATCAACCAATCAGATTGTAGCTTTTGCCAGCCATCCCCTTGTGTATCTAGAAAGCAGTCCGGGCCCCATGTTTAGAAGAAATTGGCAACATGGGAGCAATTTTTGCTATAAAGAACAGATGTAGCATAGTGAAAAGGAGCTTTTTTAACAAGGCTAGGCAATGTATATGTTATTAACACCACAAAAACACCATATCTGCAATAAAAGTCTACTTTCCCATTCACTCCAATGCATTTTGGCAGGATTTGGCCTTTTCAGTCATCACTACACTCAACTATACACAACACATAAACAAGCACAATAGTGTGCATATAACAGCTACACATTTACAGAACAAATACCGCAGGGAGGTGGTAGAAATGCTTAGAATTTAATGAGCACCAAATTAGGCCTTTTGGGACTGTTACCGTGGAAGCAGAATATGCTTGCTTGATCTGTACTTTGTACATCCCTGTCTTATTAGAAAAGCAAGATAAATCAGTTTAAATCATACTTTTGGAGCAGCATTATTTGCAATATATATATGTGTGTTAATGTCAGCGTTGATTATTGGTTGCATGTGGGTTGAGTAGAGTAGAAAGTAGAAAGTGCACATGCCATGCAGAATGAAAAATGTAGATTGATGACACCACTTTTTTTAAAATAATCATGAACCAGATTTTACATTATGCTGAAAGATATATTTTAACAAAGAATGGATGGAAACGCAATTAAAGAAAAGACTGTTATACGGGGGGGGAAGAGATATTTGGTTTGAAGCATGTTTTGTATCACTGAGAAATTCTAGAGGGGAATGTATACTGTCATCTAATTATGCTGAGAAGTAAATCATATTCTGATCTGAATGTACTGTAACCTGGAATGTTATTGTCATTGGTAGAAAAATGGAAACCAATTATTACAGGAAGCTGCCGTCAATTATGTTTGACAATGCATTTGACAAGTTAGTCGTTGGCAACCACAGCAAGAGTCACTTCAAGATTTTGAGCAACAAATACACATAACATATTAACAACTGACTCAAAACACAATTCCCACATAGAAGGGCAATCCCAAGCATGAAAATAGGTGCCATGTGATGCACACCCACAAGCAGTATTATATGGAATATTAGAGGAGGATAATTATGAGACCTAAAGTTTAAATATTACAAAAACCCTATATATCTGTTTTCTGGACATTTGTGATATTGCTGCATGTAATCTAAGCTTTTAACTCCCCTTGGATATACAGTATATAGTACTTTAACTATATTATTAACGGCACAAGGCCAAGCAGTAAATGCTTACACTATATAGCATCATGGCCCTGACAGTGCTCCACAGCATCAGCGATTATCTAGTTTAGTATAAAAGTAAAGAAAAGCATAGTATTGGTTTCTATGGGCATTGATACCCAAGGGGTGGCACTCGCTCCCCTTAAAGGGGACCTGTCACCAAGACACAAAAAATTGTATAATAAAAGTTCTTTTCAAATTAAACATAAAATCCAATTTCTATTATTTATTAAAGCATTCATAGCTGTTGTAAGCACATTTAAAAATCTCAGCTGTCAATCACAATCAAATATTGTCTGCACTCCCCACATTCCCCCGTTCTCTTTACCATTTAATTGTGTAGCCAGGGCATGGGGATGGACATTGGGTCCCCCATTCTGGTGCACAAAAAAGATTCTGAGATGATGCAAGGCTTGTTTTAATAACAGTGTCCACAAAATGTCTCCTGCCTGCTTGCTATAATTATGAATTCCCAGACTGAAGGAAACACGGTTAAAATAATTTATATAGTGTAATTGAAGTTCATTTTGCTTGACTAATGTCATAGAATAAGATTTTGAATAATTTTTTTGGGTGACGGGTCCCCTTTAAAGGAGAACTTAAATCTATAAATGAATATTCCTAAAAATGCCTTATTTTAAATACTGAAATTATTGCACCAGCCTAAAGTTTCGAAGTTGCAGCTTCTCAATAGCAGCAATGATCCAGGACTTCAAACTTGTCACAGGGGGTCACCATCTTGGAAAGTGTCTGCAACACTTACATGCTCAGTGTACTCAGAGTAGCTGTTGAGAAGCTAAGCTTAGGTGTCATCGCAAATTATCAAGCAGAAAATGAGGTTGGCCTGTAATATAAGCTTATGCTATAAGACTGATTATTACATTCTGACGCTGATTGTACTGATTTCTTGTAGTAATTATCTGTATTAATTTCTAATCCACCTTATATTATGACATTTATTTTCTTTGTTTACTGTATATTTGAAGTGGTCCCTAAGCTCAGTAAGTGACAGCAGCACAGAAAATGTGCAGTGAATCAACAGAAAAGAAGATGGGGAGCTACTGGGGCCTCTTTGGAGGCACAGATGTTTACTGCTAAAGGGCTAAGGTTGCCCTGGGCTGGTACAGAAGCCCAAAACATAATGTGCAGCATTTCTAGCATACTTCTTTAGTTTAGCTTTAGTTCTCCTTTAATGCTTCCCCTAAAGCAGGGCATGGTCATGTTGAATGCATTATTGAAGGAAAAAACAAAAAGACGGGTACAGGGTGCAGATTTTAACTCCTCTCCTACTCCTTATTCATCCCCAAACAAAGGCAATATTTGGCCCTGATTGCTCCATAGCATCAGCAATTATCTAGTATGTTATAACAGTACAGAAAAGCATAGTATTGGTTTCTATGGGCATTGATACTCAAGGGGTGGCACTTGCGCCCCTTAAGGCTTCTCCTAAAGCAGGGCAAGGCCATGTTGCATGCACTATTGAAGGAAAACTAATAAAAAGGCAAGAATTCAGCCTTTCTCTCCTCTTCTTCTCCTTGGTCATCCCTTTTTATAATGATCTCAGTTATTTTTTCTTCCAATTATACTTTCTAATTTATTTACATTTATAACATCAGGTCAATTTATTGACTGTTTTGTCTTATACACAAGTGTTTGCTTGTGTGTTTCCTTGCAATGGCGCTCTTATGCATTCCATCACAAGGGAATTCATGAGTTAACACAGGCCAGTATTTCCTGTAATTGGACTCCGTTTGCCACAGCAAGTGCAGAATACAGTTGTGTTTATGACAGGCAAACCTAATTGTCTGCTTGATGATTTGCGATGACCCCTAAACTTAGCTTCTCAACAGTTGCTCAAAGCAAATTGAGCATGTGCGTGTCACAGACACTCCTAACAAAATCTAAGATGGGAAACTCCTGTGACAACTTTGAAGGCCTGGATCATTACCACTATAAAGATGCTGAACAGGCTGGTTTAATAAGATCAGGATTTTGGCATTTCCCAAAAGAGTGACAAAAGCTTACACTTGTTCTAACACTTGTTTGTTACCTGTTCCATGGGTTTAACCAGTAACCTATAAGCATCTTGAAAAGTAAATAGAAATTAATTTAATTTCTCATCCTAATTGAATGGGCCACCCCTCTAATGTGTTGGGTTCCCCTCTGGGACAGTGGTGCATGATATTATAGTCCCACTTGGGACATTTTTGTTGTGGGGTTCCCTAAAGCTAAAATTGTATACAGTATATTATAATTTACACATTATAATTTACACTAAAGTATTGCTCTAGGTATAGAGGGTTAAACGTTAAGAGTTGTTTATCCTAAAGTGGGAGTTTAGTTATATTCTGTAGCAGGAATGTACATTGAATGCATCAGAAAATTCTGTATGTAGATATATGCTGGCCCATTATGAGCATGCAAATTTGTATTTGTATTGCAAACAAAAATACATGCAAACTGCCAGTTAGTCGCATGATTGCATCAATGATCTCTATTTGTCTGTAAGCAGTAATTTTCCATATTTGTGTGTCCTTATCCTTTATGATCCACTAATTTTAACAACGGCCATCCCCACAGACAATTACCTGTTTATTCAAGCTTAAGTTGGAAGTCAACTTGCAAGTAAAGCAAAAAAAGAAAAACTTACACTCGCACACCCTGGCCGTCCAAAGTCAAACGAATCCCAGGTGCTCGATGATAGAGGAATTGGGCAACCTCAAAAACAGCATAGACACAGAAAACACCGGTACAGCATGGGTATTACTAGCAGGTTTCACCTTACTCGTTTATTGCGGATGCAACGTTTCGGGGCGTAACCCCTTTCTCAAGCTTGAAACGTTGCATCCGCAATAAACCAGCAAGGTGAAACTTGCAAGTAAAGCCCACAATCAGGGTCGAACTGGGCCGGCAGGACACTAGGAAAAAAACAGATGGGACCTGCCGGCACAGCCCTGATCCCTGCCTCGCTTCTCCAGGCCGCTAATCTCCCTCCCCGACGTTCTGAAGGTAGGTTTAATTTATGTGTGCTCAGGGCAGGGGTTGGGGCGGGGTGGGCCTTTGAGTCTGTGGATGCCCCTGCAGTGGCAGCCCCAGGGGGCCCTGTACCCACCAGTCCAATCCTGCCTACAATGCCTTGCACACCTATTATTTTCCTTCTTTGCAGGTCTGATAATCGAACATGCAAGGCATTGCAAGAAGCCTTGTAGGGGAGCTAGCTATGAATGCAATATAGCAAGGTTCAGAGCCACCATCAGGGAGAGGGGGCACTGTTGTCCCGGGGCCACTAAAATATTTATCCACAGAGGGGGCTGGCTCTGTACTGAAAGTTACACAAATTTCGTAAGTTACACCAAAACTTGTGTAACTTTCCTCCAAACTTACATACCTTACATAACAGACAGTGCAGAGAAACGGACAAGGGCAGACAGGAGCAAATGCCACTGACCATCAATTAACAAGCTAGGGTATTGCCCATTGACCCCAATAAATGATTATTATTTTAATTAATCATTTTTTCTATTTATATTAACTAGTTATTATAGCGTAACATCAACTGTTTATATGGGGATCTATTTACTAAATTAAATGAGCATCTCCTACACATACTTTACAGCATGATAATAATAAACTTTCACATTTTGTGTAACTTTTGTAAAAACATATGTTATTCTTTAGAAGATTATTTAACTTCTGCATCAAGCAATGACAAGGCAAAACAGTGTGATAGGGGCAGGTACGTGTTTTGGGTATAACAGGCAAATGCCACTTCCCCCCCAATTAAATGACTGACTTTAAAATTATTTACATTAATTAATGGATCTTTTTATATAAACTAGTTTAATAACATCATCTGTTTATATTGAGATCTGTTTACTGAAGCATATAATTCAGTGGCAGAAGTAGCGGGGGAGCAGGGGGTGCGAGCGGACCAGGGCCCGCACCCCCTCAGGGCCCCCCGGCAGCCCGCTCACCAGTGAAAGCCGTTGCGTACGTAGGGGGGGGGCCCGGCTGCGAGTCACGCACCAGGGCCCGCTCCCCTCTAGTTACGGCACTAATATGATTGTCTCATAAACCTTTGAGCAGTGGAATGACATATATTCAAACTGCTAATCAGTCCCACTGGGCCCCTTATAGTTATGGTATAACAGACAGAAAACTTTGAAATTTTTTAAAAACTAGGACAAATACCAGGACCAGTTTCCTGCAGACCCTGCTATGCTGCTGATTTTTTTTACCACCTTATCAAATTTGATTTGAATCTGGATTTCTTTTTACATACATGATACTTATGAAATGTGCCTGGCAACTTGGGATCATGTATTGATGTATATCTATATATATCTACAGTATATCTATCTATATATATACAATCGTTAAGTATATATATATATATATATATAGATGCACCAAATCCAGGATTCGGTTCGGGATTCGGCCAGGATAATCCTTCTGCCTGGCCTAATATATCTAACTGAGTCAATACCTGGGTGCTATCTTTACTGGCAAAATTATCCAAATAGCAAAGGAAAAAAGATGCACATCAGGATTTGTATACAAAAAGTTAAAATTCCATATTTATTGGTTTACATTAAAAAATCGGCCAACGTTTCGGTCTGCTCCTAAGACGTTTATCAAGATGTATATTTATTTAAAAAAAAAATTTTCACCTTAAAAGTTTCCTGTCTAATAGATATAAAAGCAGAGCAAATCTGCAGTAAAGCAAATATTCAGTGTTTATATATGGAAATTATTGTATTGTTTTTATTTTTTAAAATAACCAAACCATATATGGTATCGTCATTTAACATACTGGAACAACTGAGCCTCTAGTGTTTAAGGGGCATAACAGTGTGTATGTATGTACATATATATATATATATATATATATATATATATATATATATATATATATATATATATATACGTATATATATATGCACATATACACACAAGTATGGGATTTGTTTTCTGGAAATCCATTATCCAGAAAGCTTTGAATCATAGAACGGCCATCTTGCATAGCTCCATTATAATTAAATAATAAAAAAATATTTCCTATTTCTCTGTAATAATAAAACAGTACCTTGTACTCGTTTCCATCTAAGATATAATTAATCTTTGTCGGTAGCAAAACCAACCGATTGGGTTTATTTAAGGTTTACATGATTGTCTAGGAGACTTAAGGTATGAAGATCCAAATTTACAGGAAAGATCCATTATCCGGAAAACCCCAGGTCCCGAGCATTCTGGATAACAGGTTCCATACCAATATGTGTGTGTGTGTGTGTATATAGAGAGAGAGAGAGAGAGAGAGAGAGAGAGAATTTACAAAAATGCTGTTGCACTCTAGGGACTTTTTAAAGTAAAAAAAACTTTATTAGAATCGATGTTTCGACCCTCAATGGGGTCTTTATCAAGATAGAAAATAACACAAAATAACAAATTTATAACCTCATAAATTCACTACCCCCAGACAGGTGCTACCATCAGGTGTCAGTATATACACACACATATAATGAAAATTAGATGATTATATCAGTAGTATTAGATGGTTGGTAACTTAGTCAGACATTATAAAGGCATATATAATATACATATACTCTCTCTCTCCCATTGTGCAAATATTTACCCAATGGCATGAGCTTTCCTTAGAGCAATACACAAGGCTGTGTGGCCACGTGTTAGCACATTTGCCACGGTAAGTTACCTGTACATTAGGAAGGCTGCAATAAACAGCAGGATCAGGACCATCATTCGCCGGCGCTGCAAGTCTCTCCTCATGTCTCCGGTTGTGCCTCTGCTTTCCCGAGTTCTCAGCTGGTGGCGGCTGCTGCAGCCGATCTCAGATCCGTGGGCCGATTTGCAAGTTGCTAAGGCAACCCCAAGCTTTAGCATCAGCCTATTGCGCCGCTGCCTCAGCTCATGCCCAAAATGCTCATCGCAGAGATTTCATTCTGTGCCAAGTGAGTGAATGGAACAGCCGCAGGGAAAAAGTGCGACCTCATGACTCAGTCAATCATCTTGTGCATTACCGAAGCATGCCATCACGAGTTATTCTAACAAATAGTACAGGGCAAAGAGCGCCCTTTCCCTACCATAGACTTCAGTTGAGTTGGGACGCGCAGTGTGACACAAAAAAAACCTTCCGCAGAACCTGTTCAACGACCGACCTTCTAATTAGCAAACCATAATTGCTGTTCAGTAAATCTCAAGGGTTGTTAAGTCAATTGTCATCGTCTCTGCCAGTTTGTGGGAAGTAATGGGACACAAAGGCAGATATTAGTCAGTTGTCAAGCAAGGGACAGGCAACTATTTAGCACAGTGACATTATTCTCTATTACAAACATACATACGTACAGACATACAGACACATATGCCATATTCCACATGTACATGCCACACTTACACACTGGTACAGGTCCATACAGTACACATACACACACTTTGATTAATGGCAGTGGACATGAAAGCGTGTGTAATGTATATGTGCTGTATGAACCTCCATTTATTCTCCCCTCTAAACAAGGGTGCCAATCAGTTGAGTTAGTGGTGGGCACAAAAAAGGGTGATGCAAGTTCAGAAACTCCCCTCAGGCGGCAGCTAGGGATGTAGCGAACGTCGGAAAAAAAGTTCGCGAACATATTCGCGAACTTGCGCAAAAATGCGAGCGGTTCGCGAACGGTTCGCGAACCCCATAGACTTCAATGGGAAGGCGAACTTTAACATCTAAAAAAGACATTTCTGGCCAGAAAAATGATTTTAAAGTTGTTTAAAGGGTGCAACGACCTGGACAGTGGCATGCCAGAGGGGGAACAAGGGCAAAAATGTATCTGAAAAATCTGCCTGTGTGTGCTTGGAAGAGATAGTGTAGGGGGAGAGCTGTTAGTGATTTCAGGGACAGATGATAGTAAGTTTGCTGGCTAGTAATCTGCTTGATACTGCTCTGTATTGGAACAAAAAAATAAATAAAAGCAGTCCTTACAAGGACTACTGTTATTGCAGCAGTCAGCAGATGAGATCAGAAGCAGGACAGCTGCCCACTGCAGCTACATACAGAGCACTGCAGTAGAAGGTAGATTACTAGCCAGCAAAGCTACCTAAGCTTAAATGTCCCTCAAACCCCTGCAGACTTCTGTCCCTCCAATAACAGAGCAGTATCAAAACGATTACTAGCCAGCAAACTTTCAACTGTCCCTGAAATCACTAACAGGCAGCAGCTCTCTCCCTACACTATCTCTTCAGCACACACAGGCAGAGTGAAAAAACGCTGCAGGGCTTCGGTTTTTATAGGGAAGGGGAGTGGTCCAGGGGAGAGCTTCCTGATTGGCTGCCATGTACCTGCTGGTCTGGGGTGAGAGGGCAAAAAAAAGCGCCAACAATGGCGAACCCAAAATGGCGAACGTCGCGCGACGTTCGCGAACTTCCGGCGAGCGCGAACACCCGATGTTCGCGCGAACAAGTTCGCCGGCGAACAGTTCGCGCCATCTCTAGCGGCAGCAGCCCACAGATTACCAGGGGCAGCAAACAGCAGCTCCATGTAACTTAAAGAGCTGAAATTCTGATTTTTTAATCAGAATTTTGGCTCTTGCACTCTCTGCACTAGCGATGCAGCCCCCCCTCCCTTGAACCACTACAGCACACAGAAAGGTAAGCAAAATATAAGGGAGGTGGCATCTGAAAGGCCACCTAGGGCGGCAATAAGCCTAAGAACACCCCTGGGCACAGCCGGCTGACATGGCATGGGTGAAAAGAGGCAAAAAAATCTAACACAGTTGCTAATATAGTGGAGTTTTTAAAGGACAAGGAAAGTTAAACTAAAGAAGTAATTAGAATTGTTGTACATTATGTTTTGTGCTTCTGTACCAGCCCAAGGCAACCACAGCCCTTTAGCAGTAAAAATCTGTGTCTCCAAAGATGCCCCAGTAGCTCCCCATCTTCTTTTCTGCTGATTCACTGCACATGCTCTGTGCTGATGTCACTTACTGAGCTTAGGGACCCACTCACAGTATACAGTACACAAAGAATATAAATGTCACAATATAAGACTGATTAGCAATTAATACAGATAATTACTACATGACAGCACAGAAACCAGTGCAACTAGCATCAGAATTTAATAATCAGCCCTGTAGCTGAAATTTGCTCTTAAAGTACCTGGAGCAGCATTTTTGCTGCCCCTGGTACCTAGTGGGGCGCTGCCGCCTGAGGCGACAGCCTCAACTTGCCTCATTGGCAAAGCACCCCTGCCTGTAGCATCAGCTTAAATTACAGACCAACTTCATTTTCCGTTTGATAATTTGTGATGACCCCCTAAGTTTAGCTTCTCAACAGCCGCTCAGAGCCCACTGAGCATATGAGTGTCACAGACTCTTTCCAAGATGGTGACATCCTGTGAAAAGTTTGAAGTCCGGGATCATTGCTGCTATTGACAAGCTGAAACTTTAGGCTGGTGCAATAAGTTCACTATATAAAACATGGCATTTTTAGTCCTATTAATTTTTAGGGTTTCCTTTTCCTTTAACATATTGGGGCAGATTTACTAAAGTGTGAAGTGGCCGTTGCTAGGAAAAATTTGCCAGAAATCTCATCTGCAGGGTCATCGGTAATTTACTAACAGGCGTAGACAGCAATTCACTAGCGAAAGAGACCGATGCTAGTGCAGTTTCACCCCCTATTGCCAGGCGTATTTTCGCTCAGGCAAATGATCGCCATCTTAGTCCAGGCAAACTGAAAAGATAAAGCTACATCCTCTTATGTCAGTGAGACATAAGAGGAGAATTGCAGAATTGCCCTCAAAAGTTCGAACTATTAAATATTTTCTTTCACAACCATTTGAGGGGCATGCCACATTTGTTTTAGGGTGGGCTCATGTCTAGGGCATTAGAGGATCTATTGTGTTTATTTTGCTTCCTTGGACACTTGTAATAAAAAGTGGCCACTTCAAGCATTTGCACCAACATCTCTAATAAGACATCTATAAGACAGACCTATATGTACCCGCCCTATTTAAATTGACCTAAATGTAAGAGTACTGTAGTGTACTGTACAAAGAGAACTAACGAAGTTTCCCTAGGCAGAAATAAATGCTAGCAAAAGTTCGCTAGAAAATGATTGTGTTGACAACTAAATTGGTTAGAGGGATGGAAGACTTAAATTATGAGTGTAGACTTTCAAGGTTGGGGTTGTTTTCTCTGGAAAAAAGGCGCTTGCGAGGGGACATGATTATACTTTACAAGTGCATTAGAGGACATTATAGACAAATAGCATACCCATTACCCATAAAGTGGATCACCGTACCAGAGGCCACCCCTTTAGACTAGAAGAAAAGAATTTTCATTTGAAGCAACGTAGGGGGTTCTTCACAGTCAGGACAGTGAGGCTGTGGAATGCACTGCTGGGTGATGTTGTGATGGCTGATTCAGTTAATGCCTTTAAGAATGGCTTGGATGATGTTTTTGGACAGACATAATATCAAAGGCTATTGTGATACTGAACTCTATAGTTAGTATAGGTATATAGAATTTAATTAAAAGTAGGTAGGGTTGTGTGTATGGATGCTGGGTTTTCCTTTGGAGGGGTTGAACTTGATGGACTTTGTCTTTTGTCAACCCAATTTAACTACTGTATGTAACTATGTAACTAACTATAACTATGTAACAAATTAATGCTAGTGAAACTTTGCCACCATTCTGCTACAGAGACACAACTTCGCATTTTAGTGAATTAGCAAAGTGGTAACCAATTTACGTCTGGCGAAGTGGCGCGAAGTGTGGTGGCGCATTCGCTGGCAAAAATTCGCCCTTTATGGAATTTGACCCATAGTTTGAAATTTAACCCATCCCTCTTTTCCCAAAATAGTGGAATCTTGTAAGGGCCACTTAGCTAAAGATTCATTTTCTGACTGATGAAAAAGCAGGTTCTAAGAGAACAGGCAGAACAGGATAGACTGGTTTTGAGATAAAGGCTTAGATCACAAACAGGACTGGAAAGGTAGGAGCAGGAAAAACAGGCAGGGTAGGCAAGACAGATACTATTGTAAATGAATACCAGGCTACAAGGCGTTCAAGGCACAGTCCAGGCAAGGTACTCACCTTACCTTGCCCAGGTATCCCTAGCACAGACAGACTTGCCCCTAAGTAGAATAAATTCTAAAATACTACTTTGCTGCCCATGCAAGAGTCTAAAGCTAGCCATATACTAAAGGATCAACTCATGTATATGACCACATCAATGGAAAAGGAAAGATGAAGTCACTGTGGGGGGGGGGGGGGGTTGCCAAATATTAGGCAACAAGAGTTCAAGAATAAAGCAAGAATTTACCAAACAGGGAACTTTCAATAATAACATTTACCCCAAATTCACACCAAATTGATGTCCTCAGTGTAAAACTCTTCTGGGTTCACACAGGCACCAAAAGAGCTGCATCCTAACACACCCCATACAAGTTCCTTTGCTGTATACTTCTATTTCCAGCTGTGCCCCTTGCAAGCACACACAAAGGCACACATACAGGTAACAGTAAAAACATAGACACCGATACACATAAATGCATATAGTCAGAGATATTTAAAGGGGTTGTTCACCTTTGAGCTTACTTTTAGTATGATGTAGAGAGTGATATTCTGAGACAATTTGCAATTGGTTTTCATTTATTATTATTTGTGGTTTTTGAGTTATTTATCTTATTACTCAGCAGCTCTTCAATTTGAAATCTGGTAACTAGGGCCCAAATTACCCTAGCAACCATTCATTGATTTGAATAAGAGACTGGAATATAAATAGGAGAGGACCTTACTAGAAAGATGAGAAATAAAAAGTAGCAATAACAATACATTTGTAGCCTTACAGAGCATTTGCTTTTTATATGGGGTCATCGACGCCCATTGAAAGCTGGAAAGAGTCAGAAGAAAAAGGCAAATACTTATAAAACTATAGAAAATAAATAATGAAGATCAATTGACAAGTTGCTTAGAATTAGCCATTCTATAACATACTAACAGTTAACTTAAAGGTGAACTATCCCTTTAAGTACTTTGCAAACAGGTGTAAGCATGTGCGTCCTAGTAGTAGATATAAATACATAAACATGCAGAAACACTTATTTAGACATAGGCAGACTTCATACACACTTGCACAAAACTATCTCAGTACTGCCTTACATATTAGTATACATACAGTATATGCTCCTGCACATAGGCTTTTATACAACAGGACATTTTTCAACCCCCCCCCCACACACACAAAGACACAAACCCTGCCAAAAACAAGAGCCACAGGTTCATCATAGTATCATAATATTTAGTCCTCTACTTACCCTACCAATGATTTAGAATTCACACAGTTCTGCCACTGTCTAAGAGGCCTATAAACTTATTTTCAAGGTCGGGGGAAAAACTGCAAAAAAAAAAAATCCAAACTTCCAGTTTGCAACTTTTTTTCTAAAAAAAAAAAATCTAATTTCTACAATGAATTAGGAAAATAGATTAATACATTGTAATTTTAATAATAAATTATTAGAGATTGACATTGATTTCTATTTAACAACTTCTACTTGTTGAGTCTTTCTGTCGGTATTCAAAGTTCAGAAGAATATTCTCTATGCATTCTTTACATGTGTTTTTTCACCACAGTTTTTCTTAAATTGTGAAATAAACACAAACTCAAATTTTGACTTGTGCTTGTATTTGTATTTTTGTATTTGTATTTTGCATTGGAAAAAGTATATTACACAACCTTTCAAGTAAGTTCAAATGCTTTTTTTATCTACTGCTTCAGGAGAAGGTTGTCAATTTACTGTTCAAAAAGTTACCTCTAAAATGTTTATGTTAAATGGCAAATTGCCAGTTAAAACAGTTGTGTACTAAATGCTTGCATAGTTTCCTATATATTCTACAGCATATATATATCTTCATTTTCATTCATCCCTGGCTGTTATTGTCTACATAAATCTTGTTTGTGACAGGCCCATGTGTATGTGTATTACATCTCTGTAACTAAATTGCTCTATTTATTTTATCTGGGCACCCATTAACCTGTATAGTGATCCACCTACAATTTAGCTTTATTAAATTCAGTTTTAAAGAACTCTTTCCTGCTTCCTTCTATTACTCAATCAGTTTTATACAAATAAACACCTATCATTCCCAATCACATTGCCATGGTTTCATGTAGCAATCTCGTATGTAGAACTGAACTAAAAGCTTTTGTTAAATTTATCACACCAACTGCATTGCCCAGATCAGTTTACTACCTTGGCATAAAATCTGTTCACATTTCTTTTGCGTAAGAAAAAACAATCCTTCATTAAACAGTCCTTCACTAAACAGGCATCTGCTAAATTAGCTCATATCTACTGTAAGTTCTTCTCCAATAGAACCTTTCCTCCAAAGTGCAGGGGAAATGCTTATACTGCCAGGAGCAGAACAAGATTGCACCGGGCCCAATAAAGGAGGGCCCAGCGCACATAAGCACTGCTGCATGCTACCCCAATGATCCCTATTCTTACTCACCAATGCCTCATCTTTCCTTTTATTTATTATTGATAATTGACACCCAGACATGCCCAGAGCACCACATTATACAATGCTGTGTCATTTACAGTTTTGCTGTTAATGCATGTACCCATATAAGCAGATAAACAAAAATGGGCCATGCGGCACTCAAGGGAATCCAAAGAGCCAATGATATAGAAGAAAACGCAACATTTATTGGTATAGTTTAAAAATATACATCTACATAGTCCCAATGAGTTTTGTGACCACTGAATCCTAGCACCTCTTCCTTCTTTCTATGCCTGTACCCATGTTAATGCTTTATCTCTGTACTACCTGTTCTGTAAGCTATGCATAATTAAAAAAATATATATATCAGTATACCTTTTATACATGGTCAACTTAAATTATGGTTTTAATACATTTTTGATGTATTCTTGCATAATGAAACAAATTAATATACATTAACTAAACATGATATGTGTAAATAAATTTGCAATTAAAAGTTGTTTCTGTCTCTTACAATTTCCCAACTCTCCTTTGCATAATTACTAATACGATTGTAACACTGTATTTATAGTCATCTCAGCCAAGATTCAAATTGCTACAATACTTTGCATGTTCTTCGTTAACAGACAAAGCTGCAAAGAAGGAAAATTACAGAAGCCTGCAAGATATTTTGGGAACAAGTGTCTTAGTTGTAGGATCTTTTCTGTTACATTGTTTCTGTTGAAAATTTATTTGCAAATAACAAAATTGATCTTTTAATAATGATTATGTATTGGAAAGTTAAGTTAGTGACATTCTCATGAAAAACTTTGCCCTACCTGTCGTTTCCTCGTTACGAAATACTGCGATGGGTTAATGATTTCTGAAACAACATTACAATGATCATAAATCACAATCAATAACCTCTCCCCGACTTTGCAGCCTTTAAATGCAAATTGCACAAGGCCTGTGTGGCAAGTCTGGCATATACTGCCAAATTGTTGTACAGGTATGGGACCTGTTATCCAGAATGCTTTGGACTTGGGGTTTTCCGGATAACGGCTCTTTTTGTAATTTGGATCATCTTACCTTAAATCTAATAAAAAATCAGGTAAACATTAAAAATTTGGATTATTTGGATGTAATCGAGTCTATGGGAGATTTCCGTTAATTCAGTGTTTTCTTGATAATGGGTTTCTGGATAATGGATCCCATACCTGTACCAACTATCTTGTATTTGCTGGCAGTAGTCACTTAAAAATAAGTTGATAGTAGTAGTCTAGATCAGTGCTGTCCAATTTAAATGGTACAGAGGGCCGATAATGTAAACCAGTGTTAGCCACTCCCTGTTTTTAGACCACACCCACTTTAAACCACACCCATGTTACCGCAAGACCATGTCAGCATTAATAGCACACCAAAAAAACAGATGGTTGGTGCTCACTGCAGGGATCAGGACCGGAATTAGGGGTAGGCAGAGTAGGCAGCTGTCTAGGACGCCATCATTGAGGGGCGCACTTTTAATGGGGGTTTTTTTTCCCTTTTTTTTTCAAGCGTTTATTTAATCATTTGTTTCAGTAATCATGGTCACTCAGTCGGTTGGATCAGATTTATTTTTGGCTGCTGTTGGCACAGGTAAAGATTGGGAGCAATATGATGGCTGCTGGAGGGCTGTATGATGGATGGCTGCTGAGCTTGCTGGTACAGGTATGGGGGGGCAGTATGGTGGATGGCTGCTGGGCTTGCTGGTACAGGTACAGGGGGCAGTAATATAAATGAAATTGTTGTACATTTTCTTACTTTCTTTATTTAAAAACCATCATGGTAAGGAGGCAAACTACCTTGCCCGGCACCGGCAGGGATATCACTCAGGGCAGGGGGACAGGGGGACAGGGGGGAGAGTTGTAGGGGGCCCTGAGGGTAAGGGTGGCCCGGCCTGACCACCAATATTTTTTTTTAACATGTGGGAACCATAGCCAAAAGTGTTTGTTTTTTTTAGTGTGTGGTGGGGGGTGGACCTGTGGGGTGGGCGGACCTGTAGGTGGGGCTTGTGGTGGGCGCAGCCCAGGGGACCCAGAATTTTTTTTCGTATGGGGCCCTGCGATTTCTAATGGCGGCCCTGATATCACTCATATGTGAAAAAGTTAAGTCAGTCATATTAAGGCATACCCTTAAATCCATATGCCTCCTCCTCCCCTGTGTATAATACAGTATGCCAGCAAATGATTAAACACCTTAGGGGCCCCTTACAACAATTTTTAAATGCTAACAAACCCCCAGAACAAATACACATGTGTGAATTTGAGGTTTAAACAATGCAGGGGCCAGTTAATCTCTGTAGTGATTCCTTTTAAAGTTTACAAATGGTAAACAGACACAGCAGGCAGACTTTGATATGGAGGGCCACATAAGGGGGGGTCGCGGGGCGCATGCGGCCCGCGGGCCGCCAGTTGGACAGCCCTGGTCTAGATAATAAATAGTGGGATCCACTGTGAAGGGTGTGCCCTGATCCCCAGCCCCATGAGCTGTACCTTAAAGTTCAGGGTGTCTGGTAGAACATCAGGATCACCAAAGGTTGTTATAAATTAATAGTAACACCAAAACATTAGTTCATTGTTATATCTTAGTTGATAAGGCAAGATTCATGAGTTACTTTGGAGCAGCATTACTTATAAAATAAAATCATCTGGTTAAGTCCAGCTATTGTTATCAATATGCATTTAGCACCTACAGATTTGTGAATAAAATACAGTGTTGAAAATGTGGCTGCCTATTGTTATTCCAGGAGTAAACTAACAACAAACTTCAGTAGGCAGAGAAATTCTCAAAACTACTCATACCCAAACTGTAACTCAAATTTATTGAAAGCAACAGAACTATCCTGAAAATGTGCACTAAAACTGCACTATGAATAGAGATGGTCTCTTTGAGTCCTGTTTGCCCTCAGGCTCATGCTAGTATCAGCAACTGGTTGTTCCAGATAATAACTGATTAAGGGACGTGTAAGTTGTGAATTCCCTTGCCTAATAAACTGATTTTAGCCAATATATATAGCATAAATCCTAAATTGTGTAAGGCTCTCATATGGAACATTGCATTGTATAGCAATGTTATTTATGTTACATGTGATTTTTTTAGGTACTGTACTAGGAATGAACACTGCAGGATAACTATAATTTGTATTTATAACCTTGCTTTGAAACTAAAATCTCTGATATGACTGCCACAGTTACTACTAAAATTGAAGAGATACAAGTGTTTTATCTCTCCTGCATCATTACGTGCAGAACCTGCGAGAAAGGACAACAGAAGCTGAACCTCACATAGGTACCTCACAGAAGGCACAGAATGCCAACATGTTGCTGCCAATATTGAAATATGGCTGAAAGATACCCTGGGTGCAGGTACATTCTCCCCATACTTTGCAGTAAAGAGAGTTCATGGTGTCCCACACTTACCACCACCTGAGCCCCTCCAAGATCACTAGTTCTCAAATTACTCAGTTTTAAAGATAGAGATGCCACACTTAAGGCAGGAGAACTTAAAGGGGACATACACTATGAAATATCCTGTTTTTTTCCACTGCAATACAAACACAGTGTGGCACCTTCACTGATTACAATATCAAAACAGCCATGCTGTTTCCAGCTAAACTACGGGTCATAGACAGAGACTCTTCATTATTTTTTAAGAAACCTGAATTGGCCATTCAGTGTTGGAAACCCCAACAAAACTGTTGCAGTCCTTTTAGATCACCACAGAGACCCAGAGACGGAACTAGGTGGGGGCGGGCCCTGGTGCAGGCTGTGCAGCCGGGCCCCGCCCCCACCCTCTTCCGTGCGCCACTGCAGTGGGCGCGTGACTGCCGGGGGGCCCTGCGGGGGTGCGGACCCTGGCCCAATTGCACCCCCTGCTCCCCTGGTAGTTACGCCACTGCAGAGACCCTATTTCTACATCCTATTCTCAAGTTCCTGCTGATTATCCCTCCCTCTCTGGAAAGGTATACTATCTTATTTGATATAAACTTTGTGGAGTCAACTCTTCAAAACTGCTTATGAACTCCCTTTGCAAGACTGATCGACGGTACATTCAGGGGATTCAAAATCCAAATTTTTCAGATTTTCTAAATAAAAAAAGTCAGACCAAACTAGAATACACAATTTGACCTTATTTGTTATTAAAAAAAAAGCTCACTTTAATTGGTTCAGGTAAAAACTCTATAAAATCTAGCAAAAACCTGAATTGTATAGTTTTTTTCTGAGTTTTTTTCCAAATCGCAACAGAAACTTCAAAATAGCATAGGGACTTCTGCCATAGACTTATACACAACCTCGACAGAGATTTTCGTACAAAATATAATACAAATATTTTGTACAGGTCATCCTACTGGTAGAAATTATTTAGTAGAAATTATATTTCTACATGGGAAATAATTTACTAGTAGCTGTAGTAAAGTATTAGAAAACCAACGAACCCAATAGTCATGATATGCATGCTGCTGATTCTGTGTAATTAAATCACTAATTGAGGAAAATAATAGTAGTATTAAAACAATAATAGCTTGTTTCAATAGGTATGATTCTGAACACAACTGTATGTCTCAACAACACAACCCAGTTTTAAGAGCTTAACTGTGATCCATTAATTTATATTTTCTCCCTTACAACCACCACTTGGCAGAGACTCCTTCTTTCCCTTTGAGGTAGAATTACTTTATTTAAAATTAATTTCCTCCAAAAATATTTGTACCTTTACCGAAGTTCCCCTGGTCCTATCCCTAAATCTCTTTTGCTAAAATTAATAATATTTATATATTATATATATATTTATAATATTTAGTATAAAGAAATGTATAATAAATGTTTATTTTCACAATAGTTCCTGCTGCCCGTTTTAAGCTGGCTGGCATCTATAAAAGCTATCTGGCAAACTGGGCAAATGTGCAATGCAACGATTGCCTTGGAAGGGCATGTCACTGATTGGTTCTACGTTCTGTCTGAGGCTGGCTGTCTAGCAAACTGGACAAGAGCACATTTTCTTGGAAGGACCTCTTACTTAAGGGTCCTACTTACTGCGGTCTGCAGAAGCTGGCGAGACACCATAGTCTTACCAGCAGCAATTTCAAAATGCTTAATTTCTACACTGGGATGGCCTGCCTGCAGTGCTCTAAACTCATGCTGCGTGTTCTCTCATCACTATTCAACATAGAATAAGTGTATTTCAGCTTTTACTTAAAGGGATACTGTCATGGGAAATCATGTTTTTTTTCAAAACGCATCAGTTAATAGTGCCACTCCAGCAGACTTTTGCACTGAAATCCGTTATTCAAAGAGCAAACAGATTTTTTTAATATTTAATTTTGAAATCTGACATGGGGCTAGACATATTGTCAGTTGCCAGCTGCTCCCAGTCCTGTGACTTGTGCTCTTAAAAACTTCAGTGACTCTTTACTGTTGTACTGCAAGTTGGTGTGATAGCACCCCTCCCCCCCCCGCCCCAGCAGCCTAACAACAGAACAATGGGAAGGTAACCAGATAACAGCTTCCTTACACAAGATAACAGCTGCCTGGTAGATCTAAGAACAGCACTTAATAGTAAAAACAACAGACTGCAGAAAGCAGTTCCATCCTAAAGTGCTGGCAGGCAAATTGACCTGAGGTGGCTGCCTACACACCAATATTACAACTAAATATAAATATATATTGTGGTAGAGTGACCAGGAAAGGAGGGAAAAGGTCACTCTAGCCTTTAATATCTCCCCAGGGACGGAGATAGGCTCCAGTGAGGGGGTTGTTAAACAGAGAATCCTTTCTCTGTTTAAAAACCTTAGTAGCCAGGTACTCCACTCTGCAGATCCAGTCCGGACACTGGAGCTCACCTTCCACAGGAAGGCTGTCATGTGGAACGGCTATTCAAAGTTAATTAGAATGTTGTGTCTCTCAGCAGGTAGGAGACCTGGCTGTGTGAGGAGCTGAGAGTGCGCCTGCAACTGCACGAAGCAGAGGGAGGTTGTGACTCTGACAGACAGAGCCGCTCCTGCCATGAGGCAAGGTGAGAACGTTGACTCAGATGGCACGGAGCGGGAAGTTACCAGGGTTAAGACAGAGCCGAATTTCTGTTCACTGCACTAGTGATGCATGCCCCCCTTGACCCACTCTGACGTTAGAAGCACGGAGCATGAGGAGGGGCAGCATCGGGGCTGATGTCTCAGGTGGCAGCAGACACTGAAACGCCCCTGCTGACAGAGAGTATTGCTAAGAGAGTGAGGAAGTCAGGAGGCTGAACATTATCTTGGAGAAAGTCCTGTGAGTACAGGGGTGTGCCAATATTGCTTTGTTTGTGCTCGTCCACAAGGGGCCCAGTCTAGTTAGGTACTTCTTCAACTGTGTGAAAGTAGTTTCAGTGGGCAAGGTTTTTATTTAATGATCTATGTTTGTTTGCTACAATGGTCACCCCTGTGCTTGATTGACTGTGTTCATGAAAACTTGGGAAAAATAAACATGTGCTGTGTTTCTTTGAAGAGCTGAGTGTCACTGTCCTATTGCTCCTTTGTCCTATGCTGCCTGCCTACTATTGACTAATTCCCCAAAAGTATGTTTGCAACCAGCCAGCTTCCCACAATATGCTGTTGAACAGGTTTTAAAAACGGGTTTGATGCAAACATTCTTTTGTTTCACTATACACAAAATCTAAACATGCATTATTTCTTATTTAAAATAATTGTTTAATATATGTTACACATGCCCTCTTCACTTAACTCACTGAACTATTAAGCTGGTTATGAGACTCCTTTAAGACAGCGAGAACTGCATGACCCCAGTGGCATACAGTACAACATAATGTTAAAAAAAAAAAAGGAAGATGTCTTTACTGTCTGAGGTGGAAAACTGAATGTGTAATTGAAAAAAACAAATTACATACAAGCATAGTTAGCATTATAAATTACTTTACAGTCAAGCCCCTACTGTATAAACAATGAAGGTTCTGTGCAAAGGAGCTGATCTTGCAAAGCATAGCATCTGACATTTAATGCTACATACTACTGTCTACGGAATTTAAATTTTCATTTTCTGTATCCACAAAAATAATAATTCAGTTGAAACACGACAATATATTTAAAACTGTCTAATTTATCATTGTACATTAATCATAATGTTTAATATAAATAAATCAGCAAAGACAGCAGGTGCAAAATATAAATATGAATAAGAATACACCTATACCAATAGGCTTTTATTTGTAAGTAACAGAAAGAGTACTAGCAGCATTGCTTTCCAGGAAAAGCAGTAGTTTTGCTTCCTTAGTCCGTATCTTGGGCAAATTCCTTCTCTTATTATCTCTAAAGATGACCATTTCCTTGGGTGTGCTTGTGCCTCAAAACTCACTGATAATGGCCCATAAACAAAGAAAAACAAAGTTTCACTGATATCTGTTCGTACTGAGGTCTGTTAATGTGCCACTGCAGAATTAAGTCCTGGTCTGTAGCTATTCTTATAAAAAAATTCTGGCTACAATCATCCTCATCACTTCATTAGTTCCTGTTTTGAAGACAAAAATGAAACTCTAAACTTTCTTTAGAGTAGGTTGTTATTCCTTAAGCAGCAAAAACTTAATTAATTTCTAAACATAAACACACTCTTACAACCTTCAATCCTACCTTTTAGAGTACTAGAGCATTACCTGCCAAGTCTTGTAATTATGCCCAAAGCTTTGTGCATTTTATCATATTTGCCCACATATACTTTAAGCTCTAATTCCTTCCTACTGTGTCTTTATCACAGGCCATGGAAAATTTTCACTACCATTGACATATCTCCTAAAAAAGACTTTCGCTGCAAGTATAACCTATTGCTTGTATCAATCTGGTTTAATCATAAGAAATTGCCTCCCATTGCATTTTTCTGTGGTTAAGGGGTTGTCACCTTTAAATTAACTTTTAAGGCCTATTTTTCAAGCCTCACATTTTTCTGGATTTAGATTCATTATGCTCCTAAATTGCTAATAATCCAAAAATACTTCAGCTAGAAGTAGAATTCAATTGCAGCTGGTACCTTCACAATTGGGAACATGTTTTCTCACGAATCTTCAGGATTCTAAATAGCTTTGGGCTGTTTGCGCTGGTTTTCGTTAGATAATCTGATAAATTTGAGTGTGTGTTTTCAGAGTGACAATTTGAAAAAGCAACACAATTCAAATTGACGCTCGATTTTGTTGCGACTATTTGTCGCACTGTTTTTATCAAGAATAATTATTGGTAAATTAAGGGAATTCGTGTGTGCGAGTTTGGTCAATTTTTTTTTAAAATAAAGTGTGAAATTGTTGTGTTTTAGTAATAGTGTGATATAGAGAGTGATATTCTCCAAATTACCCTGGTAACCATGCACTCATTTGAAAAAGAGAATGGAATGTGTAGGAGAGGAACACGAGTAATAAATAAGTAGCAATAACAATATATTTGGAGCCTTACAGAGCATTTGTTTTTCAGATGGGGTCAGTGACTATACAAATTATAAAACTATAAAAATTAAAAAAATTGAAGACCAATTTAAAAGTTGCTTAGAATTAATAATTAATTAATTCATTAATACGTTTTATAATGTGATGTAAACAGAATTTTTCTGAGACCATTTATGTTGGGCTTCATTTTTAATAGTTTTTGAATTATTTAAGCTTTGTGTTCAGCAGCTCTCCAATTTCTAATTTCAGCAGATATCTTTAATAAATATATAAGTAATAAACAGTAACAATAATAATCAAAGTGAAGTCTAGTGGAGCAATGGTTTTTATTCACTATAATATTTGTTGTTCTTAGTATAACTTTCCTTATGCTGTAAATTTGCATAGGATTCATATCCTAGCAGTGCCTTATAAAGTGATACATACATACATACTTGAATTCCACTGTGAGACTGAGGGGCATATTTATCAAGGGTCGAATTTCGAATTTAAAAACTTCGGAATTCTAATTCAAAAAGACCAACCAAAATTAAATTGAAGTTTTTTTTGGTTGAATAGGTTGGTTTTAGATCGAATAGGTCTGTATTCAGCCAGATTCGAATAGTTCGAATCTAATTCTAAGTCCACCAATTGACTCCAAATAGGTTCTAGGAGGTCCCCATAGGCTAAAACAGCAATTTGGCAGTTTTAAGATGGTGAATTTGTGGTCAAAGTTGAATTTTTAAAGAGAAATTTCGATATTTGAATTTTTGGATTTTTTTCAAATTCTAATCAAATTTGGACTATTGCCTAGTCGAAGCCCTGATTTTCTTACCTTTTGTTTTTAATCTCTAGATTTTAAAGTTTTACATAGATAAAATAAATTCTCAATATAACAAACAACAGATTATTTAATGAAAAGGTTCTGATGATACAATAAAAATTGTGACACTGTATAGGTAATAATTTCAAATGGATTAAAGGACCAGTAACATCTCTGTCCCTCTCTGTCTTCCCTTCTCCCCTACTCTCAGACAGAGACATTCGGCGCCTCATTACAACCCAGGCAGAACAGGAAGGCACACGTTATAGACGTCCAGCAGTGTCACAGGCTCTCCTCTTCACCGTGCATTGGCAGCAATAGGGTTAATCCCAGGCCACGTGGGAGGGGAGGGCTCAGGCAAGGATTGCTCACTGCTCAGTGAAGGAGAGGAGAGCCTGTAATGACTTTCTGGACGTTACACTTATATTGAATGAGGATGGTACTATTTCAACTGACTTGTTCCACAAAACCATAGCTACTAATTCCATCCTAGACTTTCAGAGTCACCATTCAATATAGACCAAAAGTGGCATCCCTGTAGGTGAATTTATCACATTACGACGTAACTGTTCTGATCTAGCCACCTTTAAACAACGATCTAGAAAACCAAGGGCTCAGAAAATTATGAATCAAAACCATTTTGTTTAATTGGAACTTATTGCAAACAATGGGCAATGATTAATTCAGTACTAAAATAGCATTGGTACATATTATTAATGGATCGAGTACTGGTTGCATCACTTGGACCTGTTCATTAACATGTTGCCGCAGAGCATCGAATTTACGGGACCGTTTAATGAAAAGTCATTTCACAAAACAAGCCAACAGATCAGCACGTATGGGTACATTCCCATGTGGCAAATATAGAGCTTGCGGATATATGCACAACCAATCTTCAGTCATTGATAGATTTGGCAAACGCCATTATATAACCCACAGCTTTACATGCACTACAGAATGTGTTATTTACATGCTTACTTGCCATTGTGGCAAAATTTACATTGGTAAGGCTACCCGTGCTTTTAAGAAAATAATTTTAGAACATGTATCCAGCATTGATAATGCATTGGAATGGTTTAAATCAGAAAGGAAATTGCCTCAAGTCAGTAGACACTTTTTAGAACATCATAACAATTGTAGTAGAGCTACTGGGTTATCTAGAATAACCCTAGGAATTAGAGGGGGGGGCTCGGAATCATCCCTTTTGGCAAAAGAAAGTGAATGGATTTTCAATATGAATGCTATGGGCATTCATAGAGAAAGGGCAAGACCAGGCCCGAAACGTTGCCTGTTACTGACCTTTCCTCAAGCATTGGTGGATTCAAATGTTCTGATGGCATCCAGAACCAATTGAAAAGTCCCAAAGTATTTTGCCCAATGCCGAGATTCGAATGCATCAGGGAACTGATGCAATGACACAGAACTGGTGCTTTAACCTAGCATATGTCTTCCCACCTCTTGCCATGTTACCTCTGGTACTAAAAAGATCAGACAGTCACAGCTCACAATAATTGTGGTGGCACCATACTGGCCACGGTGGATATGGTTCTCAGATCTACAGGACATGTCCTTAGATCTTCTGTCCTTTCTTTAGAGGGGACTTCAATTAAATCTAAAGCTCAGTTCCCAAAAGGTACAAATTTTAGCCTTATCTGTATTATTCCAGTCAAGACTGGCGCTAGATGATTCCAAACGGACATTCATTCAGGTAGTACAACATTTTCAACCTCAGTTTCGTTCTCCAGTTCCAGGGTGGGACCTAAATCTCGTACTTGAAGCACTACTTGATCCCAGGGCCAATCCTGCAATGAGGCAGGGCGAGAACCTTGCCTCAGACGGCAGCGAGCTGCCAGTTACAAGGGGCGGCAAACAGTCCCCTCTTGTAACTTTAAGAGCCGAATTTCCGGGTTTTAACCTGGAAATTTGGCTCCGCTAGTGCAAAGAGTGCAACTGCATTGAGTTGAGCACACTGTCATGTGATGCACCCTTCATAATTTTCCACAAGGACAAATTGGTACTACAAACTTTACCATCCTTCTTAGCTAAAGTTGTTTCAGTTAAATCTCACATAAAATGTCACGCAAATCAGGAAATTGTAGTTCCAATATTGTGCCCTGATCTGAAGAACGACAAAGAACGTTGACTCCACAAGTTGGACTTAGTGCACTCCACTGGTTTATAGAAAGATCCGAACACTTTCAAAGATTTTTGATACTCACTGTTAAATCTGTTTCTCTGTAGTCAATATGGGGACACAAGACTTCCCGCCATCATGAGAATTGTTGACTATGTTGCTCTAAGTGGCAATATGCCTTCTATTATATGTTCTGCCATTGCCAAACTGATTGGAATAAGCACAGTGTGTGGGGTTAAGCTGGACTCCAGACACGCCCCTTTTGAATATTTAATAAGTGTCCTGCCTCCTGGAGGATGGAGCTTAACCCCTAAGGTCCCTGTGTCCCCCTATCGACTACAGAGAAACAGATTTAACGGTATCAAAACTTTTGTTTTACTAGGATACTCAATGTGAGTTTTCTTCACTATTTTAGAGAGTGATTTTAGATTATTGTTATCCTTTATTTGCATAGTGCAGTCAGAGATTCTTCAGCTTTAACATAATTACCTGCCCAAGATCACACGGTTACTTATACCAGATTATGGTCATTAGTTGTGTATTAACTAGATTACTGAAAGATCTTTCCTGATCTTTCCTGATCCTATCAGCCTAAGAAAAAATTCTAAATCCTATTTTGTTGTGCTAGTTGGACAAAAAATTTATTTACACAATATATTTATTTAAATATTGTTTCTTTTCTTCCTTTAGAATCAATAATCCTTTCTTTCTTTGGAATCCATAATCACAGCAAGAAAGCAACAGCCCCCCGGGAAATTTGAACAAAGAAGAAGCCGGAAGGCGATCGCTCTGTGGTTCTCGCTGGAATAACCCAGGCCGGTACAGTTTTCTCCTGATAGGTGCACCAGCCCAGGGTGTCAAGTAAGTAAATGCGATCACTTGGGGGTGCCTAACTTTTGGCACCTCCAAGTGTAAAAGGACTTTCCTTCTCCTTTAAAGGGATACTTTATATATATATATATATATATATATATATATATATATATATATATATATATATATTTTTTTTTTTTTCAAAATGAATCAGTTAATAGTGCTGCTCCAGCAGAATTCTGCACTGAAATCCATTTCTCAAAAGAGCAAACAGATTTTTTTATATTTAATTTTGAAATCTGACATGGGGCTAGACATATTGTCAATTTCCCAGCTGCCCCTTGTCATGTGACTTGTGCCTGTTGTCTAAAATTTGGTTTCCTGCATAAGCCGTTATAGCCACATTCAATATGGAATACCTGTTTAATAAGATGGCTGTCTTCCTTTCTCTTGCAAAACAGCAGTATTATAATACTTTGTGGAACAGATCCTAGCTGTGTTTATAAGCCCAATGTTCACATCATTGTTACAGAAGCTTCCTATTTCTGAATAGACTTACTGCCTGGACATAGTTCCAGGAAATTTAATTGGTTATTTTGTACTTTTGAGCTAGGCTTCAGAAAGCAAGGGACCGGATGCACAGGAATGTGCCAATGGGTCTTATGATCACATAGACAAAATGTATGTTTTGCAGATACAGAGACAGAATTGCATTATAATCAAGGAATTGGCATGGAAATGGAAATTTGACTCTTCTAATTTTGGGAATGCAGCTTTGCTTCAGTCCAGAGCATTGTATTATTAATACAATCATTTATTGCATGTTTAGAAAGGTTTCTGTAAGTAAAGCACTGTGCCATTTGTATTAATTACAACTGTCTAGTTTTCAGACTTTAAAAACCTTTAGCATCTGGTTCAATACAGTGTATTTAGTTTTTATGGCAGTATATAGTCTTATTTTTTGTTGGCGCACCCTTAGGTAATTTAATCTTAAAATAACTCTCTGCAGTGGCAGCATGAGTGTATTTTGGTGTGTGCTAGGTCGTTTTGGGGGTGTTTCTGACTAAAGGATTGGCTTGTGAAGGAGTTGACCAATTTTAGTCCTGAAGGAATAGAATAGATAAACATGTTTTTAAAGAAATGACAATGTAATGTACTTTTTTTTCCCTGCACTGGTACAACTGATGTGTTTGCTTTAGAAACTCTACTATAGTTTATATAAAGAAGCTGCTGTGTAGCCATGGGGGCAGCCATTCAAAGCTAAGAAAAGGATACACAGCAGATGACAGATAAGCTCTGTAGTATACAATATGATTCTTCAGAACTTTGTTCTGTATCCTGTGCTTGAATGGCTGCCCCCATAGCTACACAGCAGCTTGTTACATAAACTATAGTTGTGTTTGTGCAGCAAACACACCAGTTTTACCAGTGCATGGTAACAGTACATTACATTGTCATTCCTTTAAAACACTTTAATTTTTAGGTATTAATGGTCCTTTAAGCAAATCACGTGTGGAAGGATTTAACTGTAGATTTAACTGCATTTAAAAATGCCAACAAGGGGACATGATTATTGCCTACAAGTAAATTAGAGGACATTTTAGACAGACCTAGAGACTCCTTTAGACTGTTGAAACAGAAGAAATTTGAAACAGTGTAGGTGGTTCTTTACAGTGACAGCAATGAGCTTGTGGAATGCCCTGCCATTTGACTTTATGATGGCAGATTCTATTAATGCCTTAGTACAAAAGGGGGGTTGTAGGAGCACTCATAGGGCTAAAAAAATGTATTAAGTGCTACTGACAATTAATCAGTGCACATTCCCTGGTCCCCTGTCAAAGTAATTCAGTATTTTTTTTAAGACAGAGGTTTTTAGTTACAAAATTATGATCATAAAGTTAATAAGCCACCATTCCACGTCAAGGTAAACCCCACACGATGGTCCCTAACTTGTTTACCTCTGGTCATAGTATAAAAGGTCTTGTACATCTCTGCATAGTAGCATTAATTGAAGTAAATGTCTCCTGAACCTTGGTTTCAGTCGTGGGCTAGATCCTTCCCCGCCAATAGCCTGCGAGAGCGAGCTATAGCGAGATTGCCCAAACCAACGGCCATTTTTTTTAAAAAAAATGTAATAATGCAAAAACAGGTACACACTTAGAAAGTGTTTACTGTATGTGTGTGGGTATAGGTGTGAGTATTGTTAAGAATATAGGTATGAGCAAAATAAGCAAAAAGACAAACTAAATTAGGTGTAGTAATAGGTGTAGTAAGTGTAAATAGATGCAAAAGTGTTACTTAATGGAGTTAAAAACATAGGGCCACCATTCGTTAAACGGGGTAGGTATGGGGTGCTACAAACCACATGATTTCTCACAACCCCCCTTTTTGTTTTTAAATAAGTAGCCTAGTTTAAAATAGGTGTATGTATATATGATCTTTGGATTGTGTGTGTGTATATGTGTATATAATAAATATTTATTAAAACTTCACAAGGTCCCCCACATAGCTTGTGAGAAAATATGGCAGCAACTCAGAGGTCCTGTACATATCTGTATGATTTTAGTTCAGATTTCCCTGAAACAGAGCCAAGGAACACAGGTTGTAGGTCTCTCACTAGAGTTTTTTTACCATTATAATTTACCCAGGCACGTAACTTCATGACAGCAATGAAGATTTGGCAGCAGGCCTTTTTCTATCACAGTAATTGTAAAAATCCACGATTGTGAAGGGGAGTTAACTGCTGGTTGATTAACGCCATCTTAAAAACACTGTGTAAGTTACAGTATACTCATCCCTCACTTACTTTTGCATTAAATCACTGGCCAATTGTCTCTGCATTTGCAAATATTCCATCTATATGTGTGGTCAAATTGCAAAACTATCCAGCAGCCTTGCCTATAGACCTATGGGTCATACATTCTAAAAGTCCATCCTTGTGTTGCTCATGCAGTTCAGACTGAAATTAAACTGCAGTTTGCTTTCATGAACAAGTAAATATGTATATGATTCATAATTCATGTTTCTCATGTTTGCTTTAAATAAATGGGTGGGATTAATCTGTATTAAAATCCATTCTGATTACATTTAGATTGTAAAAGAAGCTTATGTGGACCATATGCAATTCAACCCAAAAAATCCACATTATGATGCTTCTTGCAGCCAGGAAAATTCTTAATTATAAGGTTATTTTATACTTTATATACAATTGCAGATATATGAGCTCTGGTAGATATATTGCTATCTTTAATGTGGTGCATGTAGTCCATGCTGACTATTGATATGTATATATACTGTTTATATACATATACAAAAAGTTTGTGAAATGGGGAAAGGAGTTTCTGGGCCAGTCAGAATTTCAAGATTTCACTGTATTTGCCATCTAAACCAGGTCTTTGAAATCTTCAGTAAGTTATATGCAGGGAAAATGAACATTGAGGCAAGACCATGGGGAGAAAAAAAGTGAGGCATTGTCAAGTATTACCATGCTTACACACCCTGAGAATGAATGCCTGGTGCCATGGTAGAGAAGGCTTTGGTAACCTTCAAATTACGTAAGTGCAAATGATTTCACTGGCACTCAGGGCAGATCCAAGCAGGGACAAGCTCCTGTTAAGTTTATTTGCTGAGGTGCAATGCTTCGGGGAAAAGGGGTTTACCTTCGCAAATAAACTTAGCAAGGGCTTGTCCCTGCTTGGATCTGCCAGAGTGCCAATGAAATCCTTTGCACTTGAGAGAGAAAGTGAGTCATTTACTGAAACAAAGAGTACATAAATATCAGGAAAATGAAAACTGATTATAGGTGGTCATAGACATGGAAATCTTCTAATTTGGCCCAGCATGCAGGTGGTCAGATCCAGTTGTTGGCCGGGACCCAATAATTGGATTATACTGCAGGAGTATGGGGACCCATTGGCTGGTAGACACATTATCCAATTTCAGCTTGATGTCAGTTTGTCAGGCAGTCCAGAGCCCCTTGTTTTGGAGGGTCCAATTCAGCAATTCTGATACTGACACTAGAAACTATTTTTTTTTTTAATAAATGTTTTTATTTATTTTCACAAAGTAAACAAACACAAATAATGAAACTACTTTTTAAAATATGAAAGTACATGACCTAGGTCAGTTAGAGATTCTAATGCTAACAGATTCCTGCTGCACAAACAAGCCCCCTTATACAGGAACATGGGACATCAGACAGGTAATGTAAAAGCATTGTGAAAGCCAATACTATGATAGATGTAAAAAAAGTTTAATTTCTGGTGTCCGTATCTCTTTAATTGCCTGTTTTTCTAACAGCTTAACAAATCCTTTCAGTTGAGTGTCTTCTGTCTCCAAAACCAATAAGCCCTACCTTGTAATGTCACATTTTTGGCATCAGGGCTGATTTACAAACATAGGTAAAACAGTCAAGTGAAGTTCTAACTAATCGCTGCAAGTGTAATTTATTATTTAGTCAGCTGATTCCTTATTGCTCTAGTTTATAGAGTTTAATCCTTATTTCTCTATAGGTCTACCTGGTGAAACCTGGGCATATGAATATTTGTAACTTTTTTTAATCTTCTTTCTCTTGTGATATAATGTCTTAACTTAGCTTTTCTGCCATCTAGTGGGTGCATGACTTACTGTATTTTTATAATCTGGGAAAAATTAACACATGAAGGCATTGTTAGGCTCTGTGTGCCATGTGTTACTACTATTTATTCTGGCACATGGGAATTTTACAAATGATACATACAAGCAAGCCTACAAAGGCTCAGGGGAAGACAAGAAATGAAAAATGATATAGTGTAGTAATTAAAATGGACCAACACCCTTTAGTATTTTACTGAGCCAAGTGGTGATTTATAAGACATTGTTGTGTAACACAATAGGTTAGGACTTCCACCATAGAAGCATGGGTTTAGTTAAGTATAATAACCTTACCATCCACTAATAAGGGATTGGTACTCACAAAACATACAGTTATTTAAATGTTGTAATCATTCCCAGCAGATCAGGTATACTTCTGAACTGTAGGTAATTGGATGTAACATATAGCTGTAATTGTATAAAAAAGTATAAAATGCTGCTTTTTCATGCTATTCCTATTGTCACAAAAATAACACCTTACATTTTATAGAATGCAAAGGTAAGTATTCAGCATAATCTCCATTTCTTGTTTGTTACCAAATTAATTATTTCTTCCCTTTTAGGTGGATGTCCAGTCCTAAAATTTTCTTTTCAACATATCAATCTACATTAAAGTTACATAAATGGCACATTGATCATTTTTTGCTGATAGCTCTGCTTTGGTAAGCAATTATTACTAAACCTAAACCTGACTGTTTTGCCAACCTGACTGTCCCACCTCAGTCTGTCAGTTAGAGTTTCTAATGCTAACGTACTACTGCTGCACAAATATGGCAGCCCCCTCATAGAGGAACATGGGTGTAAGAAAGGTAATGTAAAAGCATCAGGCAAATACTTTTAATGCAAAATTATAAATAGCATTCAAATGTTAGGATAGATATAGAAAAGGTTATTTCTGGTGTCAGTATCTCCTTAAAGTGGCATATTCCTCTGGCAGAGTTAAAGGAATCTTACCATACTGGAATATACATTTAATAAATATTGCCCTTTTACATCTCTTGCCTTGAACCACCATTTTGTGATGGTCTGTGTGCTGCCTCAGAGATCACCTGACCTGAAATACTACAACTCTAACTGTAACAGGAAGAAGTGTTGAAGCAAAAGACAGAACTTTGTCTGTTAATTGGCTCATGTGACCTAAGAAGTATAGTTTGTTTGATCCCAGGGGGTGGCCCTTATTTTTTGGCACATACTACTAGAAAAGTATATTATTATGAAAACGGTTTGTTTACATGAAGCAGGGTTTTACATATGAACTGTTTTATGAAATATCTTTTTATAGAGACCTACATTGTTCGGGGGGTATAGTTTTCCTTTAAAGAAGCTTCACCTGAATGACATCAGGGGGCCCACTAAGGAACATAGCCTTGTTTACAAGAGCAAGACTGTCTGTGCAGCCTTTGACACAAGGTGAGTTGTAGTTGTGAGATTGTCACTGATTTGAGCAAAACTTGCAGTTATATGCCAACAGGAGTTTTTTAATTTAAAAAGCCTGATCCGAAAAAGTTGTGGTTTAATAAATCAGCCCCTAAAACCGCTGAGATAAAATGGAGATGAAATATTGCATGCAGGTCAAACATTTGGTAGGAGGTTGCCCTAAACTGTGTACCATAAGTATATTAATGCAAGGAATGCAGATGTAACAGAAGACCATTTGATGGCAAAATGTTGCCTTTGAGATCTCTATAGGATAAGATTGCTTATTCATATACATTTAATACTCTAGAACTTAGAAGATTAACCCTTAAAACCAATATTCTTGCACATTTTCTAGTGGCAGGAAATACAGCTGAAACAATACAATGGCTATATCAAGTATTTTAGATGATAAATGGACCAAAGGGCCTTATAAAAATGGTTTCCTGTTTCTTCCACATGGCAGTGGGCACAATAGGGGTTAATCCCTCCTGTCATGTGGATGGAAAAGGAACTTGTAACAAATAAACTAGCCTTCCTACCCCCACGCTGCCATCTTTTTTTCCTTCCTGCAATCCCCCTTACTAGTGCCAGTGCAGTGCCATCTCCTGCGCTGAAGCTCTGGGACAGAGCTAAACTTGCTTATGGTAGTCTCCGGGGGGACTGACAAGTCCATGGTGTCAGGGAGCCGGGAAGGCCCCTCCAGGGAGGTAGTCAAGATCAAGGAGGAAGCCCTCTTGAGGGAACAAGGTCGCGGTGTCCAAAGGGTTACTCGAAGAATAGTCAGGATCCAGGCAAGAGTTCACAGGCAGGCAGATATCAACAAAGTCCAAAGTCCAGGCAAAGGGTCAGGATATAAATCAGGAACAAGATTTAGCAATAAAGCTCACAGGAAACCCAGGATACACTTAGGGAAAGTATTCCTATACTTGGGCGCCATTCTGGCGTCTAGTTGGCATTTTTATTTTGAATTTGGCGCCATTCTGACATCATTGACGCCCTTGCGCCGACGTCGGCGCGCTGACGTCATCGCGCCGGTGCCGCTACCCACGTGGCGGCCATGGGCGCCGCCATTTTGGGAGTGACACCGGCAAGGAGGGACGCGCCGCCCGGAGTTCCTGGACCTGCTCCGGGCGGCGATCGTGACAGTACCCCCCCCCCTCACGGGGGGCCTCCGGACCACCAGGACTTGGCTTCTGGGGAAATTTGGAGTGGATCTCCCTCACCAGACGACGAGCATGGACATCGGAGCGTCCTTCCCAGGAGCATTCTTCAGGGCCAAAGCCTTTCCACTTGATGAGGTACTGAAGAGAGCCCCTGGAGATCCTGGAGTCAAGGATCGTCTCCACCTCATATTCTTGTTGGTCATCCACAGAGATAGTAGGAGGGGGAGGCTGGACAACGGAAAAGCGGTTGGAGGTGGAGGGTTTCACCAAGGAGACATGAAACACGTTGGGAATTCGCATCTCAGGGGGAACCTGAAGTCTGACAGCCACAGGATTGATCACCTCCGAAATGGAAAATGGACCTACGAACCTCGAACCCAACTTAGGAGATGGTACCTTCAACCGAATGTTCCTGGAAGACAACCAGACTTTATCACCGACCTTGTAGGGAGGAGAGGGTCTACGTCTATGATCTGCAAACGACTTATGAACCAGAGCACTCTTCTCCAGGTTTGACTTGGTTGCAGCCCAAATAGCAGACATGTGGGCTGCATGGTCATCAGCGGCCGGAACATCAGACAACACAAAGTCTTGTGGGAAGGCTTGAGGATGTTGACCATACACAGACATAAATGGGGACCTTCCAGTGGAAGTGTGGCAGGCATTGTTATGAGCAAATTCCGCCCACGGGAGGAGATCAGACCAATCATCTTGACAAAGGGAAACGTGGTTTCTTAAGAACTGTTCCAAGGCTTGATTCACTCGCTCAGCCGCTCCATTCGTCTGAGGATGATAAGCTGAGGAGAACTGAAGATTAATACCCAGATCTTTGCACAGGGAGCGCCAGAACTTTGCCGTGAATTGGATTCTCTGTCAGAAACGATCTCGGCCGGGAAGCCATGCAGGCGAAAAATTAACTGAATGAACAACTGTGACAACTCCACTGCAGATGGAAGCTTCCGTATGGAGGGATGAAGTGGGCCATCTTGCTAAAGCGGTCAATGACAACCCAGATCACTGTGTTCCCACCTGAGGGAGGAAGTTCAACAATGAAGTCCATAGCCAAGTGCGTCCAAGGACGAGAGGGAACTGGCAACGGTTGTAGTAACCCACTGGGGCGAGAATGACTGGACTTGGAAGTGGCACAAACGATACAGGCAGAAACAAAGTCTTTGACATCTTTACGGATTGTCGGCCACCAAACTAGACGACGTAAAAGTTCAAGAGTTTTAACAGGACCAGGATGTCCAGCTTGTTTGGAACTATGAGTCTGTTGCAGGATAGGTAGCCGAAGTTCAGGAGGTACAAAAGCCATTCCAATGGGGGTATCAGGAGGGGCAGAAGATTGACCAGCCAGGATTTGATCAGCGAACTGAGGATACAATGAAGCGATGATCTTGACAGGAGGAATAATAGGCTCTTGTCTTTCAGGAGTACGATCCACCGGAGTGAAACTTCGAGACAGAGCGTCGGCTTTCCGATTCTTGGAGCCAGGGCGAAAAGTCAAGACAAAGTTAAATCGAGAGAAGAAGAGGGAACACCTTGCTTGTCTGGGATTCAGCCTCTTGAGAGATTGAATGAACTCAAGATTCTTATGATCCGTGTAGATTGTGACTGGGATCAAGGAACCTTCAAGGAGGTGACGCCACTCTTCTAAGGCAAGCTTAACAGCCAGGAGTTCTCGATTTCCTACATCATAATTTTGTTCTGCGGGAGAGAACTTCTTAGAGAAATACGCACATGGGTGCAGCTTCCCATCAGAGGGATGACTTTGGGACAGGATAGCTCCAGCTCCAACTTCAGAAGCATCTACCTCGATGAAGAAAGGTAACGCCGGATCAGGATGGCGGAGAACCAAAGCAGAAGTGAAGGCATCCTTCAAGGATTGAAAAGCTTCTATAGCAGGCGGGGCCATGAGCTGGGTTTACCCCCTTTTCAGATGAGGGCCAGGATAGGAGCAATACGAGAAGAGAATCCCTTAATGAATTGCCGGTAGTAATTGGCAAAACCAATGAATCTCTGGATTGCCTTAGTGCTCAGTGGTAGGGGCCACTCTTGGATTGCAGACACTTTCACAGGATCCATCTCGAAACCCTCTGGGGAGATGATATAGCCCAGAAAAGGGATCTTGGACACTTCAAACACACATTTCTCCAGTTTGGCAAAGAGAGAGTTCTTCCTCAAACAAGAGAGTACTTCCTTCACCTGGGAACGATGGCTTGCAAGGTCCTTGGAGAAAATCAGGATGTCATCAAGGTACACGACCACAAACTTTCCCAAGAGATCCCGGAAAATGTCGTTCACAAATTCTTGAAAGACAGCGGGGGCATTGCAGAGACCAAAGGGCATTACGAGGTACTCATAGTGCCCATCCCGAGTGTTGAATGCTGTCTTCCATTCGTCACCCTCCCGGATGCGGATAAGGTTATACGCCCCACGAGATCCAGCTTGGTGAAGATTTTAGCCCCTTTCAGTTGGTCAAAGAGTTCGGCAATAAAAGGGCAAGGGATACCGGTTCTTAACGGTAATTTTATTAAGACCCCGGTAGTCGATGCAAGGACGTAGGCCTCCATCCTTCTTTTCCACGAAGAAGAATCCAGCCCCGGCAGGAGAAGTAGAAGGGCGAATAAACCCCCGCTGGAGATTTTCTTGGATATACTGCTTCATGGCAGTGGTCTCCGCTGGAGAGAGAGGATAAGTACGACCTCTAGGGGGCATGGTTCCAGGCAGGAGGTCAACAGGACAATCGTATTGTCGATGTGGAGGAAGGAATTCTGCAGACTTCTTACAGAATACATCAGCGAATTCCTTGTAAAAGGAGGGTAGAGTCTTCAGATCCAACATAGAGATATTCACCCTCTGGAGGGGTTCAGCAGGAAGGCAGTGCTGCTGACAAAATGGACTCCAACGGGAAATCTGTCCTGCGGACCAATCAATGGAGGGATTATGCAGGCGCAGCCAAGGGAGCCCCAAAACAACTGGAACGGATGGGCAGGAAATAATTAGGAACGAAAGTCTTTCTTTATGCAGCGTCCCAACCTGCACCGGCAATTCCCCAGTCGTCATGGAGATAAATTCAGCCTCCAGGGGTCTGTCGTCAATGGCAGTGACACGGAGAGGAGTAGTTAATGGAAACAGGGGAACATTCATATGCTTGGCAAAGAGAGCGTCCATGAAATTACCGGCAGCTCCAGAGTCAATAAAAGCTGAGCCAACAATGGTCTTAGAGGACAGACGGATCTGTAAAGGCAGAAGAAACCTATGAGAGTTCTCTTGTGACTTGGGAGTAACACCCCCTACATGAGTCTTAGCAAGGTTACCTTGAAAAGGGAACTCTGAGACTTCACAGGACAGGAGTTGGCGAAGTGAGATTGACCCCCACAGTAGAGACAAAGTCCAGCCGTACGTCTCCGGAGTTTCTCCTGTTCAGAGAGACGAGCTCTTCCGACTTGCATAGGTTCCTCCGGAGGAATAACTGAAGGCTGCGGGGAGGTAGGAGGTAATAGAGGTCTTTGAAAGCGAGGAGCCAACATGGGTGGGAATTTCTTGACTCTGTCCTTATCAGCTTGATGTTCTCTCTGACGAGTGTCCATCTTGACAGACAAAGCAATGAGGTCTTCTACTTGCGTGGATAATTCACGGGAGACCAGGTCATCTTTGAGGCGGATAGAGAGACCATTGTAGAAGGCAGCGTGATAGGCATCATTGTTCCAGCAAGTCTCTGCAGCGAGGGTACGGAATTCAATGGCATATTCCGCTACACTGCGATTACCTTGGCGGATCTGGAATAGACGAGAAGCAGCAGTCGCCACCCAACCGGGAGCATCGAACACCATCCGGAATTCATGAAGGAAGGCTTTGGAATCGTCAATTAAGGGAGACTCCTTCTCCCAGTGTGGAGAAGCCCATTCAAGCGCTTTCCCCGCCAGACGAGTGATCACGAAACCAACCTTTGCTCATTCAGAGTTAAATTCCGCAGGTTGTAGGGCGAACCGGATCTGGCACTGATTCACAAAACCACGACAGGCTTGAGGGTCGCCGCTGTAGAGAGGCGGTGCAGGAATTCGCGGACCAGAAGTGGAGGATTGAGTAGCCATATCGGCAGCAACTAGCGTGGGCGTTGTCGGCATTGGAGTAGGCGGCTGCAGTTGTTAACTCTAAACAGTTTTCGGATCTGATTGCTTGGAAGAAGGAATCATTCAACAATTCCATGTCCAACATGGTTTCCCAAGTCACAGACAAAGTCCTAAGCAACCTCAACTCAGAAAATACCAGCGTTAATGACGGCACTAGCTCTAGACCAAGAGAAACTGTCTCTTCTGTATCGGAAGGAGAAATTTTTGAATCAGATGATGCAGAATCAGACATCTCTCTAGATATGGTGGAACCACTTATCAAAGCAATAAGAAAAACTTTAGATTTAAGAGATGAATCTACATCAGCCAACAAACGTGACAAAATGTTCAAATCATCAGCCAAGAAAAAACAATTGTTTCCACTACATGAGGTCATTAAGAAAACTATGGAAACAGCGGAAAACGCCAGACAAAAAAATTATTCTTTCCAGAAAATGTAAAAAGATTTGGGACAATATACCTGTGGATGAATCCATCACCAGGGTAGCCAGAAGGACCACGCTACCTGTAGATGAGGGGGCGTCTCTCAAAGACACAATGGAAATGCAGCAAGACACAACTTTAAAGAAATCATATCTCCTGAATGGTAGCCAATACCACAACAGTGAGAGCAAACAAAATTTGGATTAATGAGCTGGAAAACACCATCAAATCTGGGACAGAAAGAGCCAAACTTCTGGAGATGCTCCATGATATCAAGATAGCCAATGACTATTCTGCAGAAGCTTCACTCAGTAGCGTTAAATTGGCACCAAGGGCAATGGGATTGGCAGTAGTGGCTAGAAGGTAGCTTTCGCTAAGACACTGGAACACTGATTTCGAAATCCAAGCATAACTTATGCTCTCTACCCTTCAAAAGGATATCGCCTGGATTTTTCAAAGAAACCTCAAAATTCTTTCACTTCTTCAGAAAAGCCAAGAACAAAAGAAGCTACAAAGCATCTCAAGCTTATAATAAAAGATTTACTGTAAAACAGAGTAATCTCAAAAGTCCCTCAAGATCAAAGATTTATTGGAATCTACTCCCATCTCTTCCTGCAAAGAAAAATAAAAGGGGACTAGTTATCATAAACTTAAAAAATCTCAACAAAATCTAAACATACCTACATTCAGAATGGAAACCCTAAGATCCATTTCTTGAGCTCTATCCAGAGGAGACTGGATGATCAAGCTGGATTTAAGAAATGCCTACCTACACATACCTGTATGGAAGGCCCACAGAAGATTCCAGAGATTGCCAATATGCAGCAATGCCTTTCAGGTTCGCAACACAATTTTCATGAAAACCCTAGCCCCAGTCTTAGCAAATCTAAGACTTATGGGCATTCAAGTCTATGCCTATTTAGACGACATTCTCCTCAAAGTCCAGTCGGTGGCAACACTAAGGAATAATCTGGAGGTAGTAATAGACTACCTGAAGCAATTGGGCTGGAAGATAAACGAGGATAAATCCATGCTTATTCCTAGCCAGAGATTGGAATATTTGGGTACAACTCTGGATACCAAGAGGATGCTCGAGTCTCCCAGCCGCAAGAATGAAGTATATAACCTTGCAAACACATCAACAGCATAATAATTGTAATAAGTTTCTAATGATAACGGACTCCTGCTGCACAAATACATGTCAGCCCACTCATACAGGAACATGGGACACTAGACAGGTAATATAAAAGCATTGTGCAAATACGTTATGGCAAATTTATAAGTGGCTTTCAAATGCAATATTATGATAGATGTAGAAACAGTTTAATTTCTGGTGTCAGTATCTCTAAGTCTACTATATACTGGTAATCATTTAAACATTAAAGGGATCCTATCATCTGTAAATGTGTTTCTTTCAAAACGCATCAGTTAATAGTGCTACTCCAGCAGAACTCTGCTCTGAAATCCATTTCTTAAAAGAGCAAACTGATTTTTTTAAATTCAATTTTGAAATCGGACATGGGGCTAGACATATTGTCAATTTCCCAGCTGCCCCTGGTCATGTGACTTGTGCCTGCACTTTAGGAGAGAAATGCTTTCTGGCAGGCTGCTGTTCCTTCTCAATGTAAATGAATGTGTCTCAGTGGGACATAGGTTTTTACTATTGAGTGTTGTCCTTAGATCTACCAGGCAGCTGTTATCTTGTGTTAGGGAGCTGTTATCTGGTTACCTTCCCATTATTCTTTTGTTTGGCTGCTGGGGGGGGGAAGGGAGGGGGTGATATCACTCCAATTTGCAATACAGCAGTAATGAGTGATTGAAGTTTATCACAGCACAAGTCACATGACTTGGGGCAGCTGGAAAATTGACAATATGTCTAACCCCATGTCAGATTTAAAAATTAAATATAAAAAAAAAACTGTTGCTCTTTTGAGAAATGGATTTCAGTGCAGAATTCTGCTGGAGCAGCACTATTAACTGATTCATTTTGAAAAAATGTTTTTTACCATGACAGTATCCCTTTAAATAAACTCAGTAGGATTGTTTTGCCTCTTATAAGGATTAATTATATCTCAGTTGGGAACAAGTACAAGGTACTGTTTTATTACAGAGAAAAAGTAAATAATTTTTAAAAATGTGGATTATTTAATTATAATGGAGTTTGTGGGAGCTGGCGTTTCCATAAGGGGTGGTTCACCTATAAATTGAATTAGTATTATGCAGACAGTGGTATTCTGAGACAATTAGTGACTGGGCTTCATTTTTTATAACTTTGCAATGATTTAGACTTTTGTCCCTAGGCTTGGAAATTCAGCAGCTGGTTTCAGGTTTATTTACCCTACCAACTAGGCCATTGTTTGATTGAGACAGTGGTAGATAAACGGTAGACGGCCTGAGTAGAACTAAGTAGAGTAGAGCTAAAACAATTTTAGCTCAACTAGGCAATATGTTTTTTTTTTTTTTTGCCTGGGTTAGTGACTCCCATTTAAAAACAAAAAATAATAAAATGAAAACCAAGCATAAGACATATTGTAACATACTAAAAGTTGATTTAAAGGTGAACTACCCATTTAGAAATAGGTGTCTGCTATTACTCTGGAATTCTAGGAAAGCCCCTGCATTGTGGTTAAAATGTGTACTTTTGGAAATTGCATAAGTAAGGAAGACTCGAATCCCTGTAATTTACCTATAAATATGTTGCGACAAAATTGTCAATTCCAATCATGCGACTTTTTAGAATTGTCTCCACAAACCTCAACTTTATCGATTTGTTGCCTCGAGCATATGAAATCTCAATTTTTTTTCCCTGTAAAAAAAAAAAAAAAAAAAGTTCCCCCCTTTTTTTTAATAAATAGGCCCCTAAATGTCTACAAGAGATTAGTTTGAGGGTGGTGGTGAGATATTATAAAACTCAGTTGTTAGAAGTGGCTGAAGAGAAATGAAAAGGATGCTTCAGGCTAAATCAATTTGAATACCCTCTGGTCATTAAAAGTCCCCCATTTTATTGCTGAATAATTTTAAATAGATCATATTTGTTTTACTATAATGTTCTTGTTTGTTTGGTCTTTGCACAGAGGAATTTGACTTTATTTTAAAGTTAGAAGGAAGGAAGTGCTTGCTGAGGCAACACAAACCCTCCCCAACGTCACCTGAATGAACACCATTCCATTTTCTGTTGTACTGCATTGTATCTGTTGAGATTTGGTTTTTCTTTTTTGATAAATAGTACACTTTTGTATGAGTTAAATTCTAAATGCTTAATGATTTGTAAAGATAAGTGTATGTTGTTTTCCTCACATACCTATTTTCATACATCAAACCAGCATTGTTTATAGTGTATATAGATGGTCCAGTCAATACACAGTTAAATAAATATTTAAATTATGTATCATAGGGATATTCATAGAGGGAAGCCATATCTTTCATATGGTAACTGCACTCACTTCATTCATATGGGCTTACTGGGACTCATTTACCAACACTGGACAACTTTTTTATTATAATTGTAGCTGGATAAACAAAGCAAACAAGTGGTTGCTATGGATTACTGTCCATGCGAAAATACAGTATGTCAATTGTGAATGATCCCCATTAATTTCTCTCTAAAGACCCAAAGATAAAGTAGTACGCGACAAAGGTTTGTACAATATTTGGACCGTGTGTGGCGCGTTCCAACATTTTTCGTACCATGGCGATCGGTCATTTAGTCGATTGGACAGGTTAGAAGGTTTCTGTCCTTTAACGATATCTCTGGTATTGCCTATCCGACGATATCAACGGGTGACCGTCGCTACTATTTGTCAGACATAATTTTCTTGTGATTGCGGTCGGTCAAGTCATGGCCAGAACATCGGCTGCTTTGTTCTTTTTACTACTTTATTTAAACTGAATGGTTAGTGGTACATCGCTATGGACATAAGGATAAATCTGAACGTCTATGGCCAGCTTAAAGTGGACCTGTCCCCCAGACGCAAAAAAACGGTATAATAAAATTTTCAAATTAAACAAGAAATCGAATTGCTATATTTTATTAAAGCATTCATAGAGGTTTTAAACTCATTTAAAAATCTCAGCTGTCAATCAAATATTGTCTGCCCCTCCTCTATGGCTTAGGCATAGAGGTTGGGCAGTCAATTACTTTCACTTTCCATTCAGCACTTCCTAGATGTTGCTGCTCTTCACTCACTCTTTACCACATTCTCTTCATCGTTTAACCTTTTCGCTGCCAGACAATTTGGCTGATTTGGTACTTCTATTGCCAGACCGTTTTTGAACATTTTGTACTCTTTCACTTTAAGAGCATTTCCTGGGGGGGTGTTTTAGTTTAACCAGGGAAACAATATATGTTTTTTTTCAGGACAACCTGAGCTTTCAAAATATGCTAGAATTTTTGTGTAATTCAACTTCTGTAAAAAAATATAGGCTTCAAAGTGCCTAATAAAATGAAAAAAATCAGGTTTCACATAGTACAATTACATATATCAGAAACATCATTCATTTTATGTACGAGAACACAGCAGATTTGGAAAGGTCTATGTCTCCTGAACGCAACAATACCAAATATATATAGTTTTATTGAGATTTCTCACTAATATAGATCAAAATCTACAAGCAGTACACTAGCAAATTTCCAAAGCACCGCTCCACAAAACGGCATACTTCTGATTTCAAGGCCAAACATTCCACTAACAGTAGGTTCACCCCAGAAAACAATATATTTTCAGAAAGTACACATTCCCCCGAATCTAAATTGGGTATGCATATCTTTCTACCCCAAAGCACCAAGCCGCAAATCTTTCCTAAATCTCCCAATTTTGGGGACATTTCCAAAAATCACCTCAAAACTTCCACCCTGCAGCATCTTATATCGAACATACTATTGGTTAACAAGACAAATGACCCCAAATATGAAAGCCTAGGGTCCGCTGAACAGTTTGATGCCCAATATGTATAGGTGTGGCATATAGGGGCCTCAAAAGGAAGACCCCCATTTAGTCTATTATTTCAGGTGCTGCAAAATCAACACATTTACATCATTTTGGGGTGGGCAAAGGTAGGAAACAGTACGTTCACCCCAGAAAACTATATATTTTCAGAAAGTACACATTCCCCCAAATCTAAATTGGGTATGCATGTCTTTCTACCCCAAAGCACCAAGCTGCAAATCTTTCCTAAATTTGCCAATTTTGGGGACATTACCAAAAATCACCTCAAAACTTCCACCCTGCAGCATGTTATATCGAACATACTATTGGTTAACAAGACAAATGACCCCAAATATGAAAGCCTAGGGTCCGCTGAACAGTTTGATGCCCAATATATATAGGTGTACCTAAGCACGTGGCATATAGGGGCCTCAAAAGGAAGACCCCCCATTTGGTCTGTCATTTCAGGTGCTGCAAAATCAACACATTTACATCATTTTGGGGTGGGCAAAGGTAGGAAACAGTACGTTCACCCGAGAAAACTATATATTTTCACAAAGTACACATTCCCCCGAATCTAAATTGGGTATGCATGTCTTTCTACCCCAAAGCACCAAGCTGCAAATCTTTCCTAAATTTGCCAATTTTGGGGACATTTCCAAAAATCACCTCAAAACTTCCACCCTGCAGCATCTTATATCGAACATACTATTGGTTAACAAGACAAATGACCCCAAATATGAAAGCCTAGGGTCCGCTGAACAGTTTGATGCCCAATATTTATAGGTGTACCTAAGCACGTGGCATATAGGGCCCTCAAAAGGAAGACCCCCCATTTGGTCTGTCATTTCAGGTGCTGCAAAATCAACACATTTACATCATTTTGGGGTGGGCAAAGGTAGGAAACAGTAAGTTCACCCCAGAAAACTATATATTTTCAGAAAGTACACATTCCCCCGAATCTAAATTGGGTATGCATGTCTTTCTACCCCAAAGCACCAAGCTGCAAATCTTTCCTAAATTTGCCAATTTTGGGGACATTTCCAAAAATCACCTCAAAACTTCCACCCTGCAGCATCTTATATCGAACATACTATTGGTTAACAAGACAAATGACCCCAAATATGAAAGCCTAGGGTCCGCTGAACAGTTTGATGCCCAATATGTATAGGTGTACCTAAGCACGTGGCATATAGGGCCTCAAAAAGAAGACCCTCCATTTGGTCTGTCATTTCAGGTGCTGCAAAATCAAGACATTTACATCATTTTGGGGTGGGCAAAGGTAGGAAACAGTACGTTCACCCCAGAAAACTATATATTTTCAGAAAGTACACATTCCCCCGAATCTAAATTGGGTATGCATGTCTTTCTAACCCAAAGCACCAAGCCGCAAATCTTTCCTAAATTTGCCAATTTTGGGGACATTTCCAAAAATCACTTCAAAACTTCCACCCTGCAGCATCTTATATCGAACATACTATTGGTTAACAAGACAAATGACCCCAAATATGAAAGCCTAGGGTCCGCTGAACAGTTTGATGCCCAATATGTATAGGTGTACCTAAGCACGTGGCATATAGGGGCCTCAAATGAAGACCCCCCCATTTGGTCTATCATTTCAGGTGCTGCAAAATCAAAACATTTACATCATTTTGGGGTGGGCAAAGGTAGAAAAAAGTACGTTCACCCCAGAAAATCATATATTTTCAGAAAGTACACATTCCCCCGAATCTAAATTGGGTATGCATGTCTTTCTACCCCAAAGCACCAAGCCGCAAATCTTTCCTAAATTTGCCAATTTTGGGGACATTTCCAAAAATCACCTCAAAACTTCCACCCTGCAGCATCTTATATCGAACATACTATTGGTTAACAAGACAAATGACCCCAAATATGAAAGCCTAGGGTCCGCTGAACAGTTTGATGCCCAATATGTATAGGTCTACCTAAGCACGTGGCATATAGGGCCTCAAAAGGAAGACCCTCCATTTGGTCTGTCATTTCAGGTGCTGCAAAATCAAGACATTTACATCATTTTGGGGTGGGCAAAGGTAGGAAACAGTACGTTCACCCCAGAAAACTATATATTTTCAGAAAGTACACATTCCCCCGAATCTAAATTGGGTATGCATGTCTTTCTACCCCAAAGCACCAAGCTGCAAATCTTTCCTAAATTTGCCAATTTTGGGGACATTTCCAAAAATCACCTCAAAACTTCCACCCTGCAGCATCTTATATCGAACATACTATTGGTTAACAAGACAAATGACCCCAAATATGAAAGCCTAGGGTCCGCTGAACAGTTTGATGCCCAATATGTATAGGTGTACCTAAGCACATGGCATATAGGGGCCTCAAAAGGAAGACCCCCCATTTGGTCTATCATTTCAGGTGGTGCAAAATCAAAACATTTACATCATTTTGGGGTGGGCAAAGGTAGAAAAAAGTACGTTCACCCTAGAAAACCATATATTTTCAGAAAGTACACATTCCCCCGAATCTAAATTGGGTATGCATGTCTTTCTACCCCAAAGCACCAAGCCGCAAATCTTTCCTAAATTTGCCAATTTTGGGGACATTTCCAAAAATCACCTCAAAACTTCCACCTGCAGCACCTTATTTCATACATATTATTAGGTATCAAGATAAATCACCCCAAATATGAAAGCCTGGGGTCCTCTGAACAGTTTGATGCCCAATGTACATAGGATTATCGAAGTACATTGCATGTAAAGACCCCAGAATCTACCTTTTGCATACTTATTTGATGTCTTACATTTACACTAATTTCCAAACATTACCAGTTTTATATGGGATAAAAGCTACAAAAAGTTATGGTAACCCCTAAAAGCCATATATGTTTGGAAAGTACACATTCTGACGAATCTAAAATGGGTAATTATGTCTTTCTACTCCAAACTACCTTACTGCAAAGCTTTGATAAAGGCAGCGGTTTTTATGACATTTCTGAAAATTGTCTAAAAATATTGCAATTGGTCACATTTATCTCACCCAATTTGTAACATACAATTGTAAAACACCCTAAATATTGACGCCAAGGGTCTACTGAACAGTTTGATGCCCAATGTGCATAGATATACCAAAGCAGCTGGCATGTGCGGACCCCCAAAAAATTTGTGTATTTGAATTTTCTCCGCTGTCTTTTCGCCTTCTGTGAAGTATGACACGTGACTGTGTATTATTTGCCAAAAGACCCTCCTAACAGCACATAGACCCCCAAAACCATATATGTTTGGAAAGTACACATTCTGACGAATCTAAAATGGGTAATTATGTCTTTCTACTCCAAACTACCTTACTGCAAAGCTTCGATAAAGGCAGCGGTTTTTATGACATTTCTGAAAATTGTCTAAAAATATTGCAATTGGTCACATTTATCTCACCCAATTTGTAACATACAATTGTAAAACACCCTAAATATTGACGCCAAGGGTCTACTGAACAGTTTGATGCCCAATGTGCATAGATATACCAAAGCAGCTGGCATGTGCGGACCCCCAAAAAATTTGTGTATTTGAATTTTCTCCGCTGTCTTTTCGCCTTCTGTGAAGTATGACACGTGACTGTGTATTATTTGCCAAAAGACCCTCCTAACAGCACATAGACCCCCAAAACCATATATGTTTGGAAAGTACACATTCTGACGAATCTAAAATGGGTAATTATGTCTTTCTACTCCAAACTACCTTACTGCAAAGCTTCGATAAAGGCAGCGGTTTTTATGACATTTCTGAAAATTGTCTAAAAATATTGCAATTGGTCACATTTATCTCACCCAATTTGTAACATACAATTGTAAAACACCCTAAATATTGACGCCAAGGGTCTACTGAACAGTTTGATGCCCAATGTGCATAGATATACCAAAGCAGCTGGCATGTGCGGACCCCCAAAAAATTTGTGTATTTGAATTTTCTCCGCTGTCTTTTCGCCTTCTGTGAAGTATGACACGTGACTGTGTATTATTTGCCAAAAGACCCTCCTAACAGCACATAGATCCCCAAAACCATATATGTTTGGAAAGTACACATTCTGACGAATCTAAAATGGGTAATTATGTCTTTCTACTCCAAACTACCTTACTGCAAAGCTTCGATAAAGACAGCGGTTTTTATGACATTTCTGAAAATTGTCTAAAAATATTGCAATTGGTCACATTTATCTCACCCAATTTGTAACATACAATTGTAAAACACCCTAAATATTGACGCCAAGGGTCTACTGAACAGTTTGATGCCCAATGTGCATAGATATACCAAAGCAGCTGGCATGTGCGGACCCCCAAAAAATGTGTGTATTTGAATTTTCTCCGCTGTCTTTTCGCCTTCTGTGAAGAATGGCCCGTGACTGTGTATTATTTGCCAAAAGACCCTCCTAACAGCACATAGACCCCCAAAACCATATATGTTTGGAAAGTACACATTCTGACGAATCTAAAATGGGTAATTATGTCTTTCTACTCCAAACTACCTTACTGCAAAGCTTCGATAAAGGCAGTGGTTTTTATGACATTTCTGAAAATTGTCTAAAAATATTGCAATTGGTCGCATTTATCGCACCCAATTTCTTACATACCATTGTAAAACGCCCTAAATATTGACGCCAAGGGTCTACTGAACAGTTTGATGCCAAGTATGCATAGATATACCAAAACAACTGGCATGTGCAGACCCCCAAATAAAATGAGTGCATTTGAATTTTCTTCTGTGTCTTTTCACCTTCTGTGAAGAATGACCCGTGACTGTGTATTATTTGCCAAAAGACCCTCCTAACAGCACATAGACCCCCAAAACCATATATGTTTGGAAAGTACACATTCTGAAGAATCTAAAATGGGTAATTATGTCTTTCTACTCCAAACTGCCTTACTGTAAAGCTACGCTAAAGGCAGCGTTTGTTTTTACATTTCTGAAAATTGTCTAAAAATATTGCAATTGGCCGCATTTATCTCACCCAATTTCTTACAAACAATTGTAAAACATCCTAAATATTGATGCCAAGGGTCTACTGAACATTTTCATGCCCAATATGCATAGATATACCAAAGCAGCTGGCATGTGCGGACCCCCAAAAAAATTGTGTATTTGAATTTTCTCCGCTGTCTTTTTACCTTCTGTGAAGAATGACCCATGACTGCGTATTATTTGCCAAAAGACCCTCCTAACAGCACATAGACCCCCAAAACCATATATGTTTGGAAAGTACACATTCTGACGAATCTAAAATGGGTAATTATGTCTTTCTACTCCAAACTACCTTACTGTAAAGCTACGGTAAAGGCAGCGGTTTTTATGACATTTCTGAAAATTGTCGAAAAATATTGCAATTGGCCGCATTTATCTCACCTAATTTCTTATATAGAATTGTAAAACACCCTAAATATTGACGCCACGGGTCTACTGAACAGTTTGATGCCCAATATGCATAGGTATGCCAAAGCAGCTGGCATGTGCGGACCCCCAAATAAAATTAGTGCATTTGATTTGAATGGCCTGTGACAGCATATTGAGCCGCAATACCCTCCTAACAGCACATAGACCCCCAAAACCATATATTTTTAGAAAGTACACATTCTGTCGAATACAAAATAGGTAATTATGTCTTTCTACTCCAAACTATCGTACTGCAAAGTTACGCTAAGGCAGCGGTTTTTATGACATTTCTGAAAATTGTCTTTTCGCCTTCTGTGAACATAAAGCAGTGACTGTATATTGTGCCACAAGACCCCCTAACAGCACAAGACCCCCCCAAAAACATACATTTTTGTAAAGTACACATTCTGACATATACAAAATTGCAACAAAAAAAAAAAAGCCTGAAAAGAAAAAGAATAAAGCTAACTTAGTAAAATGTGTATTGTGTATTTGTACATGCATGTAATTAGTATGTAAATGTGTGTGTATAACTGTAAAATAAATGCTACTTACAGTTCTGATGTCCAGCAGGGTCCTGGGCAGCTAGGGGGGGTCCTAAAGCAGAGTACACGCAGCAGGAAGCAGCAGGCTGGCTGGAACAGGCAGAGGAGACGCACAAGGAGCAGACACGTGTCTGCATAACTGTAGACGGGTCCTGCGACGATCGCAGGACCCATGTGACCTCCCCCTGCTCGTTGCCTAGGGGGTGGGGAGAGTAACAGATCCCTCTGTCTGCTGAAGCGGCAATCGCCGCAAATGCAGAGAGGAGCAGAGGAGAGGAGAGGCAGCAGAAGCAGCAGACACGTGTCTGCATAACTGTAGACGGGTCCTGCGACGATCGTGTCGCAGGACCCACGTGACCTCCCCCTCCTCTCCCTCTGCTCGTTGCCTAGGGGGTGGGGAGACTATCTGAAGCCTCTGCTGAAGCGGCAATGGCCGCAGATGCAGAGGAGAGCCCTTTACAGCCAAGAACGTAGGTACTACGTGCTTGGCAGTTAGGGCTTTTCCCTGCAAGAACGTAGTACCTACGTTCTTGGCAGGTAAAAGGTTAATTGTGTAGCCAGGGTATAGAGATGGACATTGTGTCCCCCATTCTGGTGCACAAACAAGATTCTGAGATGATGCAAGGCTTGCCTTAATAACAGTGTCACAAAATGTCTCCTGCCTGCTTGCTATGATTATGAATTCCCAGACTGAAGGAAACATGACTCAAATTATTTATATAGTGTAATTAAAGTTAATTTTGCTTGACTAATGTGATAAAATAGGATTTTGAATAATTTTTTTGGGTGAAGGGCCCCCTTTAAGTATTTTAATTGCAGATCAGTCTATCTCAGGAAGACGTGTGGGAGTCTAAAAAGTTTTTTGATTAGTCAATCAGTAGGGCTCATGTAAGGAGACCATATATAAGTGTTCTCAATAATTTGACATCCATTGTATGGATTTCTACTGGAAAACAATTAGGGAATATTTATCGAAAAGTGACGTTAGAGATTGCCACAGTCCACTAGAGTGAAATCCCGCCACTCTCCATTCATTTCTATGACATTTTAAAGGCATATTTATCAAAGGGTGAACTTTCTCTTTAACCCATTGATTAATACTCTTTCAAAAATTGCATATAAATGAATGGAGAGTGGCAGAATTTAACTCTAATGGACCGTGGCAATCTCTAACTTCACTTCTTGATAAATATGCCCCAATGTGTTTATTAATAATACAAATTTGGGTTTACAGTTAATGAGATGGGTTATCCTTTATTCTTTTACTAACACCAGTATTTAGAACAACCTTCTGCTTAACAATATCAAAGTATATGGACATTTAGCTTTTAAAAACGTATAATGTTTCTTGTACAGTGCTGTAGAATATGTTGCTGCTTTATAAACATATGTTGTTAATAATGTGAATTAAGAGCAGCGTTGGAAAAACTAATGCTATTTGTGAATTTAATTGCTATTTGAAGCAGTCTGTCTGTGCTGTGCTATTTCCTGCTGGTTCTGACTATGGGTCAGATATATTAACATGCAAGCTAAATTTCACAAGTGCAGCCTCCAGAAGAAACAAATCAGAAATTAGTTGTTTAAAGTCTGCTACAAATTGAAGTAAAGCAAAACGGTGATTGACTGTTATTGGCAACTACAATTTTGCACCTATGTTAGTAAATCAGTAGTGTTAAGTGAAATTTTTCGCCAGACCAATGGGTGAAAAAAATTGCATTCACGTTTTTTTTTTTGCCGTTTCACGAATTTTCTTTTAGTGAAACAGGTCAGATTTGCCCATCACTATAAATCAGCCCTTGCATGTATTATTTAAGCAGCAGTAAACTATACTCCAGCCGAGACCTAATTTCGTTCTCAATTTGCCTACTTTTTAAAGTATGTTAATCGCAGAGCATATGACACACCTAGACAGAAGAAATAAGAAACTGCTGGTTGCTCTAAGGGTAGAACTACATAGATAACTTCTATGGGTTTTCAGTGGATCCGACGCGCTGCGCCAAAACGCAAGAGTCAAATTGGATGCGACAGAGAATAAGGTAAGCAATAGCAATGTCAGATGGTGTTGCATCATTCATCTGCAGCATGCGGTGTCTGCATCAGACAGTCGTGTTGTATGAACGATGCGACACCATCCAACATTGCTTTTGCTTACCTTATTCTCCATCGCATCCAATTTGACGCCTATGTTTTGGCGCAGTTCAAATGAAAGGCCTTTGTAAACAGTGTTACAGTTATACATCTTCAAACATCTTATTTTCTGTAAAACCATAGGCTTTTAAGACTAATGTAGAATGGATGTGTAAAAATATTTAATGACTAAGAAACTAGTTTAGTCGTTTACTGAGAATATTTTTTAATCTGATACTAATAAAACCAACATAAATCTGACATTTAAAACACATACACATGAAAAACACTGCAGCTGGAATGGTAATGTCAAGTTCCGCTTATCACTAAATTATGTAAAATGATTTGAGTTTTATGCACTACTAACATGCAGTGCTTCATAAAACGATGCAGGCACTGCTCCAGAGAGCAAACACTTTAGCATGATATAAGGAGGCACACTTTTTTAAAGTGTGGACCACTTAATAAATAATTAATATTTTTTTATTTATGATGGTGGGTTTGGTTGCTTTTGACTATTAAAAATCAGAGTAAGTGGAAAAATGAAAGTGCTAATTTCTTTATCTGAACCCACCCATTTCACATTGACATGTACAGGTATGGGACCTGTTATCCAGAATGGTCGGGACCTGGGGTTTTCCGGGTAACGGATCTTTCCATAATTTGGATCTTCATACCTTAAGTCTCCTATAAAATTATGTAAACATTAACTAAACCCAATAGGCTGGTTTTGCTTCCAACAAGGATTAATTATATCTTAGTTTGGATCAAGTACAAGGTACTGTTTATTATTATTAAGAAAAAGGAAATATTTTTTTATAATTTGGATTAAATGGAGTCTAAGGGAGATGGCCTTTCCGTAATTCATCGGTTTCGGGATAATGGATCCCATACCTGTATACATTTTTTAAATTGTATATTGGTGCAGGATACAGAATTTAAATAATGTGGAATTTTAAAATATCCATTTGATCACTCATATTTTCAATGGTGAAGAAAAGAAGGCTGATTCAATATTATTCACAGAAAACTGAAGCCAAATTGTAATTCTAGGGTGAATTTTATCAGTAAAGTACATCTAAGGCGTCTGCTGGTCAGAACCAACAGAAAACTAAGTGGTGGTATGCAGTAGCTGTAACCAACTTCCAGGCTGGACAGTTAATTGCCAGAACCACTAGGGCATCTTAGTGAGATATAAGTAGGGATGCACCGAATCCACTTTTTTGGATTCGGCCGAACCCCCGAATCCTTCACGAAAGATTTGGCCGAATACCGAACCCGAACCCTAATTTGCATATGCAAATTAGGGGTGGGAAGGGGAAAACATTTTTTACTTCCTTGTTTTCTGACAAAAAGTCACGCAATTTCCCTCCCGCCCCTTATTTGCATATGCAAATTAGGATTCGGATTCGGTTCAGCCAGGCAGAAGGATTTGGCCGAATCCGAATCCTGCTGAAAAAGGCCGAATCCTGGCCGAATCCCGAACCGAATCCTGGATTCGGTGCATCCCTAGATATAAGAGTAAGTTCAAAAGAATAAGCTATTAGAAATAGATGATCTGGTCCTTTACACCCCCCAATATGCCATCGATACCAGACCTGCATTAAAAAATGAAATTTTGATTGTGGTTCTCAAATATTAGGTTTTATGGAATGATTCTGAATATTAATGGAAACAGCATTTTGCAGCAATTTTTAAGAATTTTATATAGTATTTTTAAGGAAATGATCTTATGAAATCTAACAATGAAGAGGTTATACCCCAGATGTGGTCAGAACCAAGTAAAATGGGCAGAACAGGCATAGAAAGGTGCTTTCCTAGCACTTTTAAAACAGAAGCTAAGAATTAGAGGGCATGTCTCATTTGTAAAAATGATGACTTAAAATACTGTTATTTGTTGCTCTCCCAACTGAACATTTCTGATAACCTTGGGTTTCCAATGGCTCATAAGCCAAAAACTAATAAGGCAATGAGAGCATAGAATATAAACTAAAATGTGAAAGGACAAATACTCCACTTCCTGTCCCCCATTTTGCTGAATGTAAAATAGCAGCCCAAAGAGAGGATTTGCCTTGCTTGCTATGAGAGGCTGGTCTCATCCCTTTGCCAGCAATGACCCATTGATAGTCTGTGCCAAGATGTTAGCACTGGGGTGTGATAGTGGAATAGGAGAGGTCCAGTCATATCTGATCAGTGAGACCTGGCAGTTTCAGAACAAGATGTCACTCATGCTCTTGTTCAAGTGCAGCAGCTCCGCTGTGTTGTGGTCTGGTCTCTGGGTGACTTGTTCCCTCAAATCGCTGAGAGGCAATGGCTGCTTGGTGGGACATACTCTTTCTTACAATGTCACCTTTTCGCCATAACACAATCTCCTAAAATGACAAGAGTTGGAAATTGTCACAAACATAAATTATGACCATGTTCTTATTGTCATATGTATTAAGAAATGGACAAAAAAATGATAAATCTTACTTTTTAATTCTACACATCACTGGCGTGGCTGTCTACTTGCTAAAGAACAAACATTTTCCATTTGTTATCTCAACTCAGTCTCAGTGTCTCTTCTACATTTAAGAAAAGGTGGCTAATAGGGGGTCTACCTCAGGGAAACATGGACGTGACTGTTGTGCAGGTCTGTCCATCAACACAACTTGGTATGCCACAGGGACCCAATATTCAAAAAGCTCAGTTTATAGTGCTGTATATGACTGGCATTGCTTTAATAGTGTTTGAATATTTAGTAGAGGTTTCCTTAAATGCCAGTTTATGATTTTTTATAAATACACACAAGAATTCGCGAGTAGCTCAGGGAAATAAGCACATAGCAAAAAATGATAATATAGTGCAATATTTTATACAGCTCAATATTGTACTTAGACAACTCCAACTAATAAATAGTGAATAAAGTACCCCCTCTTGTAAAATATAAGGATATTATAAGTTACCGAGGAGTTTCATGACCATATAAAAACACGAGGCCGAAGGCCAAGTGTTTTTATACAGGTCATGGAACTCCGAGGTAACTTATAATATCCTTATATTTTACAAGAGGGGGTACTTTATTTATTATAATACACAAATTTCAGCGAGTCATGTGACAGAAATGACATCAGAACTCACCGTTTATAACTGATGACATCAGAACTCACAAATATTACCGGGCCAAAAACTCAATTCGAACTCAACTCGAATTCGAATCCAATAAACTCAAATCGAGTTTTTTCTCCGAAAAAAAACTTGAATGTCAGGAAAGCTAGTAACAGATCAAACTTGAATGTCAGGAAAGCTAGTAACAGTTCCTTGGACCTCTGCCATTAACTTATACATAAAATCGGCAGGTTTTTGGTGGCGAATAGTCGAATTTGAAGTTTAAAGGGCCAGAGTTTGATAAATCTCGAAATTTAATTAGAGTTTGGATTACTCACAATTCGAATGAGAGTTTTGACCATAAAAAAAATGTGAACATTTTAAATTACAATTTGACCCTTAATAAATCTGCCCCATAGTGTATAGGTTCTTTAGGCACACAATTTTAAATTCACCACGTGTTGGACTTGGGTGGGTACTTACAAACCCACCCGAGTCCAACACGTGGTGAATTTAAAATAGTGTGCCTAAAGAACCTATACAATATGGGTTGTAGAAGGGTGTGAGATGCCAGTATTTGGAGTTGTGTAAATACAATACTGTTGAATAAAATATGACCCTATACTATCCTTTTTGCTATGTGTTTATTTCCCTGAGTTTTAAGTGCTGACTCATACTTACAGTTAGGTCCATAAATATTTGGACAGAGACAATTTCAATTGAGCATGCATTTCACTTGTTGAAGACTAAACTTTGGACAGAAAGGTCCACAAACAAAGAGCAACTGAAAGCCGCTGCAGTAAAGGCCTGGAAGAGCATTTAAAAGGAGGAAACCCAGAATCTGGTGATGTCCATGAGTTCAAGACTTCAGGCTGTCATTGCCAGCGAAGGGTTTTCAACCAAGTATTAGAAATGAACATTTTATTTTCAGTTTTTTAATTTGTCCAATTACTTCTGAGCCCCTGAAATGAAGTGATTGTGTTAAAAAAAATGCTTTAGTTCCTCACATTTTTATGCAATCTTTATGTTCAACCCACTGAATTAAATTAGAAATACCGTATATACTCGTGTATAAGCCGACCCGTGTATAAGCCGAGGTACCTAATTTTACCTACAAAAACTGGGAAAACTTATTGACTCGCGTATAAGCCTAGACACAACTACAGCCATCTCCCAGCAGCGCACATTCTGCCAAAGCGACCCCCCCAGCGATCAACCGGACTTCTTTGCAAAGCTGATGGTGACAGAGAATTGCCAAACGGATTTCTGTGTGCATTGTCCCACTGTCCCACTACCATGTGCAGAGGGTGCTGTTTGATATTGCCATCACTGTTAATCTTTTATATAACCAACAGAGGGCGCTGTGTGATATTGCAGTCACTGTTATTCTTTCATACAACCAACAGATGGCGCTGTGTGATATTGCAGTCACTGTTAATCTTTCATATAACCAACAGAGGGCGCTGTGTGATATTGCAGTCCCGGTTATTCTTTTATACAACCAACAGATGGCACTGTGTGATATTGCAGTCCCTGTTATTCTTTCATACAACCAACAGATGGTGCTGTGTGATATTGCAGTCCCTGTTATTCTTTCATACAACCAACAGATGGTGCTGTGTGATATTGCAGTCTCTGTTATTCTTTCATACAACCAACAGATGGCACTGTGTGATATTGCAGTCTCTGTTATTCTTTCATACAACCAACAGATGGCGCTGTGTGATATTGCAGTCACTGTTAATCTTTCATATAACCAACAGAGGGCGCACTGTTATTCTTTCATATAACCAACAGAGGGCATTGTGGGATATTGCAGTCTCTCCCCAAGTGAACTGTTGGTATAGGAATGATTAAAAGTGACTGCAATCGCGGGTATATTCTGTCCAAATATTTATGGACCAACCGTATCTTGAATCATATGGACTTCATACTAGAGGGAAAATTAGTTTTAAGAGTCAGATAAATGGGAAATTCTAGAGACTTTGGACAACCTGTTTTAAAAGATTTTTTTTTATATAAACGAATATACTAATATTTGAATAGATTTGAATTCACTTGAAAAAGCAGCATTTACATTTTACAAATAAATGCTCATCTGTAAGAAATAACTGCTATAAGCAACTAATTAAGCAGTTTATGAAGTGAAGCCCAAATTACATGCCACATATTCAACTACCTGAAAAGAAAATAGTGGCATGCATCATGGATATTTCCTTAAAGCACAAAATGTGATCTGTAAAGAGACACAATATAATGTTTTATTTTGTTTGTTTCAGGAAAAAAAACACTACGTGGACCTAAATGTAGGTCTATATATTTATATATGTATGGTATTACTGACATGTTAAACTTACAGTAGTTCTACTAACCTGTTGTTTGAAATAACGCCTTTCCTCCTCATCTATCAGCACCAGGTTAAGGTAATAGCGCACACTAAACTTCTTATTGATATCCCTCATAGTTGGGGTAAGTTCATAACCAGCTAAGAATAGCCGGATAGGTATAGATTCCCCTGCAGAAAAAAAAATGGAGCACCAAGTCATCATAGAAATGAACCATGATTGAAGTGAATGTGATTTATTTCTTACTTGCTACTTTCACTCACCTCTTACAGGTGCGCCATCCATGATCTCATACTTGGCAATTGTGTCATTTTCGTGGTAAACATTTGGTCCTGTTCCTGTCGTTTCTCGCTTAATTATATCTATTTCCATGTGCTTAATCTTAATTCGTACAAGGAGGAAATAAATTTTTCCCACAATGACATCTTTGAGGTGATATCTGAAACAAATTTAGGGTGTTCAAGTGCCATCAAATTATGCATAAAAATTCCACACTTTAAGGGGAAGATATATCAAAATGTGAGATCAGGGGGCAGATTTATCAACGGTCAAATAGTAAATTCGAATTTCGAGTGTCAAAATTAACACATTCGAAGTTACGTTTATCACGCCTCGACCACGTACAAGTTAATGGCAGAGGTCCATTGAGCCATTTGGAGATGTTAATAGCCTTCCTTGACATGCAAGGTTTTTATTTTCGGGAGAAAAATTTTATTCATACAAAATCGAATTCGTATGGAATTTTAAGTATCTTATTTATCAATGGAGTTCACTATTTGATAAATATGCTTTTAAAAATCCCATAAGAATGAATAGAAAGTAAGTGAATTTTTCGATGGCAAGTTCTAAATTCTACCCCTGTGTTGTTATGAGTATGACAAAAAAAACTGCTTCATACATTTTAGAGCCCCTTAATGCTTTATCAGTTTTGAAGAAGACAGTAACAATAAATACCCCATTATACACACACTAAATCAGATCAGTGATTGTCTGACTTGCTATAAATTGACCCTATTATAAACAATAATTGGTCCTGCCAAAAGTCTTTTGTGAATACTGCTCTAGATCATAGTCTATAAAGTTAAAAAAACATGACAGGAGTACCATGAAAATCACAACTCGTTTCAAGCACTTAAATGAAATAGATTTTCCATACTAAAGGAATGAATTTTTCCCAAATCTAAACTGATCTATCATATTTAGCTAGGAGTAACAATTGGTTTAAGTGAAAAAGCAGCCCATTAAATATCAGTTTCCTACTGATACCTACTTGGACTTGTTGTACTCAAACTCAATGTGAAGACAATCCTCAATTCCAACTTCCATCTTGATCGAAGAATTCAGCTCAGGGTAAGTACTTAAGGTATAAACAACAATATCCATTTCCTTTGCAACATCATTAAGACGGCGATTGAGAGTTGCACGCAAGAAATATCTGAATAAGGTAACAAAGAATTGGTAAGCTCCAACCTATATATGGATTCTATGAATTATCACACATTGTTGCAAGAGTCAAACCATACAAAGTGAAAATAATATTATTTAAAGGGGTGCCCCACCTTTGCGTTCACTTTTGGTATGTTATATAATTGCATAATATATATTTATTTTTTTATAGTTTAATTATTAGTTATTTTCTTTTGAATCTTTCCAGCTTTCAAATGAAGGTCACTGTCCCCATCTAAAAACAAATGCTCTGTAAGGCTACAAATTTATTGTTATTTTTATTACTCCGCCCTCTCCCATTCCAGTCTCTCATTCAAATAAATGCATGATTGCTAGGCTAATTTGGATCCTAGCAACCCGATTGCTGAAATTGCTAACTGGAGAGTTGCTCAATAATAACTAAATCCAAAAACCACAAATGATAAAAATTTTTAAAAAAACTCAAAATATTACACTCTACATCATACTAAAAGTTAACTCTAAGGTGAACAACCCCTTTAAAAGGAACAGAAACATCAAAAAATTAAATTGTTTTGAAGTAATAAAAATATATTTTATCCTGCACTGGTAAAACTGCTGTGTTTGCTTCAGAAACACTACTATTGTTATATATATATATATATATATATATATATATATATATATATATATATATATATATATATATATATATATATATATATATATATATATATATATATATATACGCTGCAATGGAGGCAGCCAGTGAGAAAAGGTTCAGGTTACAGCAGATAAGCTCTGTAGAACATAATGGGGTTATCTACTATTTAATCTGTGCCATATAGCCTTTTTTCAATTTCCACCATTAGCTACACAGCAGCATTCTGGTTTACACTGTCCAGGACTCTTGCACTTACCGAGTGAGACACTGGAGGCTCTTGGGGCTGGTTGTTGTTGTTCCTGTATATCTGCCTGTTCCCAGTATGTCTCCTCCCTGTTCTCCATCCACTTCGTTTCCTTCATGTGTCTCCCATTCCTAATCATCATCCCTTTATAAATCCAGCCCTGAGCAAGTCATTGAATGTATTTTGTTTGTTCCTGGATAACCTTTGTTCCTTGCTGCTGAAATCCTAGTCCCAGTATTCTTGTTCCTGTGATCTTGTTCCAGCATTCCTTGCCCTCCTGATTTCCTGGTAATGACTTTGTCTTGAACTTGTATTTGATTTTTGGCCTGTTCCTGTTATCATCTGTTGCCATTAAACCTGCAATTCACTATGTAATCTCGAATTGTTTATGGCTATCCCCCTGGGCTTCCAACATACCCACATTCAAGTGAGAGACTAACTCCAGTTACAGCGGCTTCCTGCTGTGAACGTTACACATGTTTGTATGAACTACAGTAGTGTTTCTGAAGCAGACAGATCTGTTTGACCAGTGCAGGGCAACACTACATGATATTTTCATTACTTTAAAACGCTTTAATTTTTTGGTGTTACTGTTTAAGTCTGCAGTTGTACATGAGCAAATGGTAAGCCAGTCAAATACAAAACTACATTTTGCATTTATTTATACAAATTGTAATTGACTGCAGTGATATCCACTTTCCATATACTTTTTCATGTATAAGTTTCTGGTTGCTTATGACTTTGAATAGAACACCCAAACAAGGACTGGGTAGAGGACTTGCAGCAAAGGAAACAGGTTTAGCTATTAGTCCCCCGCTGGTGTTATAATACAGGTTTTGCAGAAACAACCTTGTATTTTTGCACTTAGCCATTAAAATATATGATAATCATGGCACTTTACCATACAGACATATCTGCAAAGTAAGCTTTTAACACTTCTGTTTCATTGTCTATACACTGCAAAAAAGGAATCTCAAAAATACAAAAAATGTTTTTTCAGTTCTAAGTGTATGATTATAGTTCATAGGTGGCAGTAGAGATATGTGAAACGTCATGATCCTTGTAATTGGAATGACAGACCATCCAGGACACTATCAATTTTGTAAGAATTCTGATAATTGATTATCCTCCTTTTTTGCAGTATACAGACAATGATGCACATGCATAGTTTTCTCTTTGAAAAGGATGAGTCTTTTAAGTGATCTGCATCTTTCTTGTATCTTCCACAGAATTCCAAGGAGTTTTTTTATGTACCTCTCAAAACATATTAAGAACTTGAAGCAATACTGACACTTTCCTATAAAAATCATAGGAATGTGTCAGTATCAAGTAGTTGCTGCACCCGGGGCTGGGGGTGACTTTGAGGGGGCTTTCAGGGAAAATATTCCAGGTGCAACAACTACTTGATACTGACACATTCCTATGATTTTTATAGGAACGTGTCAGTATCGCTTTAAGATACAGATGGGCACAAAAGGGTCACAATTAGTTAGCATACCTTAATTTAACATTCTGACCAGTATATGATTCATAGGGCTTTTCCACATGGGTGAATTCAAAGTCAAAGTTCTGAGACTGAGAAAGCTCTCCAGGTCGAGCCAAATCCTTCACCAAAGATACAAACTCATGATGATTTCCACGATCATAATACAATTCTGAAATAGAAATCATGGTTCATGATTATAATTCTAAGGCATATGTAATACGTGAAAGAAGAACCCAACCTGAAGGTTAATTAGATTCATAGAGTGATTCAAAGAATACACAGGGTCACTAATACAAGATACAGTTGTGTTTAGAACAATAGCAGTAGATTTAAAAAAGTGAATAAAGCTCAAAATCCTTAAAATACCGTATATACTCGTGTATAAGCCGACCCGTGTATAAGCCGAGGTACCTAATTTACCTAAGAAAACTGGAAAAATTTATTGACTCGTGTATAAGCCTAGGGGCTGATTGAAAATCAATCTGTACCTGCACCCACTGAATAACAATGAAAGGTAGGCCTGCCCACAGTTTAAAAAAAAAAAAATTGTAAGCACACCAGTCACAGTAAAATAACTTATAACTCAACCAAGGGCAGAGAGATGGAGAGATGCAGCAACTACATACGAGGCTCCTTCTGCGGCCCCAACAGTGTGCAGGACACATGTAAATGTTTACAGTCCGCAGCAAGAGCTTTGAAATTCCTCTGCTTATTTTGGTCACAAACTCTTCTAGGAGAATATGGCCTGGATGGGGGAAGGGGGTCCAATAATCCCATTATTATAAATAAGCCCCTGTTTAGCAGTTGGTGCTGCCATGCTGGTTCCTGTAGGGAGAAGATAATCCATATAGAATACAGGGCTAGCAGTGGGTGCTGGGAAATAACACAACACTTTATACAAAAGGGCCCTGGTCCTGCTACCTCCATGCCTGAATATGGTCAGGACTCTGTGACTGACTGTCATGATCGCCGCCCGGAGCAGGTCCAGGAGCTCCGGGCGGCGCGTCCTTCCCTGCCGGCGTCGCTCCCAAAATGGCGGCGCCCATGGCCGCCACGTGAAGGGAAGGACGCGCCGCCAGGAGCTCCTGGACCTGCTCCGGGCGGCGATCGTGACAGTCAGTCACAGAGTCCTGATGCGCTATGGGAGAGGGAGGTGTGTTGGGGCCGCAGAAGGAGCCTCGTATCCGGTGAGGGATTGGCTACAGTATCCGGTGAGGGATTGGCTACAGTATGTGCGTATGACCCGCGTATAAGCCGAGGTCGAGTTTTTCAGCACATTTTGGGTGCTGAAAAACTCGGCTTATACGCGAGTATATACGGTAGCTTATTTCCATACACGCAAATTCACTGTACATTCTATTCCAAATCAAAACATGAAGAAAAATGTATCAGAAAGTAAAGAAAAGGTAATATTAGGCTGTTTCAAAATGGAACATTCTGCATTCTTCTTTACAAACTCAAACATTCACTGTATAAACTGAATTTTTTTCAAGATTTTGCTTTGCTTTGAATCACTGAACTAATATTTAGATGTATAACCACTGTTTCTGAGAACTGCTGCACATCTGTGTTGCATGAAGTCGACCAACTTCTGGCACTTGTTACATTGCACAATAATTCTGCATTTCTTGGTTTTGCCTCAGAAACCACATTTTTGAGGTCACCCCGCAAGTTTTCTATTGGATTAAGGTCCAGGATTGGGCTGGCGACTCCATAAAGTCAATCTTGTTGGTCTGGAACCAAGATGTTGCTCGTATACTGGTGTGTTTGGGGTAATTGTCTTCTTGAAACACCCATTTCAATGGCATTTCCTCTTTGGCACAAAGCAACATGACCTAATGAAACTGATCCATGATCTCTGGTTTGTGATAAATAGGCCCAACACCAGTACAGTATGAGAAACATCCCCATATCATGATGCTTGTGCCACCATGCTTCACAGTGCAATGTGGCTTGAATTCAGTGTTTGGGGGTCATCCGACAACTGTGTGCGGCCCCTAGACCCAAAAAGAACAATCTTGCTTTCATCAGTCCACAAAATGTTGTGCCATTTCTCTTTAGGCCAGTCAATCTGTTCAAATTGTAACCTTGTAATCTCTTCAGCATGTCTTTTTTTCAACAATGGGACTTTGCGGGGGCTTCTTGCCGATAGCTTGGCTTTACAGAGGTGTCTACTAATTGCAACAGTACTCACAGGTAACTTTAGACCTTCTTTAATCTTCCTGGAGCTGATCATTGGCTGAGTCTGCCATTTTGGCTATACTTCTATCCATTCGAATGGTAGTTTTCTTCCACGTCTTGGTTGCCATTTTAAAACATTTAAGATCATTTTATCTGGACAGCCTATCATTTTCTGTACTTTATATGTTTTCTCCTCTCCAATCAACTTTTTATTCAAAGTACGCTATTCTTCCAAACAATGTCTGGAAAAACCCATTTTAGTCAAATGCATAACCAACATGCACAACATTTGCTCCCCTCTATCTTTAAATAAGGGCCGTAACCAACACCTTTTTTTTTCACAGATTGAATGATCTCGCTAATTGAACTCCACACTGCTGTTATTTGGAATAAGCTATTATTATTTTGAACAGGCCTTAAATAAGCATTCAATGACACAAAATCAGCAGCATGCATGTCATGACTGTTGGTTTGATTACTCTACTACACCTACTAGCAGTGCTGGAATTGGGGAGGGGTGCACAGGGATGCCATCCCTTCACTTCTTTATTTCTGTGAAATAGCATCCCCACAGTGGGTTTTGAATCCCGGGAACTGTCTTTTGCTACTCTCCACTTCTGCATGCAAATATAGTTATATATAATGAGGATTAACTTAGAGATGAGATTGCTGAGAGAGAAGTAGAAAAAATAGAGAAGTGTTGAACAGATAAAGAATGTGGAGGCATCAGAGAGGCTTATAGAGTAAAGGAAAGAAGAAGAAAACAGGGGAAACAAAAAAGAGAAAATGAAAATATTAAACAGCAGCAGAGAGAATGAGATCTATATGAAGTACTCTTGGGTAATATAGAATATGATGGGGTTGTGCTATGTTATGACACACAATACACAGAAAATGTGCCGTGTTTGCAGAAGCTGGATTGACAGCCAAGAAAAGTCATATGTACAATTTTCCTTTTGGGGTCCATACAGGTCACATACATAATCCTATGCATACTGGTCATCAAACTGTGCATTAGAAGTAAACAGCAAAATGGCTTTGCTTTAAAGTGGGTGAAACCAGAAAGTATAGGTACGCAAGGCTTTTTATAACAATGGCTTATGGTTGTGGGAGGGGCTTGTTTTAGCAAGCTGCACTATGCTCACCACACAGCATCGCTCCACTTTTTCCACTCTAATGTACAAATATACTTTATACCAAAAACAGTGATCAATCAGTATTATTCTGAACACAACTGTATATGCAAAAAGTGGTGCTTGAACCCAAGTATTCTGAAAACCTGTTCTATGAAGATTCTCAACAAGTCTATTTAATTTTATGTGCAATGCTTAGACCTCAAATCTACAAAAATTAAATATTAAAGAACATTAAATAATTTTTTTTTTTAAATTTCATCATTTAAAAGTCCAAAGTGCATATAATATATTTCAATGTACAGCTATACATTATTTATGGCTGAATCATTCATTTTCCAAGAAAGGGACATTTTACTTATACTTTATAAAATGTTTACCATGGTCCAGCACAAAATGTAGACTTGACGTTTTACTCAACAATAAAGTATCCGAAAAACTAATTAAACATGAAATAAATGCAATATAATTGTTTTGCCTCCAGTAAGGATTCATAATATCTTAGGATCAAGTACAAAGTACTGTTTTATTATTAAAAAAAAATTGTCAATGGTGGATGGCTTTCCCATAAATCTGTGCTTTCTAGATAATGGGTTTCTGGATAACGGATCCTATGCTGGTACAGGGAAAACCAGTAATGTTTATTTATGTGTAATCAGAGCATGGGGAACTATGCTGGTCTCATCCTCATTTAGTCATTTTTAAGTTTACAGATTTTTGTAATTTGTCATTTGCACTGCATCAATAAAAAGAAATGTTAGGATGAACCTATTCACGGATATATTTTACATCATCTTTTATAATGCAACCCATTGAAAAATCCCAAGATTATATTATATAGTACAGCACAAAGAGACTATGAAAATCAATGTCTTCAAACTTTACAGAATCATTTAAATAGTAACTAATCAGCCACCACAATAACTTGGTTAAACCATCAGGACTACTCATTTTCTCTGCATTTTAAATCCAATTCTACGGGATACAACTTCGATCTGAATCATTATATTATTATATGGCAAACATACAGAGCTGCCAGTATGATTAATAATAACAAAGTAAAAGTTATAAAATAACTTAGCAAGCAGCTATAAATGGGAGACTGTGCTGTTTATACCTTATCTGATGGCATTGTAATATTAGGTTGTATGCATTAGTATTAGTTTAGCTGTTATGTGCTGCCACCTAGTGGACCATTTTATGATAGCTGCCCACATGTTAATTAGACTTGTCATTCAAGGTTAAAGGAATTGTTCAGTGTAAAAATAAAAATTAGGTAAATAGATAGGCTGTGCAACATAAAAAATGTATCTAATATAGTTAGTTAGCCAAAAATGTAATGTATAAAGGCTGGAGTGATTTCATGTATAACAAGTCAGTCAGAACACTACTTCCTGCTTTTCAGCTCTCTTGGTTTACACTGACTGGTTACCCTGGTTACCAGGCAGTAACCAATCAGAGACTTGAGGGGGGGCCACATGGGTCATTTCTGTTGCTTTTGAATCTGAGCTGAATGCTGAGGATCAATTACAAACTCACTGAACAGAAATGTACCATGTGGCCCCCCTTCAAGTCGCTGACTAACTCAGCGTTTTAGAGCTGAAAAGCAGGAAGTTAGATTCTGGCTGTTTGATTAGACATCCAGTCACTCCAGCCTTTATACATTACATTTTTGGCTAACTAACTATATTAGAAACATTTTTTATTTTGCACAGCCTATCTATTTACACAGTTTTTTTTTCACACTGAACTGTTCCTTTAAGCCTTCCCACTAAAGTTCACAGGAAGTAGAGAGACTCCATTTTGAGCACACACAGACTGCTCACAAGCAGAGGGACAGAACTCCTTAAGATCCTTCACTTTTACACAGGCCCCTGGTTACATAACCGTCTGTAAGTAAGATGATATGTTTCCTGTATGTGTTTACATGTATGTATATGCTGTACAGGTTGTGATGCAATGTTATTATGTTTTACAGTTTTACAATATAAAAAGAAAAGTAATAAAATAAGAACCCATATAAGGATAAAGCATTCAAGTTTATTCAACTCACAGAGCATTCTGAGTATTCTTTGCTGAGTCTTATGTGGAATGTGTTAAGCTGGCTGGTTAACCTATATTACGCAAAGGCACAGTATAGTGTGGAAACAGTACAGAGACCATTAAATGATAAAATATCTAATTCATCTACTATGAAGTTTGTATTTAATTACATTTTCTTTTCTTAGTGTTTAACGGTTATCATGCCTATTTAGGCAGATGTTACCTTTTCAGCTCTGATGTGTGCTTAAGGAAAATGGTGAAGTTGGCACATGGAAAGGTATGTAAAAATGGAAACAGAAGGAAATGAAGTATAGGAAAGGAGAGAGCATAAAGACTAGGATAATAAATGCTAAGTTTGTTTATAAATGAAAAAGGCAGTACATAGTATTTTAAATAAATAAGCTTGTGTTAAAATGCAATGCATATGCATGGCTGTAACTTGCATGGGAACAGTTGCAGAAAGTGCCAAGTACAGGTCCATTTGCTCTTCTGGCCTACTAAATACTGGAGTGGGATGCGTTGTCTGGAAACCCATTATCTAGGAATTTCCAAATTACAGAAAGGCTGTCTCCCATAGACTTCATTTTATCCAAATAATCCAACTTTTTCAATGTAATAATAAAACACTAACTTATATTTGATCCAAACTAAGATATAATGAATCCTTATTGGAAGCAAAACCAGAATCAATATCTTTGCTGTGCAAGCTTTTGGGCTACTGTATACTAAAGTAGCTAAAAAAAAAAATCTTTCCTTACCTTATATGAGGATTATTTTTACATGTATATCACCAAGAGTTCAGTGCAAAATAAACACATTAAAAGTATAAAAGGAACGGAAATAGATTACACACCCTTAAGTATCCTGTATTTACAATACACATTTGTTAGATTTCTTTCCTAGGTTTAAATACAAAAAGGGAATCAATACATATTTATACCTCTTTATTGATCCCTTGAGTGTTCAGTGCAGTTTTGGGCCCCAGTTCTGTTAATGAGCTGGAGAGCATGCAGAGATGTGCATCTAAACTGGGATCTTAATGGGGAAGACACTCACCAAATGTAAACACTACCTGGGTGCCATGAACAAGTAACACAACTCAAGCAAATACCCAGCTTTTAGATTTGTGAAAAATAAAAAATATTTATTGCAGTGATCAACATTTTGGTCTACATCCTAGACCTTTATCAAGAATGTTGAGAAATACACTTCTAAAAATCATATATGAATGAATATAAACTGAAGTGAATTTTTCTGTGGTAAACTCTAATTTCACATTCTGATAATTCTGTCCCTAAGGGATCATTTGGATAGGTTGAATTTGATGGACTGTTATCTTTTTTTAATTTATTAAACAATATTGGAGATAGCCTTATATTCTTTTGTTCTCTAAAGCTGTAGATTATGGGGCCACTGATCAGCAGATGCCAATAAACTACTGGTCTGTGAGACTTCATGTTTGTTTTTTGTTACTCATCTTTCTGAATACCCAGGTCCCAAGAATTTTGCATTACAGATCCCATGCAATATATAATGTGCATGTAATGTGTTCTTCATACAGGTATGGAACCTGTTAACATGAATGCTTGGGACCTGATGTTTCTGGAAAAAGGTTTTTTCTGCAATTTGGATCTCCATACCTTAGGGCTCCTAAAAATTTATTTTAAACCAAATAGAATTGTTTTGCATCCGTTAAGCATTAATTATATCTTAGTTGTGCCAAAGTACAAACTACTACAAACGGAAAAGGAAACCTTGTTCAGAATTTTAATTATTTGATTAAAATTAAGTGGGAGATGGCCTTCCAGTAATTCTGAGCTCTGTAGACTTGTATCTGGATTTCACTCTTTTAAATGGATGGTTCACATTCCAAACACTTTTTTCAGTTCAGTTGTTTGAACTAAATTGAAGGGGTGGTTCACCTTCAGGTTAACTTTTACTATGTTATAGAATGGCCAATTCTAAGCAAATTTTCAATTGGTCTTTATTATTTATTTATTTTAGTTTTTTTTAATTATTTGCCCTCTTCTCCTGACTCTTTCTAGCTTTCAAAAGGGGGGTCACTGACTCCTCTAAAAACAAATCCTCTCTAAAGCTACACATTTATTGTTATTGCTACTTTTTATTACTAATCTTTCTGTTCCAACCCTCCACTATTAATATTTCATATTCTCATTCAAACCAATGCATGGTTGCTAGGGTAATTTGGACCCTAGCAACCAGATTTATGACACTGCAAACTGAAGAGCTGCTAAAAAAAAGCTAAATAACTCAAAACCCACAAATAAAAAATGAAAACCAATTGCAAATTGTCTCAGAATATCACTCTCTACATCATACTAAAAGTTAACTCAAAGGTGAACAACCCCTTTAACTGTGCTTCATAATTAAACACGGATGTTAAGTTAAAAGGGGTAACATGCTAAAACCACTCACGAAAAAATTTGGAAAGATTGCCTGGGTGCAATCCTTAAACTTAAACATGTAACATCCTCAAAAAGGAGCACTCACAGGTCTTACAACTCATCGAAAAAATGTAATAAAATGTGGGCACAGAAACTGACGTTTTGAATGAAGAAGCTTGCACTCTCAGGTCTTATCAAATCTCTTATCCCCACAGCTCTGGCCTAGTACAGTCGTGTGCGGTCTGGATGATCCATATTGAATACACTAAACTCTATGCCTTTATCTATAGATACCCGAATGAGATGGGTTGCTGGGAGCAGACTCTGTGACAACGGCTTTTTCTCCATGATGCTGAGCACAACTCCACCTACAGTCGGCTGGTCACATGACATAACACTGCAACCAGGACAGATGTGTATTGTATATGTTGCAACGTCTGAATGCAGCAGGGTAACCGAGTGAAATAGACATTACCACTAATATACTTTATTAAGCCTCTATCAACCACTTGAACACCCCAAACAGGGCACAGTAGCTGCCTCTTTACACTCCTTACAACCAGTGGAAACACACGCACGTGGGTTGCTAAGTGAAGGTTTCCTAACAACTCTGGTTGTCCAGCGATGCCTGCCTACACGCGAGTCACCACACGCAGTGCTACAACAGTAAACGGCAACTTGAGACGAAGCACCACATCGAGCGCAGTAACACTGACAGCGAGGCAGGCCGTATGGAGTTCGGTTATCGGCCGAGAACGCGGAGAGACACGGAGCCGCCATTACGCTCAATGGTGAACATTCTTCAGCAGGTGGGTAATCATTACAGACTACTTGCTTTCCATTTTTTACAACTAATGTAAATAAGCGCTTACCTGTTGGCTGACACTAAATGTTGATATAAGCCCTAAACGCCAAGCGCATAATATTATGAATTTCAGTCAGTAATTGATCATGTCCAGAGACTTACTTCTATGACATTTTTCTACATTGTTGCCAAGTCTAATGCTATGTTGACACAATTTCACTGTGACACAGTTTATACATGTCTGGATTCCTCTGCAGATATACATTTGTACTTGGTCCCCATTTTTTTTTGATTGGTTTGATCTTTTTTTGTTTTCTTTTTTGTTTTATGTTGATTTATTTCCCACACACACTGTGACGTCACTACCTTCATTTTCCCACCACTGGGGGTTTTAAAAGGTTGGTGCTTGTTTGTATTTTCACTTTGAGAAAGGTTTGAGTGTGAGCTGAAACGTTAGTCATTTTTGTTATCTAAATAAACACCTCTATATTATTTGTGCGCGCTTCTTCATTCTTCTACCTAATTTTTGGGCTTATTGCACCCAGGCAACTGTGACCGCTATACGAGTTGTGCCGGCTTCCAGACCGTTATATATATATATATATATATATATATATATATATATATATACACACACCATCATCATCATCATCATCATTCTACAAATAGTTTTAGCCTAAGGGCTCTTACAGACGAGCGTTTTTAGCTACGCTCTCCTGCGTTCCAGTTTCATGCATTCATCCACAGGGGAACGCAGCAGTAGACGCACTGAATTCTTTTCAATGGGGCTGTAGTCACACAGACGCATGTAAGCGCTGAACACAGGAAAAATGTGACATGCTGCGCCCAACCTGTGTTCGGCAATTACATGCGTCTGTGTGAGTACAGCCCAATTGAAAATAATTCAGTGCGTCTATTCCTGCACTCTACTGCGGCTGAACGCATGAAACTGGAACGCAGGGGAGCACAGATAAAAATGCTTGTCTGTAAGAGCCCTTAGAATTCTTAGAGTAACCACATGTGTGTTATTGAGCAATATTAGATTCAAATCTGTGAGGTGCATCCAGGTAACTCTGATCACAATCACCTGATGTTGCCACTCTGCCAACATTTTATGACTAATCATCTCTACACTATACCCATCCACAAGATTCTTACTAACAGAGGTGCTAGCTGCCTGTAACATCCAGCTACTGCTTTTATAATTATAGATTTATTTGCACTTGTCTACTAAATGCTATATGATGATCAGACACAGTTATAGCACTTGTGTATTGAGGTATTCATGACAACATTAATAAAAAAAAAAAAAAAAAAGAGGCCATCAGCAGAAGCATTAACGTCTGCACTCCTCCACACTTTTTGGCAGGCCTCTATAAGGAAGGGTTAGCTGTAATGGATAGTAGTGGGTATGTTAGACAATTCTAATTATTCAAATAATGGTAAATGTATAATGCACATACACACACACACACACACTGATGAAAGTGTATGGTATTATTTGAGATATTTTTTTTTGCAGGTGTGAATAAAAGCAGCAGAATAAAACGAGAGACTGCAGATATATGCTTCTAGTTTATATAGATACAATGTATGTCAAAAGCTTGTTATTAACCCTCTCTGCATAGATGGTATGCCCCAAGCCCCTGCCTAAAAAATTCCTATTAGCTATTCCCACTTTGGTAGCAAAGATCATTGCCCTCTGCTCACCGATTTGCCCAATGAACTCTATTTTCAGCCCCTGGTGCTCCAGCCTTTTGCCCGGGTTTCGAAGACCGACAGTGACTCGGCCGGACACGGTCTCCCCATCGTAGAACAGAAAGTACTTCTCTTTCTTGCCGTCCTCCGTTTTATGCTCCACCCGCCTGCGGCTCTCCCCGTCTGTCAGAGCAATGTCCAGCTCCGCGGCTGGCCCAAAGCCGAAGAAGCTCATAGCGAAGGCTCAGGCTCAGGCAGAGAAGGAACGCAGAGACCTCTTCGTAGCTGCTACTGCAGAGCGTGGAATGCAAGCAGAGACCTCGGGAAGATGACGGCTGGATATTCTAAGGTAATAATTCTGTAGCTCCTGGCCTCTGCTAGCTGGTACCCACGTAGAATACACAGCCGCAGAAAAGCAGCTGAGGAAACAGGCATACATTATACGCAAGCGCAAAATGTGACCTGCCAGAATCCAAGATGGCCCTGCCAATGCAGCACGCTGAAACTCACGTAAATCTCTAGTTGAACGAAACAGACTTTGATATGTGTACAACGTCAGACTTTTGCCATGTTGTTTATTGGCACCTGTCATTTTTTTGGCCCTTGTGTAGAATGTATGCCAGTAAGTAACATGGCGGCATGTGTTCCTAATTTCCCATCACATACCACACTCCATTTGTTGATTATTTTATTGACTCCTTGGCGTTTTGAGATGAAGTCACGAAATACTTCGCTATGATTGGTAGATTCGTTTTTAATGTCGGCGCTGGGCTAGTAACAGAGCGCCAGTAAGCAAGAAAGGTGAAAATAAGTTTTTGCGATGAGTGACAGAGAGGCTGTGCTGCTTGAAGCTCTGAGCCAATGCGGACTGAGGGGTCTGACTGAGCCAGGGCATGTACTGTAGCATGGCGCACCCTTGAATTGTTTAAAGGGTTCCTTCATCCACAACCTTTTTCGTGTGGCTTAATGAAAGCAAAATGCATTCATTAGCAACTTTCCAAAATGCGTTCGTTTAACATTTCCATGGATTAAAATTAGTTGTAAATATTGTGTTGTTAAATGTGTTAATCCTTGTCTGTTTCAAAAATCAGAAACTCCCAGTACTTTAAAGGAGACATTTTGTTTAAAAAATAAGAAGGTTAGATTAGTGTGTTATGCTCATTTAGAAGAATCGTGCTTAAAAAAATAATTTCAGGCTGATTTATGGAATATTAATGCAAAATCCCTAATAATCCCTCCCTTGTCTTCTGATTCCTGAATTCCCAGGCTGTGCAAGGGAGCCAGCTGCACACACTGCACTGTAGGAACCAATCAGCAGCTAACAGGACCTGACAGGAAACTGAAGCCTGTCTTTGCTTGTGTGACTGCAGGGCTGAGATTGGCTGCCCCCCCCCCCTCTTGTGCTATAGGGAGCTCTAATAAAGAGGCTATTTTTAAAGATCATAATTTTTTTTTAGCACCATGTAAGTGCAACACCATATATTAATCATAATTGCCTACAAACTTTAATCTGCTGCTTCCGCAACATTGTTACATATGTCACAATCGGGGGAGAATATCAACAGTCAGTAACTGCATTTACAAATACATTTAAACCAATTGGCATTTTTAATTATGAATTATGAAACAGGATGCGTTTGACTACTAAGGTGTTTTATTCATAAGCAAAGATAACACCGATCAAACCACTGTCCTGTGTGTGTAGTATATGACATAATTGGTCTGACCCAAACCATGTTAAAGGGGTTGTTTGCCTTCAAACTAACTTTTAGTATGACATAGAGAATGATCTTCTGAGACAATTTGCAATTGGTTTTCATTTTTTATTATTTGTGGTTTTTGAGTTATTTATCTTTTTAGTCAGCAGCTCTCCAGTTTGCAATTTCAGTAGTCTGTTTGCTAGGGTTCAAGTTACCCTTGCAACCATTCATTGATTTTAATAAGAGACTGAAATATGAATAGGAGAAGGCCTGAATAGAAAGAGGAGTAATAAGATGCCAGTGGTGTTAAAGTAGAAACAAACCCTTGCTACTAAAATCCCCTACCCTACATAGACCCCCCTCCAAGCTCCCCCCCAGCCTAGGTGGTACCTTTGCTAAATGCAAGTAAACCCTTGCTACTAAAATCCCCTACTGTACATAGACCCTCCTCCCTGCCCCCCCCCAGCCTTTTTTTTAGTAGCAAGGGTTTACTTCTCCTTTAAGCAATTTACATAAGGGCAGGTCTTCCAGTTTGAATGAAAACCCAATAGCTATGAAATTAGTGAGCTGTTGAAATGGTGTAAGTTTAATGGCAAAATAAATATTACCAGCACATCTGACTGGAAATCTTCTTGTAAGGACCCCATACATGAACAAATATTGGTCACTTTGGTTAAAGAATAGCCCAACTGGCAAGATTGTTTTTCTCCATTTTGATCACACAGGGAGATTAGTCACTGCAAACAACAAATTACTGTCCTGTTTCACAGCAGAGTTGGTTGAAAGTACTCCTCAAAGACCAGCATGACCTCTGTCCCTAATGTGATCAAGCCATTTTGGCCCTGGAATACCATAGGCCTCCTAGTTAACAACATCTCTTCTTGTCCTCACAACAGTGAACACCAACCAAAATCATATAGCAATCACAGCTGTAGAGAATTGTAGTTTATTAAAATGCTTTGATTTTCAATTGCTTAATCATAATATTCTTTCATTTGCTTTCAGCCTGAGTTACTGTTCAAAATCATGAAAAGTCTGCAAATTTTTTAATTGGTGTATATTGCAAAGTTGCTTGAAATTATATTTACTTTTCAAAAAGCTTAAGTTATGTTTTTATGGAGTTCCCCTTTAAGTACTGCTGGGCAATGTATTATTTGTCATTTTGATTGTTCAAGGGACATGTTATATTGAAATATTTGCATATAAAGAGCTTTATAGATTCCTTAACAAAAGTGAGGGTGAGGGCCATAAAAATGCTGTGGAGTAAGTTTCAGTAATGAAAATATGTTCTTGCAGAAAATGTATTTTATAATTGTTTTTTCTTTGTTCCTATAGAGTGTATGGTTCCTGTTCTCTGAAAACACTGGTGGCCTTGCCATAGGGTACTGTGGTAGACTTTGGGGGTTTTTGTTTGCCCGTACAGAGGATCCTTGCACTAAATGCTGCTGGACTCTACTTTCTGCTGCTGGAAATTCCAGGTAACCTATATACTGTGATTTGAGTGTTATTATTATCCTTTTATATAGAACAAACAGTGTTTTCCAATATATATATAGATAATGGTGTGTATGAGCCGCACACCCTAAATATAATCAAAACCTGGTTCCTCATGCATGAAGGTTATACACAAAGTACGAAATGATGGCACTCACAGGATTTTAAGAAAAAGCAGACAACGTCAAAAAAAAAAAAGGTTTATTCGTCCAACATTTCAGTCCCACACAGGAACCTTTTTTTCCTTGAGACCTAAACGTTGGACGTATAAACCTTTTTCTTTTTTTAACACCTGTTGTCTACTTTTGCTTAAAATCCTGTGAGTGCCATCATTTCGTACTTTGTGTGTGTATATGTATATATATATATATATATATATATATATATATATATATATTTATATATTTATTTATTTTTCAAATCATTCCCTGCCCTGTGGATTATTTCATTATTTGAACAAGGTCACACCGTGACCTTGTTCATTAAACATAAACAAGGGTTACAAATTACAGATGGGGTCCTTTTTTTCTCTCTAGGTACGGGCTAAGTGTTTTGTAAATATGGGAAGGAGAAGTAATGTTATTATCATATAAGCATGGCAGTGTCCGTGGCTGTAATGCATTTTGAGAGCTTACGTTTTAGATATCACCTTATTACTGTAAATAAGCATGTTGATTTCATGTGTGTTGATTTCATGTGAAACCTTCTCACTCAATTTGTTGTACAGACCTGGGTATCAGCTGTGCATAATAAAATATGGGCTATTTACATTATACAAGTGTAACATGCTTTTCTTGAAAAGGGGTTTCTATTCTCTAGATAGACTAATGCATTTTGCTTAAATGCTAAAACATTTTCTGCCATGTTTGTTAATGGAGCTTGGTTTGCCATTTTGTGAAACTGTACTTTTGTTTTTGTTTTTCCTACTAAACTAGTAATCCAGTGGCTCCATCTCTGCTAATGATTTACTGTAAACCACTTAAATCAGAAAACTAGAAGCTCGTCTGTCTACTGTGCAGAGCATAAGACAACTGGAAAGCTTGTTAAAGGGGAAAAAGGAATAAAAAGTATGTCACAAGGTGGTATTTTTCTCCCTGGCAGCACAATAAGCATAGTCTGTTTGCATCCCCTTTTTTCGTTTTAAGTGAAATAATATCCTTTTTGACTTTGCAAAACCAGAAAAATGGTTGTACTTATCTGGGAATGATGTAGCTATTTTTGACATTTTATAGATAATACTGAATCATAGGTCTTGTACTCCTAGTCATGGATATTGTTATTTTTGCCATATAGCCTTTTTTCAATTTCCGCCATTGCTACGCCATTGCAGCTTGTTTATATGAACTATAGTAGTGTTTCTGAAGCAAACACATCAGTTTTACCAGTGCAGGGCAACACTACGTGATATTTTCATTACTTTATTTAATTTCTTGGTGTTACTGATCCTTTAAAGGGGTGGTTCACCTTCAAACAACTAGTTGTTTTCAGATCACTAGACATATTGACTTTTTCCAATGACTTTTTATATTTTCTATGTGTGACCATTTTTTCTAATATTGAAGTGTAATTGTAATTTTTCACCTTCTGAAGCAGCTCTGGGAGGGGGGGGTAGCCGACCCTGTAAATCAGGGGTCCCCAACCACCAGGCCGGGCCGCCGAGCCCAGTGCGCAAAAACGCGTTGTGCACCAAAATTGGACGCTGGCGTGCCCAAATTTGCTGCCGATCCTGTCCTGACCCCAGCCGACCCCTCCCCAACCAATCCCTACCCCACTGATTTTTCACCTTCTAATATAGGACCTCCAAATGGGGATTTACCTTGATGTGGCTTTGTGTTTTTGTATGTTCTTGTACTAAGTAAATGACATGAAAACTTGGCCCAATGTTAAGAATTGTTCACAAACAACACTTTAATGTAAATAAATAGTTCATGTCAAGTCTGGCCCCAAAATTGCTCAGCATGAAATTACTTTATCATATAATATGATGGTTGATAGATACTCTTCGTAAAGACCAAAATGTGTTACCAACTGAACAACAGAACAAAAACAGATTTTTAAAATATATGCCTCTGCCCCAGGTATCTTCCTTGAAAATGTATATAAACTGTAATATATAGAAGATTGCTGAAAATAACAGTATACGGGTGTTTCATTTCTGTATTGGATACCACAACATATTGTTTTGTTTGTTTACAGACAGTGCGTCGCATTTTTCAGCGCTTACTCAGTGTCATCCTAATGATGAAAGGAGGAGAAGGTTCTAATTCAGCTCTTTTGGTCATCAATCCTTCTGCTATAAGTGCAAGAAATCAAGCTATAAGATTTATCAGATAAGGCCCACAGATTCTTAGTACATACAAATATAAGCTTAAGCCAGCAACAAGACCCCCTCTACCTTCTGGGTTCATCCAGTGCAGATGTGAATGATCCTCCTCTATCCCTCACCCTATCCTAAAATGTATAACGCTATACCAGGAGACCGAAAAGGGCTGTGCCAGAGAAATCCAGAAGACCTAGCAATTAACTGGCAGGATGCCCATGGCTCCTACTTAGGATTGCTGTTTATTTTAAGGTCTGTTCATGTGAGGATGTCTCAAAGTTTGAGGATCTTAGTCCGAATTTGCCACTAATGAAATGGGGGAGCCTGTGCAGACACATCAAACAGTGAATGTAGTCCTCAACAGTAGTAATTTCTGGATTAATCAAGATCTGATCCATCTGCAATCAAAGATTAATTTAAGGCATTTTTCTGGCCCACATGTGACCTTGTTCTGACTTGATCAAGTGTTACCAATTAGAACAGTGCTGTCCAACTTCTGTGGTACCGAGGGGCAACATTTTACTGTCCGATAATGGAAGTCAGTGTTGGTCACTCCCCTTTTAAACCACACCCATGTTACCACAAGAACTTTTAAGATCATATCCACATTTACGGTGGTAGGACACCAAAAAACCAAATGGTTGGTGCTCACTGCAGGGAAATCCCTCATCACTCATATGTGAAAAATTGAAGTTATGTTAAAAACATACCCTTAAATCCATATGCCTCATGCTCCCCTGTGGATAATACAACCACCCCCAACACATGATTAAACACCTTAGGGGCCCTTTACAACAATTTCCAAATGCTAACAAACCCCAAGAACAAACCCCTAACAGGCTCACATCCCACATGTAGTGTAGGGCAAGCAGAGAATGGCACACCCAAGCAGCACTGGGCAAGCAGAGAATGGCACACACAAGCAGCACTGGGCAAGCAGAGAATGGCACATACAAGCAGCACTGGGCAAGCAGAGAATGGCACACAAATGGAGGGAAGGCAGAACAGAGCAGGAGACAGGGAAAGCTATCACTCTAATATGTGTGAACAGGGGAACAATGTGGGCAGTTTCAGTCTGGGTCTCGGTTGTGAACAGTACAGGGTTTTAGGATATAAACAATAGAGGTGCCACAAGTGTGAACAATCTGAACAAGTCTGAATTTGAGGTTTAAACAATGCAGAGGCCAGTTAATCTCTGTAGTGATACCTTTTAAATCTTACATATGGTAAACAGACACATCATGTGGGGGGACACAGAAGGGTGCAGGCCACCAGTTGGACAGCCCTGAATTAGAAGATAAAATCTGCCTATGTATGGACAGCTTTAAGAGGCATATAGTGGTTTATTTTGGGAATATGCACCACTGCTCTGTACAATGACATTAGGACCATATATTTTTCTTGGTTTACTTTTATTTTAATTATTACAGATGTTTAGCCCTCTATCCGCCATATGTAATTAAAGGCCCATGTTTCGCCCAGGACAACAACCAATAAGAGGTAAATGCTATCTGCTGATGGGTTGCTATACTGTAGATCCCCAACCAGCAGCTCACAAGCAACATGTTGCTCACCTACGCCTCGTATGTTGCTCTCACTGGCCTCAAAAATGGTGCTTATTTTTTTAATTACAGGCTTGGAGGCAATTTTTGGTTGCATAAACTATAGAGCCTATCGTAGGCTGCCAGTCCATAAAAGGGCTACCAAATGGCTAATCACAGCCCTTATTTGGCACCCAGGGATTGTTTTTTCATGCTTTTGTTGCTCCACAACTCTATTTTACATTTTAATGTGGCTCACAGATAAAAAATGTTGGGGACCTCTGTAGATGATTAGACCTCTAGTAAACTGTACTTTTTGTTGCAAAGAATGCTCATAGAAGCTCAATCTAATCTACTTTGCCATGTATTAAACTGAATATGCTTGTTTAAATACAGTACTTTTAGGATGGTAAAAAACAAAAATTGTGTATAGTAGAAATGGTCCTTTTAACAAGTAAGGTATATTTGTAGATATAGCTTATGTGTTTGTGTGTATGTATGTGCATTGAGTTTCATTTGAGGGGGTTGACCTTGATGGACTTTGAGGGGTTTTTTTTATTTTTTTTCAACCCAATTTTAAGCAACTATGTTTACTTTTCTGTATAAACTGGATTATCAAACAATCCATCCAGTGTATTTTTCGTATGGGCTTTCTTTGAATATTTCTGTTTTTTGTACCGGTAATTGTTTCAGTTTCTTGGTGAATGAGCTGAAAGAAGGTGCAATCCCTGTGCTGAACATCCTACTGCAACACATTTGTGTCAAGGTATTATACATTTCATTAAGCTACTGTAAATATGACAACTCAAACACCTGGTCGATACCAATTTGTGAACACCACAGGTGAATAGTCAGTAACCTAAAATCTCAAGAAGACATGCCCCCCCCCTGGATAAAAATGCATTGGAATAGGCACATTTTGGGCTTCTTTTATGTTTATAGAATAGTATTTGATTTTTGCTTATTGCAGGCTGTATTTCTATAGAATTTAAAGGTATAGTGCGATATACATACTGATTGGCCACTAAAATTCACAACTATATTCACTAGTTGCCCCCCCCCCTCTTCAAAGTTGATGATTCTAGCACATTTTCTAGTTTACAGATAAAGCAGATTAAAGAGTAAATGATGCTCAGGCTTTGGTGAAACTCTGGTAAAAGCTTCCCAATGCAGAATATGTTATTTTCATAGAATGGTTGTACAAGTATTCTAAAAATTCCAAGGTAAGTCTTTCCTTCACTTTTCCAGTTGTTTGTCTTTGGAATATTTGCTCAAAACAATATCCACAATTCCATAATCAAAAAATGAACTGAAGCATGTTATTTAGACCTCTAGCAAACAGAGGGCGCTATAATTATGTATTGCTTTTTTCCAAATGCAGTCCTCTGTTCTCTTCAGGGTTTAACTGCTCTACATGTATCTATGCTTTTTTCTAATATGAGGTAGAGAGAGCAATGTTCATTAGTCAGATTACAGTGTGGTGACAGCCACACCTCTGTTTACTAGAATGTCACTTCTCACACTGTACTTGGTAATGCATGTATATAACAGATAATGTTTAGGTGAAAAAACACACTATCGGTCTATGACCCTTTTTCATAACTTAGTGTCAACAGAAGAATAACTTTGCCTATCTGTGCATGACTGAACTTTTTCTCAAAAAAGCTGTCCAGATGATTATTTGCAAGTCTAACATCTGCCTGCAAACCCTACAATTATAACTGGGATCAGCGCTGACTTTCTCTCTGCTCAGAGAGAGGGACAATACACATCAGCAGCAGGATATACACTTCTAAATTCTTGCACATAAGGGACTGTAATAAAGACCATCAGAAAGCATTTTTTCCCACAATAACCACTTGCTACTTTTTTTGTTTTATTAAATATTCTTATGAAATGCGTCTAATAAGTGCATGCCTAACTTTCCTTCCAATTATCAAATGCACTTCATTGCAGTTATTGTCAATCCCCAACAGCTAAACTTTAGCATGGTTTATGTAGGTTATCTACTTTAATATATTTTGGGATATTGTTTGATTGACCCTCGGCTACCAAAAAACAACACTATTCCTACACAACAATGAAATAAATGCATGAACCACAAACAAATAAAAGCATACTGCAAATTATCTTAGAATGCCTCTGTCTGCATCATACTTAATAATGATTTTAAGGTTTACTACCTTAGTAAACTTACTTAAAACAGAAAAGTCAAAAGGATTCTGGAAGTTCGCTCCTCCAACCGGTACCAATAGTAAAAATCTAAAACACTGTGAAACAGCGCTTCCTCAGGGAAGCTCAGGAAAAAGACAAAAAGATGAAAGAGAGAAAAAGATCCGAATATAGTGTAGTAGATTGTTAATTTTTTTTCCACCACCTTATTGTGTGAAATCTCAATACCCACTCCTTCATTCAACTGAACCCTAATGGCACTTGCTTTGTCACTTTAGACTCCCTCAAAGGCTCATACCATTCTAGCAGCGCGTATCCTGCTTTTCTCTTTATTTGGCATGATCTCTTCCAAAGAAACCATTAGGCGGGCGTTGGGAGAGTAGGAATTGAGGAGGTGTCTCTCTCTCGCTTCCTCAGGGAACAGAAACCAAACAGTGCACAAAATGGCGCTCAATATATTCACAGTAGGTTACCTACATTTCGCTACATAGCCATTGATCATATCCCCCCACTCAGGAGAGGGGGTGATAGATCCGAAATTTTGCTTCAGAGAGAGGTGTTCTGGATCAGGCACCGGCAGGGTTAAATGAGCACTGCTCTTTTTTATGTTTTTTGAACCAACTCTGAAGCTAACTAGGCAGGAAGCCAATTGCTATGTAATGTAGCTTTATATGTCACGGTTTAGAAATCGATACATTTTCAGATAAGGTTAAACTTTGACACATTCTTAGATAAGATAGTGTTATTTGAACAGTTTTGTTACTTTATTACCAAAAATGTAGCTTTAGGTAAAGTACCTGGCTGACGAAAGCACCAATATTGTCCATTGTCTGAAACGTTTTTTTATGGTAAACACAGTCCCTGAATGGGGGGTGGTGATCCAAATCACATGGGTCATTTTGGAGCACGTGGTGGGGTGAGTGTAATAGGTTTTACCTATTTATTCACAGAACATTTTTAATGCTGTATGTATGGTCTTGAAAAAAAAAAAAATATATATATATATATATATATATATATATATATATATATATATATATAAATAGTCCAGTATGTTCAGCACACCACTGCAGTGATAATCTCACACTTCTGACCCAGGTGCTACCATCAAACTTGCTGCGTACAAAAATCCAGAAAAAATGGTGCACACTAGGAACCTTTAGAAAGATAAAACATCCAAATTTTATTTAATACATGTTTAAAAGCAGGTCAACGTTTCAGTCTTTTCCTAAGACCTTTATCAAGACCCATACTGCCCATTAAAACAACATACAAATAAATAGATAAAACCAACATGCACTCACCCAATCCCGTGCTCCATGTGTGACATGTGATGAGAAGTTCCACCCCCTCAGTGAGGCTAAACAAGACATCACCTGAACCACATCAAGAAATGGAGAAGACATAATTAATCACCTTTCTGAAACTATCAAAGGATCCAATGTAACACTGCCAAATACAAAATGTAGCAAAACTGTAGCTCACACTTCTCAAAACTGACAAAGAAGCAATTTCCTCCCTAATATTGTTACAAATAGCATATTATCTTTGATGCAAAAAGCACAGAAGAGAGCAGTGTTCATTTAACCCTGTTGGAGCCAAGGTGTTCAGTCTTTTTATCCAGAACACCTCTCGCTGAAGCAGCATCTTTGATCTATCCCCTCCCCTCCTAGGGGGTGGTATATGATCAATGGCAATGTAGCGTAATGTGGGTAATCTATGCCCTACTGCAAGGAAATGGTTCGCTACTGGTTTATTGGTGTGTCCATCACGAAATGCAGTGCTGATTGCGGATCGGTGTCCGTCCATACGTAAACGTAATGTTTGGTCTGTTTTACCTACATACGATAGCCCGCAAGGGCAAGTAATCATGTACACTACATGAGTAGTTGTACATGTGATATGGTGTCTTATTAAGAACCGTTTACCAGTCTGGGGGTGCAAAAAACTATTTCCCGGTGACATAAACCTACAAGAGGTGCAACTAGGACATTTAAAGCAGCCTGGTGTGTCATTCCGCAACCAGGACTCCTGTCTCCTCTGGTAGCACCTCACCGGGTCACTCTTTACTAAGAGATCCCTCAAATGTGTCCCCCTCTGGTAACAAGTCATAGGTTTCGCAGGAATTACAGATTTTAAACTTTCATCAGCTTGAATTATACTCCAATGTTTCCTAACCACCTCAGTTACCGTGTTGGAGCTTGTTGAAAATTTAGTGCTGTAAATGAAGTTGGGGTGCTTTACCCCTTCTGAACGTGGGGTTCTCGCCCGGCTCCTAGCAATGGCCAGTGCTTGCTGTAACACTTGGTTGGGATACCCTCGTTCTCTAAATCTGGCCCACATATCCTTAAGTTGTTGCTCTGCCAGCTCAGAATTTGAATTGTTCCGTAAAACACGGCAGAATTGTGAGATTGGCAAGGATTTTTTCATTGGTCTCGGGTGACAGCTATTAAAATGTAGGAGAACATTTTTATCTGTTTTTTTACGAAACAAAGTATATTCAATGTGGTCACTCGATCTCCACAATTCAACATCTAGAAAGTGGATACGCTCCAGATGTATTTCATAGGTAAATTTTAGTGGGCTGCCCAAACCGTTTAACTCACATACCATCTCTTTGAACTCTTCCTCCGTGCTACCCCACACGATGATGATATCGTCGATATAGCGATGGAAGAAGAGTATATTCTTTCCATATTTTGGCACAATGCAATGTTGCTCAAATTGGTGCATAAATAGGTTGGCATATGAGGGGGCCATGGCCGCCCCCATTGCCGTCCCTGCCACCTGCAGATAAAAATCAGATTGAAATCGGAAATAATTCATAGTAAGTGATAGTCTCAAAAGTTCCAAGACAAATGGTATAGGGGGTCCCCCATAATGTTCAAACTCCTGAAGAGAACGTTGCACAGCTTCAATCCCGGCCTCATGGGGAATACAGGTGTAGAGGCTAACCACATCCAGACTGGCTAGCCAACATCTCTGTCCATTAGGAATCACAAGAGATTTCAGACAATCAAGCAGATGTGGGGTATCCCTCAGGTAAGTTGGAGTGTTTTGTACTACTGGCTGTAACACAGTATCCAAATAGATGCAAATAGGATGTAGTAGAGAACCCCTACTTGATACTATGGGGCGGCCTGGTGGTTTTAGAAGATTTTTATGCACCTTGGGTAACGTATAAAGTATTGGACAAATGGGATGCTCCTGTTTCAAATAGTCTCTTAGGGTAGCGTCAATAATACAGTCGTCAAACCCTTTGTCAATTACCATGTCCAGCTGAGATTTAAATTGGACCAATGGATCTTTTGGCAAATATTTATAAACATCCTTGTCCATTAATTGACCCATAATCTCATCTCTGTAGTCCGAATAGTTTAACAATACGATACCCCCGCCCTTATCGGCTGGCCGTATAACCAGATTAGTGTCATCCTGCAGTGATTTTATAGCCGCACGTTCATCCTTGGTGATGTTGTACACCGAACGGTCATTAGTGATCCCCTTAGTTACATCACGCTCCACAGCTTGTTTAAATAATTTAATAGTTGGATGCAGGAGTGGAGGGGTAAATAAACTTTTAAGTCTCAATTTGGGCGCCTCGGGTATGGTGTCCTTTGAATCTTTGAAAAGATCCTTTAGACCAGGGGTGTCCAAACTTTTGGCTCGCCGGGCCACATTGGAAAAAGAAAAATTGTCTGGGGCCACACATGAAATACACAAACACGTTTGATTTGTAAAAGTAAAGGAAATACACAAGAAAAGAACTACAATGCCAGTTGGATAACCAGATGGAGCTATACACTGGAATATTGGACACCTGGATATTAAATAAGACTTATTGTTATATTATTATTACTAACTGGGCAATGGGCCTCCTATATCCTTTGCGACATGACGTTTCCCCCGCAACCAAGCTGGGCCGCATTCATATGCATCCTGGGCCACATGTGGCCCTCGGGCCGCAGTTTGGACACCCCTGCTTTAGACAGAGGCCCCTGCAAAGTTTAAAAAAATCCACATCCCAGTCTAAGGCATTGAATTGACATGTAGGAACATAAGATAAATGTTCCTACATGTCAATTCAATGCCTTAGACTGGGATGTGGATTTTTTTAAACTTTGCAGGGGCCTCTGTCTAAAGGATCTTTTCAAAGATTCAAAGGACACCATACCCGAGGCGCCCAAATTGAGACTTAAAAGTTTATTTACCCCTCCACTCCTGCATCCAACTATTAAATAATTTAAACAAGCTGTGGAGCGTGATGTAACTAAGGGGATCACTAATGACCGTTCGGTGTACAACATCACCAAGGATGAACGTGCGGCTATAAAATCACTGCAGGATGACACTAATCTGGTTATACGGCCAGCCGATAAGGGCGGGGGTATCGTATTGTTAAACTATTCGGACTACAGAGATGAGATTATGGGTCAATTAATGGACAAGGATGTTTATAAATATTTGCCAAAAGATCCATTGGTCCAATTTAAATCTCAGCTGGACATGGTAATTGACAAAGGGTTTGACGACTGTATTATTGACGCTACCCTAAGAGACTATTTGAAACAGGAGCATCCCATTTGTCCAATACTTTATACGTTACCCAAGGTGCATAAAAATCTTCTAAAACCACCAGGCCGCCCCATAGTATCAAGTAGGGGTTCTCTACTACATCCTATTTGCATCTATTTGGATACTGTGTTACAGCCAGTAGTACAAAACACTCCAACTTACCTGAGGGATACCCCACATCTGCTTGATTGTCTGAAATCTCTTGTGATTCCTAATGGACAGAGATGTTGGCTAGCCAGTCTGGATGTGGTTAGCCTCTACACCTGTATTCCCCATGAGGCCGGGATTGAAGCTGTGCAACGTTCTCTTTAGGAGTTTGAACATTATGGGGGACCCCCTATACCATTTGTCTTGGAACTTTTGAGACTATCACTTACTATGAATTATTTCCGATTTCAATCTGATTTTTATCTGCAGGTGGCAGGGACGGCAATGGGGGCGGCCATGGCCCCCTCATATGCCAACCTATTTATGCACCAATTTGAGCAACATTGCATTGTGCCAAAATATGGAAAGAATATACTCTTCTTCCGTCGCTATATCGACGATATCATCATCTTGTGGGGTAGCACGGAGGAAGAGTTCAAAGAGATGGTATGTGAGTTAAACGGTTTGGGCAGCCCACTAAAATTTACCTATGAAATACATCTGGAGCGTATCCACTTTCTAGATGTTGAATTGTGGAGATCGAGTGACCACATTGAATATACTTTGTTTCGTAAAAAAACAGATAAAAATGTTCTCCTACATTTTAATAGCCGTCACCCGAGACCAATGAAAAAATCCTTGCCAATCTCACAATTCTGCCGTGTTTTACGGAACAATTCAAATTCTGAGCTGGCAGAGCAACAACTTAAGGATATGTGGGCCAGATTTAGAGAACGAGGGTATCCCAACCAAGTGTTACAGCAAGCACTGGCCATTGCTAGGAGCCGGGCGAGAACCCCACGTTCAGAAGGGGTAAAGCACCCCAACTTCATTTACAGCACTAAATTTTCAACAAGCTCCAACACGGTAACTGAGGTGGTTAGGAAACATTGGAGTATAATTCAAGGTGATGAAAGTTTAAAATCTGTAATTCCTGCGAAACCTATGACTTGTTACCAGAGGGGGACAAATTTGAGGGATCTCTTAGTAAAGAGTGACCCGGTGAGGTGCTACCAGAGGAGACAGGAGTCCTGGTTGCGGAATGACACACCAGGCTGCTTTAAATGTCCTAGTTGCACCTCTTGTAGGTTTATGTCACCGGGAAATAGTTTTTTGCACCCCCAGACTGGTAAACGGTTCTTAATAAGACACCATATCACATGTACAACTACTCATGTAGTGTACATGATTACTTGCCCTTGCGGGCTATCGTATGTAGGTAAAACAGACCAAACATTACGTTTACGTATGGACGGACACCGATCCGCAATCAGCACTGCATTTCGTGATGGACACACCAATAAACCAGTAGCGAACCATTTCCTTGCAGTAGGGCATAGATTACCCACATTACGCTACATTGCCATTGATCATATACCACCCCCTAGGAGGGGAGGGGATAGATCAAAGATGCTGCTTCAGCGAGAGGTGTTCTGGATAAAAAGACTGAACACCTTGGCTCCAACAGGGTTAAATGAACACTGCTCTCTTCTGTGCTTTTTGCATCAAAGATAATATGCTATTTGTAACAATATTAGGGAGGAAATTGCTTCTTTGTCAGTTTTGAGAAGTGTGAGCTACAGTTTTGCTACATTTTGTATTTGGCAGTGTTACATTGGATCCTTTGATAGTTTCAGAAAGGTGATTAATTATGTCTTCTCCATTTCTTGATGTGGTTCAGGTGATGTCTTGTTTAGCCTCACTGAGGGGGTGGAACTTCTCATCACATGTCACACATGGAGCACGGGATTGGGTGAGTGCATGTTGGTTTTATCTATTTATTTGTATGTTGTTTTAATGGGCAGTATGGGTCTTGATAAAGGTCTTAGGAAAAGACCGAAACGTTGACCTGCTTTTAAACATGTATTAAATAAAATTTGGATGTTTTATCTTTCTAAAGGTTCCTAGTGTGCACCATTTTTTCTGGATTTTTATATATATATATATATATATATATATATATATATATATATATATATATGAATTAACTACTTGGCTCAGGCTAAATCTATTTAACTATGATAAGACTTTCCAAGTGGCTATTTTGTGGTGTGGGATCACTCATGCAGTTGTAGCAAGGGTCAGTTAAAAGACTATTGCATATTTGTATGCATAGGATACAGGATTCGGTTCAGGATTCTGCCTTTTTCAGCAGGATTCAGATTCGGCTGAATTCTTCTGCAAGGCTGAGCCGAATCCTAATTTGCATATGCAAATTGGGGGCGGGGAGGGAAAACGTGTGACTTTTTGTCACAAAACAAGGTAGTAAAAAATTTTTTCCCTTTCCCACCCCTAATTAGCATATGCAAATTAGGGTTCGGATTCGGTTTGGTATTCAGCCGAATCTTTCGCAAAGGATTCAGGGGTTCGACCGAATCCAAAATAGTGGAATCGGTGCATCCCTAGTTCCAATTAATAAACCAATATGATAATTTATATCAGGCCAACTATACCCCCTAAATTGTAAACTAATCAAATTGTAGCAGATTGAGGAAAGTATCATAGATCGGCCATAAACCGGCCATCACTGGACAATAAAAATGAGTTTATTCCCAAAAATGTATACTTTTTTTCCGGGTGTTACGTGTTCCACTTCAGCGACACAAGCTTAGAAAATTTGAGACAAAATGTTGCAGTTTAAGGGTGGTGGCAGACGTGGCTACTTGGGGAGATTAGTTGCCCAGAGACAAATTGCCTCTCCTCCCAGAGGCGACATGTCACTGGGCGACTAATCTTCCTGGGTAGCCATGTCTGCCACCACCTAAATGGAACAAAGTTATCCCTCAAGTTAGTAAATGTGTTATGTTTCGTTCCACTTTACAGAGATGATTGGGCTTCCCCAACTGTTGGAATTATTATAGGGCAGCTCAATAAGCACAACTCCAGGGTTGAACTGGCCTGCTGTAGCACCGGGAAAGAAACCGGTGAGCCCTAGGCCCTCTACAGTAGCAGTGTGCATTGACTTTTTTCTCTCGTTCCCTCTGGGCTTTTCTTCTCTTGCAGCTTTTTTTTTTTTTTTAAAAAAAAAAGTAGCTGCTGAAAGGTACCTGCTGTACTGGACTCCCCCGTCCGATCCACTTGCAGTTGTGCCCCCCCACTGGAATGACAGGTGATCGCAGCAGCATTGGTGGTTCAGTGGGTGCCTTTAAACCCTATGCTCGTGATCTCTTACTTTTCCTGGCTCAGGCTTGCGCTGCATGGCGTCTGTCTCTGGTATCTTGTGAGAGAGATAAACACACGCAAGCAGGCACCGTCCATATAACAAACCTGAGACCTGAGTCCAGAGAAGGAAAGCAATAAAGGAATAAATAAATTAAGGCTGTCCGCCTACTGAACCAATAAGCAGAGAAAAAATTGTCCAGTCTATTACTGGGGTGGGGAAAAGCAGAGAAAAAATGAGTGATGAGTGAATCTGACACGTTTCATTTCACCAAGAATGTTGGTACACCGGAGGTGCGGGCCCTTGAAATCAGGTTTCCCGGTGGGCCGAACGCACCGAATCCGATACTGCCCAACTCCCTCACTTAGGGGCAGATTTACTAAATTCGAGTGAAGGGTTCGAATTAAAAAAACTTCGAATTTCGAAGTTTTTTTTGGGCTACTTCGACCATCGAATGGGCTACTTCGACCTTCGACTACGACTATCGAACGATTCGAACTAAAAATCGTTCGACTATTCGACCATTCGATAGTCGAAGTACTGTCTCTTTAAAAAAAAAATCGACCCCCTAGTTCGGCAGCTAAAAGCTACCGAACTCAATGTTAGCCTATGGGGAAGGTCCACATAGGCTTGCCTAAGTTTTTTTGATCGAAGGATATTCCTTCGATCGTTGGATTAAAATCCTTCGAATCGTTCGATTCGAAGGATTTAATCGTTCGATCGAATGAATAATCCTTCGATCGATCGATTGAATTTCCTGCGCTAAATCCTTCGAATTCGATATTCGAATTCGAAGGATCTCAATTCCTAGTCAAATATCGAGGGTTAATAAACCCTCGATATTCGACCCATAGTAAATCTGCCCCTTAATATTAATCACTATGGGTGGACTTGGAAAGTTCACTGTACACAGCTTCTTCTTATTTATGATACATATTTTTTAACTTTGTATAAATAAAAATATTTTTTTTAACTTATCCTCTGGTCCTGTGGATCCGTTTGAGGGTATTATCTCACCCAATTTCTTACATAAAATTGGAAAACACACTAAATATTGAACAGTTTGATATACCAAGTCAGCTGGCATGTGTGGACCCCAAATAAAAATAGTGCATATGAATTTTCTCGGCTGTCGATTTGCCTTCTCTGAACAAAGCCCCCTAATTTGTATTATGTGCCACAAGACCCTCTAACAGAAAAAAGACTCCCCCCAAAACCATATGATTTTGGAAAACACACATTCTGACGAATCACAAATGGGTAATTAGGTCTGTCTACCAGAGCCGGGCCAACCAAGCCAGGCGCCCTGGGCACTGCCCCGGCTGAGTGCGTGCTCGAGCGTGCACGTGCCAAAGTACGCTGGAGCGCACATGCGCCAATTTGCGCTCGAGCACACATGTGCAGAAGGGCATTATTACCACAAAATATTCATGCCAGTCGGGGAGAGACGGGACCGGACAATGGGGTAAGCGTCGGAGCAGGTGCCTGGCGCCCCCCCAGCTTTGCGTCCTAGGCACGTGCCTACTCTGCCTACCCCTAGTTCCGGCCCTGCTTTCTGCTCCAATCTACCATACTGCAAAGCTAAGCTAAAGGAAGCGGTTTTTATGACATTTCTGAAAATCGGCTAAAAATATTGCAATTGGCCGCATTTATCTCACCTAATTTCTTACATACAATTGTAAAACACAATAAATATTGATGCCAAGTGTCTACTGAACAGTTTGTTGCCCAATATGCATAGATATACCAAGTCAGCTGGCATGTGCGGACCCCAAATAGAAACAGTGCATATGAGTTTTCTTCGCTGCTGATTCGCCTTCTGTGAACACAGACCCTTGACTTCATATTATGTGCCTCAAGACCCTCCTAACAGCAAGCAGACCCCCCAAAATCATATATTTTTGGAAAGTACACATTCTGAAGAATCCAAAAAAGATAAAGACTTCTTTCTACACCAAACTACCAAACTGCAAAGCTTTTTTAAACCTAGAGGTGTTTACAAACATTTGTTACAAAAAATTTACAAAAATGTTGGTTTGACACATTGATCTCACACAAAGAAAAATCACCCTAAATATGGATGTCAGAGGCCCGCTGAATAGTTTGATGCCTGATATGCATTGATATACCAAAGTATGTGGTATGTACGGACCCGCATATGAATTTTCACGCTATCCAACTCAGCTGCTGAAAAGAGAGCCGCAACTATGCGTTATGTGCCGTAAGACCCCAAAACTGTAAAAATATCCCAGAAAACCTATAAAAGAAAAAATACCAATATTTATTAAAATGTGTGTGTAAGTGCATATAAGTGTGTAAAAAATGTGCACTTACCGTTTCTTGGAGCAGGAGGATCGCTGGAGGAGTACTGGAGAACCATCAAGCAGAGTTATTGCGCAGCAGGAAGTGAGTGGGCGGGTGTGCCTCGTGGAGGAGGTAAGGGAAGTAGCAGTAGAGCCATGCATGGCACATCTGCTACTTTAAATTCGGATCTGCGAAAATCGTGTTGCAGATCCAGCTTGACAGCCCCCCGGCCTCGTTGCCCAGGGGCCTGTTATTCCTCCTGACTCTCTGCGGAGACGGCAAAAGCCGCCGATGCAGAGAGAAGGGCTCAGCTGCAGCAGAATGTATGGTGTATATTTTTGGCAGCCTGAGCCCTGAACCGCCAGCACGTAAGGTGTACATGCTTGGCGGTTAAAGGGTTAAGGTATGAAGAGCCAAATTTTGGAAATATCCATTATCTAAAAAAACCCCAGGTCCTGAACATTTTGGATAACTGGTCCCATACCTGTACACAGACTTGTACATATGTATAATGTGTTCTGTTGTGCACTACTGTTTTTATTGATTTTTGTTTTTATAAAATGTCTATTTCTTTTTTTTTTTAAATGGTTTTCATTCCACAGGGCCCCACAACCTCGAAGAATATAGAATGTGGAATCTCCAGTCCAGAGGAGAAGCATCCGCCAGCGGATTTCTGGAAAAGCGCGACTGAAGCCACCCAACTAGATATATTTATGTAAAGCTGTGCCCCAAACTGCCAGTGGCAACCTGGTCAGATGCAAAAGCATTAAGTGTGTGTATACATTTGTGTGTGTGCTGTGGTGCTTCTGTACCTTTAGCAGCCATATAATCATTGTAACACTAGCAGCGCGCCAGCGCATAAACGCTGGAGCGCGTCAACTTAGGCGCCGGCGCATAAACACTGGTGCACACCAAAATGGATGCTCCCACCAAAACACTGAGGAGCTATGACATCTAAATTGGGCGCCTGGCTTCCTATTGGTCCCTGATCTGTCTGTCTTCCTCAGCCTGCTCCTGATTGGTTCCTGTCCCCTTAAATACCTTCCTCTTCCGCCTCACATTGCCCAAGCTGGCTTCTGTTTCCACAGTTCCTGCTCAAGCCCCGTTTGCCTGCTTTCCTGTTTATTTGACCCTTGGCCTGTTTATTCAACCTTGTACCTTCGCTGCCTGGACCGACCACTGCTTGAACTTGACGACGCTTTTGCCTTATCCCTTGGTACTTCGCTTCTCTGCTTCCTGAAACCGACCACTGCCTGTAATTGACTACGCCTTTGCCTGATCCCTGGATACTTCGCTTTTGGCTAACACGCTTGGCTCCTTTGCTGACTCCGCCGCAGAAAGTCCGGGGCCCCAAAAGGGCGTCGGTGAAGACCGGAGCTGTAGAGGAATTCCAGTTGCCATTTGTCTGCATAGGACCAGCTGTCCTCCTCCGGGATCCCAGGTAACAGATCGTTACAGTTAGCTTGGGCCATTTAAAATGGATCCTTCCCAAGCCGCTGGTCAACCTTCCTCTCTGGAGACTGTTTTGGAGGCTCTCATGAAGCGTCTTGAGGATTCTGAGACCCAGCAGTTGCATCTCGCTCAGAGTATTCAACATCTGTCCAGTCGCCTAGATGTCCTGCAGGCCTCCCAGACCCCATTGCCTCCTGTTTCTGTGGCACCGCCTGCTCCAGTTCTGGTCTCGGCTCATTTACCCAGTGGGGAGAGTTTTTGCTGGAGACCCAAGATTTCTGCACCCCTTCGTTACTCCGGGGACCCCGAGACCTGTCGAGGTTTTTTGAACCAGTGCAAGATCCACTTCGAGCTTTCACAGTTTCCTAATGAAAAGTCCAAAGTGGCCTATGTCTTGACTTTGCTTTATGGAAAGGCCCTGGCCTGGGCTTCCCCTCTCTGGGAACGGGACGATCCTCTGGTTCACAACTCCACGGCCTTCCTATCCACTTTCCGTGAGATTTTTGATGCTCCTGGCAGGAAGGAGAATGCCTCGACTCGTCTCTTAAAGATCTCCCAGGGGTCACTCTCTGCAGCCGAGTACGCCATTGATTTCCGTACCATTGCCGCGGAAGTATCCTGGAATAACGAGGCCCTTGTGGCAGCTTTTTGGAACGGTCTCAATGAGTCCCTAAAAGACGAGTTGGCTGCCCGAGATCTTCCTCCGCAGTTTGAAGACCTGGTCTCTTTGGTCATCCGAATTGATGTTCGACTGAAGGAGAGGCTTTCGGCCAAATCATGTGCTCACAGACTGCTCCTCGACTCCAACATTCCTTCTCCAGCTAATTCTCTTCCTGTGCCGGAGGAACCCATGCAGCTGGGGGCTACTAGACTTACCCCCGAGGAGAGGTCTCGTCGTCGTACGGCAGGTCTGTGCCTTTACTGTGGCCTGAAGGGTCATTTTGTCAAAACTTGTCCTAACAAGTCTCAACCTCGGCCGCAGGGAAACTCCAAAGCCTAGGTCGGCCGGTGGAGACCGTCCTGGGCACTGCCGCTTCTTCTCCACCAAGAAACTACTCTCGCCTATTGGTTCCATGTCTTATTAAGCACTCCTCCAAAACCATTCCTTGCCAGGCTTTCATCGACTCCGGTGCTGCTGGGAACTTCATTGACCTCTCTTTTGCCCGAGCCTCTTCCTTGCCCCTTGTTCCTCTTCAAGTGCCTCTGGCGGCTCAAGCAATTGATGGACATCCCGTCTCTCCTGGACTGATTACTCACTCCACTTGCCCTCTGCACTTGCAAGTTGGTTCTTTCCATAAAGAGAAGATTTCGTTTTTGGCCATCTCCTGTCCTTCCACTCCGGTCATCCTAGGGTTGCCTTGGCTGCAACTGCATAACCCTGCTATTGACTGGTCTGCTGGAGAACTGTCTGCTTGGAATTCCTGCTGTTCTTCCAATTGTTTGCGCTCTTCTTCTTCTTCTCCAGTCTCCGTTTGTTCCTTATCCACCCTCGAGTCTCTTCCTGCCTGTTATAGAGACTTTTCTGATGTCTTTGAGAAGAAAAGCGCTGAAGTCCTTCCCCCCCATAGACCCTATGACTGTCCCATTGACCTGATCCCTGGAACCGTCCCTCCTAGGGGAAGAACTTACCCTTTATCCATACCTGAAACTCAGGCTATGAAGGACTACATCCAGGACAATTTATCTAGGGGGTTCATCAGGAAGTCTAATTCACCTGCTGGTGCCGGATTTTTCTTCGTTCAGAAGAAGGATGGGGGTCTTCGGCCATGCATCGATTATCGTGGTCTCAACAAGATAACTATCAAAAACAGATATCCTCTCCCTCTCATTCCTGAACTTTTTGATAAGCTCAAGGGCGCCAAAATTTTTTCTAAATTAGACCTCAGGGGAGCCTACAATCTTATCCGTATAAGGCAAGGAGATGAGTGGAAGACAGCCTTCAACACACGAGACGGCCATTATGAGTACCTGGTCATGCCTTTCGGCCTCTGCAACGCCCCCGCTGTCTTTCAAGACTTCATGAACGATATTTTCCGAGACCTCCTCTACTCCTTGTTGTCATCTATCTGGATGACATTTTGATTTTCTCCCCTTGTGAATCTCTTCATGTTTCTCATCTGAGACAGGTCCTTCAACGCCTCAGAGAGAATAATTTGTTTGCCAAGATTGACAATGCGAATTTCATCAGCCCAAGATTTCCTTTCTTGGTTACATCATTTCTGCCTCTGGTTTTGAGATGGATCCAGCAAAAGTCTCTGCGGTCCACAAATGGGTCCCTCCTTCTAATCTGAAAGCAGTCCAACGGTTCCTGGGCTTCGCCAACTTCTATAGGAAGTTCATTAGAAATTTTTCCGGCATCGTCCTTCCCATCACTGCCCTTACTAGGAAGGGTACAAGGTTTGTCTGGACCCCTGAAGCACAGAGAGCTTTTGATGACCTGAAACAAGCCTTTTCTTCTGCTCCTGTTTTGATTCATCCAGATGTTTCTCGTCCTTTTGTTTTGGAGGTGGATGCTTCTGATTCCGGAGTTGGGGCCATCCTCTCACAACGGTCTGACTTTCATGGCCCGTTACATCCCTGTGCCTTCTTTTCACGGAAATTTTCCTCTGCTGAGAGAAACTATGACGTGGGCAACAGAGAACTTTTGGCAGTTAAATTGGCCCTAGAGGAATGGCGTCATTTACTGGAGGGTTCGGCTGAACCTATCACCATTCTTACGGATCATAAAAATCTTGAATACATCTCTTCTGCCAAGAGACTGAATCCCCGCCAAGCACGTTGGGCTCTCTTTTTCTCCAGATTTAATTTCATAATTTCTTTTCGCCCTGGTTCAAAAAACTCCAAGGCTGATGCCCTGTCCAGATCATTTTCGTCGGATGAAGCCCCTGTTCTCTCTCCTACTCCAATTATCCCTCCTGAATTCATTGTGGCTCCTGTTTCTGTCTCTCCTCCAGAATGTCCTCCTGGGAAGACCTTTGTGCCTGCCTACTCTGTCCCTCAAGTCCTGTCCTGGGCTCATTCCTCCAAGTTGGCTGGGCATCCTGGTGTCAACAAGACCATCGATTTGTTATCCAGGTACTTTTGGTGGCCCTCCTTGAAACAAGATGTCTCTTTGTTTGTGTCTTCCTGTGTCACCTGTGCTCAACAGAAGACTCCTCGTTCCCTTCCTTGTGGCCTTCTTCAACCTTTACCCACTCCCTCCCAACCCTGGGTGGACATTGCAATGGACTTTGTGGTGGATTTACCCAAGTCTTCGGGGATGACTACCATTTGGATCGTCGTGGATAGATTCTCGAAGATGGCACACTTTGTTCCCCTCAAGAAGTTGCCCACAGCCTCCACTCTCGCTCAGCTTTTCGTCAAAGAGGTTTTTCGTCTGCATGGCATTCCTTCCTCCATTGTCTCTGATCGTGGCGTTCAGTTTGTTTCAAGATTCTGGAGGGCTTTTTGTAAACTTCTGAACATTCATCTGAACTTTTCCACGGCTTACCATCCTCAGAGTAATGGGCAGACTGAAAGGACGAACCAATCTTTGGAGCAGTTTCTCCGATGTTTCATCTCACAAAATCAGGATAACTGGTCTGATCTTCTTCCTTGGGCTGAGTTTGCACATAATAATCTCAAACATAGCTCTTTGAACTGCTCTCCCTTTTTCTGTGTCTATGGTCTCTCTCCCTCAGCTCTTCCTCCAACTGCTGTCAAAGTGGACGTTCCTGCAGCTGACTCCTTGTTTCGGAACTTTCAGAAGATCTGGACAGATGCTCATTCCGCCCTTGCCAAGGCTTCTTCGCGCCAGAAGGTGGCTGCCGATAAACATCGTCGCCCTGCTCCCAGGTTCAAGGTAGGGGACTCTGTCTGGCTCTCTTCTAGGAATATCAAGCTCAAGCAGTCCTGTCCTAAGCTGGGTCCCCGATTCATCGGTCCTTTTAAAGTAAAGGAAATCATTAATCCGGTGTCTGTGAGGTTGGACCTTCCTCCCAACATGAACATTTCCAGCTCTTTCCACGTTTCATTGCTCAAACCTGTTGTCCAGAATGCATTTTCTTCTCTGGAATCACCTCCTCCTCCTGTTTTCGTGAATGGCCATCAGGAATTTGAGGTACAAGATATTATTGACTCTCGTAGGTCCAGAAGAGGAGTCCAGTACCTGGTCCACTGGAGAGGCTTTGGTCCTGAGGAGAGATCGTGGGTGAGTGCTGCCAATACCCATGCCCCCAGATTATTGAGGACCTTCCATAGGAGGTTTCCCGACAAGCCCTGGGAGCCCCCGGAGGGGTCTCCTGAAGGGGGGGTACTGTAACACCAGCAGCGCGCCAGCGCATAAACGCTGGAGCGCGTCAACTTAGGCGCCGGCGCATAAACACTGGTGCACACCAAAATGGATGCTCCCACTAAAACACTGAGGAGCTATGACATCTAAATTGGGCGCCTGGCTTCCTATTGGTCCCTGATCTGTCTGTCTTCCTCAGCCTGCTCCTGATTGGTTCCTGTCCCCTTAAATACCTTCCTCTTCCGCCTCACATTGCCCAAGCTGGCTTCTGTTTCCACAGTTCCTGCTCAAGCCCCGTTTGCCTGCTTTCCTGTTTATTTGACCCTTGGCCTGTTTATTCAACCTTGTACCTTTGCTGCCTGGACCGACCACTGCTTGAACTTGACGACGCTTTTGCCTTATCCCTTGGTACTTCGCTTCTCTGCTTCCTGAAACCGACCACTGCCTGTAATTGACTACGCCTTTGCCTGATCCCTGGATACTTCGCTTTTGGCTAACACGCTTGGCTCCTTTGCTGACTCCGCCGCAGAAAGTCCGGGGCCCCAAAAGGGCGTCGGTGAAGACCGGAGCTGTAGAGGAATTCCAGTTGCCATTTGTCTGCATAGGACCAGCTGTCCTCCTCCGGGATCCCAGGTAACAGATCGTTACAGTCATCTTGCCTTTCCTTTGATTTGAAACATTAGCTAATTTTGGAACAGAAAGACTCAGACCATAGGCCACCAGCTGGCTCTTTCTTATTGTAATCATCTTGTTAAATCTTTGACATACTAAAAGCCATAAATATGCAGAGAGCTGCAAATCATCCCCAGAACATGGAGGTGACAGCAAGTGAGCTGCAGCATTTGCCCAGGGTCAGATCATCTTAACAAACCAAGATTTATACATAGCTCATTAGCTTGCCCATCTCAGCTGACAGATTATGCAAGGTGCAAGTCATTTTTAAATTGCTTACATTAAAATCTTTAACCCTCATCATAGCTCAATCCTCCTATTCTTGCCAAATTATCTTTTTTTTTTGTCTTGTCCACAACCAAACTTTGTATTTGTAAATTAAATTGCTACTGAAAGCAGTCTGCATTTTGCTATTCTTTCCACTGCTGGTTCTGACTACATGTACCACACATATAAGGTTGCAATAGTCTGCTGTCTTCTCAAAGAACACTTCCCAGTATTCCTAGCATGTACTGTAGCAATGTAATTTACTGTTTTCACTGTAAAATCAGGTTTGTTATTCTAAACTTGTGCATAGAATTGTATTTTTCTAAAATTGTAATATAATTCATATTTTTTTCATTATCTTCACAGAGCCACCTTTAAAGAATTATAATCACTGGGGGGAAGGGAGTACCAAACCATTAAGCAACTCCCATGGGCAGATTTACTAAGGTTCGAGTGAATTTTCGAAGTACAAAAAGTTCGAATTTCGAAGTAATTTTTTGGATGCTTCGACCATCGAAAGGATACTATGACTTCGAATTTACTTTCGACTTCGATTCGAAGTAAAAATCGTTAGAATATTCGACCATTCGATAATCTAAGTACCGTCTCTTTAAAAAAAACTTTGACTTCATACCAAATTAAACCTGCCAAATTGCTATGTTAGCCTATGGGGACCTTCTACAAACTTTTTCTAAATCTTTACACATCGAATAAAAATCCTTCGATCGTACGGTAAAATTGTTTGATTCGAACAATCGAATCGTTCGTTCGGACGTTTTTTATTCGATCGTAGGATTGCCAAATTCGGTGAAAAAACTTCGAATTCTACGTTTTTCAATTCGATGGTCGAATTTCGAAGTTTTTTGTACTTCGAAATTCGACCCTTGATAAATCTGCCCCCAGTGTTTATAATGGCTGACCTGAGATCCTGGTCCAGTGTTCTTGTTAGTTAAAAACTGCATTGGTCTGTGTTACTACTGCAGGAGCACTACGCCACCTTCTTCCTCCTAGATCCTCTCTAAGGCCTGGGTGTGGATGCGACTAAGAAAAGCAGATTTCTATTTAAAAAGCCAGCTTTTCACTCCTGTGCATGTGGACCTGGCCTAGGGCCACAGTGAGGATCCAAGATCCCACAACCCCCTGCTAAGTGATTATATCACTCCATATTTAAATGTGTGTAGCATATTATTCCTCTGTTTCTAATGATGAACATACCAATATAATTTGAGATAATCAATAATATATAGATAACATTTTATATTGTTTTACCTTAACCCCGGGCAGAGCAGCGCTTGCTATGTTAGTATAGGAATGAAATCAGTTATCCGGAAACCTGTTATCCAGAAAGCTCTGAATTATGGAAAGGCCATCTCCCATAGACTCCATTATAATCAAATAAATAAAATCTTTAAAAAATGTTCTTTGTCTGTAGTAATAAAACAGTCTCTTGTACATTATCTCAACTAAGATATAATTATTCCTTATTGGAAGTAAAACAAGTGTATTGTTTTTTTTTTTAATGTTTAAATGATTTTCTAGGTATGAAGATCCAAATTACCCGGAAAACCCCAGGTCCCGAGCATTCTGGATATCAGGTCCCATACCTGTACGTAAGCCATGTAAATATATGTTTATGTATATACAGAGGTTATAGCAATACACACAGTTTGTTTGTTTTTTTATTGACAAAGATTAATTAAAACATTTTAATATCAATAGTTCAGCAGTAATATGTACAGAATAAGCATAAAAACAAGTAACAAGAAAAACTGTGTTGCTCAGTTGGCCATGCTGTTCTTACCAGGCCAGTTGGTTGTGAAACGGTACCTCTTAGAATAGATATTGTGCAAACTATTGTTTCACCTGTTTGAAACTCAGGCCACTGATGTCATTATAATGTACCCGTGTCTGAAACAGGCATGTTTGTTTACAAATGTTGAAGTAGCACTATGAATTTCTAAACTGTTAATTCCAAGATTATGAGAATAAAAGGACTATTGAATGCTTTGATCAGGAATACCAGAGAGGCTTTGCTACATTATGGCTAGCACCTTGCCAGACCCAGAACAATGTTTCTAAAATTAAGTAGTCAAAAGTTTTAAGGTGTATTTTTAAATATGTAACGTTTTACCCCTGCATTTCCATCTTGCGCAGTACCGTATATACTCGTGTATAAGCCGACCCGTGTATAAGCCGAGGTACCTAATTTTACCTACAAAAACTGGGAAAACTTATTGACTCGCGTATAAGCCTAGACACAACTACAGCCGTCTCCCAGCAGCGCACATTCTGCCAAAGCGACCCCCCAGCGATCAACCAGACTTCTTTGCAAAGCTGATGGTGACAGAGAATTGCCAAACGGATTTCTGTGTGCATTGTCCCACTGTCCCACTACCATGTGCAGAGGGTGCTGTTTGATATTGCCATCACTGTTAATCTTTTATATAACCAACAGAGGGTGCTGTGTGATATTGCAGTCACTGTTATTCTTTCATACAACCAACAGATGGCGCTGTGTGATATTGCAGTCACTGTTAATCTTTCATATAACCAACAGAGGGCGCTGTGTGATATTGCAGTCCCGGTTATTCTTTTATACAACCAACAGATGGCACTGTGTGATATTGCAGTCCCTGTTATTCTTTCATACAACCAACAGATGGTGCTGTGTGATATTGCAGTCCCTGTTATTCTTTCATACAACCAACAGATGGTGCTGTGTGATATTGCAGTCTCTGTTATTCTTTCATACAACCAACAGATGGCACTGTGTGATATTGCAGTCCCTGTTATTCTTTCATACAACCAACAGATGGCGCTGTGTGATATTGCAGTCACTGTTAATCTTTCATATAACCAACAGAGGGCGCACTGTTATTCTTTCATATAACCAACAGAGGGCATTGTGGGATATTGCAGTCTCTCCCCAAGTGAACTGTTGGTATAGGAATGATTAAAAGTGACTGCAATCTCAGCGGGTCGGGTACCGCTGACCCGCGTATAAGCCGAGGTAGACTTTTTCAGCACATTTTGGATGCTGAAAAACTCGGCTTATACGGGTATATACGGTATCTAACTTTTTATGCCATTAAAAAAGATGGGCAAAACAATTGATCTTGACTTTCTTCCATACCATCATGGCTGCATTTTACCTTTCAAGCACTTGCTGGGGGAAAATAGCAAAGATAATTAAAAATGGGGAAGATGTTTAAGAATGAGTTTCTTGGAGAGGTGGTATTGTATGTTTATGGAGCAATATTGCTGCTTACACTACTATGTTCCGCTAGTAGCAGTTACAGGTAGTGGGTGGAATTCCTCTCAACTCTAGCCCCTACTTGGCATTCTCTTCTATAGGAAGCTTTAGTAAAACAACACTATCCTCACTTTCTATAATTGTACAGCATAGGTCACAGGTCTCCCTTTCTGGCACAAAGCTTGCCTTGATAGTTTTCCAAAAAATTATGTTTGCCTGTGTATTCAAAGAGTATAATGAAACATGATTTGAATGTATATAGTGTAAGTTTATTTTTAAAAATGTAACATAATAAATTATTTGGAATTATTCCTTAGGGTCCCCTTTAAAACCCCTGTACAGAAAGCAATTGTAAAAAAAAAGGCATTATTTGCTTAATTATGTGAAAAACTAAAATATACCAACATATTTTACAGTGATTGGGACAACTAGTGGTGTGTTCTTAATGGTAAGCCTTTACCCGGCCCCTCCCATTTACTGGCTCATACTAGTTTAGAAAGTCATTGCATTCTGTGTGAGTAGGAAAGATCATCTACTGTAGTTGTGCCAGTTTGCAGCCTTTTCCTTCTGTCATCCTCAAGCTGCTTTATGCTTTATTAATTCTAGAAAATAACAGTTAGGAAAGCATACATTCAACTCAACTATTTCTCTACAGATGCCAAACCAATGAGTAGCGACGGAGGAGGGAAAAGAAGAAATCATAAGCTTTAATACCTTACCGGTGCAGAATTTTTCATTTTATACCCATCATAAACATACATAAAACTGTAGTTTCCCTTTAATTTTGTTACACACTTGATATCACCTTTTATTATCACTTGCCAATTTTTTGTGTAGGAGAAATTTCCGCTGCATCACAGTGGATCTTGGTGACCTGTTTTGGGGTTCTGAGCCATAACTTTAGAATTGCATCTTAAATGGCACCTGTTGGCCGTAAATTAGCCCCAGCCAAAGGTCTAGGCTAATAAAGCAAGCACTCTGTTTGGGGGTAACTGTAGTTTTTTTTTTCTAAAAAAAAAAAAAAAGAGAAATAACTCCCTCTCAGGGGGAATTTTTGTAATACAAAAAAATAAATAAAAAGTTAACACCAACCGGAGGTATAGGGATATAATATTTTCGGCCAATAGGTGCCCTTTAAGTACTTTAACAGGTGCCATGCAGTAGATCATCTTATGTTAAATCTGTTTTTGTTAAAGGGAGATATTCCTGATTGATAGGTGGGGTTCTGCATTATCTGGATTCAATGAAACTATTCTGCCATTTCTTACAGTGGAGGAAGCTGCAGTATAAGAACCATGTGCTAGTTTGCTGATATTAAATGAAACATAAAATGCATAATAGTAAATATGTTGAGCTCTTCTTCTTGAGGGCTAAAGAAGCAGGTGTTTCTATTATGTCTTCTCTGTGTGCAAGTCTAATAATGACCATGCTAACTGTTGCAGTTCTCTCATTCACCCATAAGATAATTTGCCTGTGTTTAAAAGAAACAGTAACACCAATAAATAAAAGTGTCTTAAACGAATTAAATTATAATATACGGTTGTGCTGCACTGGTAAAACGGGTGTCTTTGCTTCATAAACACAACTATAAGCAAGCTGTTGTATAGCCATTTTCAAAGCTGAACAGGAGAAAAGGCACAGGATACACATCAGATAACATAAGTTCTGTAGCATGGGTTTCTACCACTTGTGTTATCTACTATATATCCTGTGCTTGAATGGCTGCCCCCATGGCTACACAGCAACTTTTTTATATAAACAATAGTTGTGTTTCTGATGCAAATACACTAGTTTTACCAGTACAGCTCAATATGACTATGAAGATTTTCATTCATCCAGGTCATAGTATATCTAGTATAGGTCAATCTAAAAACAACAGTACAGCTCAACAGTATATTATATGGTCATTCCTTTAAAAAAAAAAAAAAAAAAAAATTGGTATTACTGTTCCTTTAAATCAACACTACCGTGTGCAACAAAGCTTCCTGTGTGTCTGTAGTCTTAGCACTCATCATAGACTGGGTGTGGTGAAATTCTAGTTGGCATTTCATTTGTCTTCTATAGATAACTATAATATTGGTGTTAGAAACGAAAATATTTTCAGCTCGATAAACTGCCTCATTTGAGTGCTGATTTCTACCTGGCTATAAATGTTATTTTAAAATGAAGAAACGGACCGAGTTTATTGGCAGACTATACCAGCAGCACAGGCCTATAGGCATAGTTTCTCTCATTCATTCTGATGTGCTGAGAAGCAGTTAAGAGTAATGCATTCCTATTGAAGCATCCAAGTTAGTACTTGTAGAATGAGATAAAAACATATACAATTTACCATTGTATGCAGCTGACAGTGTCCAAGTAGAGCATTAAATAATTTAACTCATTACAAATATAGCACTTCAATGGCCTAGAGGTACTACTGGTTTGTTCTATATTTACACTTATTCCAAAACTGTGTATGGGGAAAAAAACTTTATCAAAACCTGATTATATCCTGAAAATTGCATTCTTGTCCTTATACTACTTATTAGAGTACACAATAAACAGGACCAGCCTTTTACCACAATATACAAATCCTTCAATGTGTAGTAACCAAAACATTAAACATTGCCAGATGGCCACATTCCATGGCCTTTAACTGCTGGGTAACTATAAAAGATGCTCTCTTCTCCATTATATTGTGATCTCAAAGTCCTTTGTTGTTGTTCCTTTGTGCAGAAGAATAAATCCAGATTGGGTAATTTCTGCATAATCAAAATTGGTCACCCTCCGAAGCAATAGCAACAAAAATAATATGATTAATGTTGGACCAGATCCACACAAAAAGCTATTTAAAAACAAAATGCCTTGGAAAGGAAAATTCTAATGCAGCAAAACACACGTTCAAATCCTTAAGTATAACACTGGGGGGTTAAGTGTTTGTAGGCTAGATGCTGAATGGCAGAGCTGAGCCGTATGTGCTTTGGTGTCAGTTTTAAGGAATGGATGTTTGAAGAAACGCCAGTTTCAGAAGCCTCTGTGCCATGTAACCAAGGCAAATATTGCTCATGTTCCTATTACAGTATCTGCTGTCTGAATGTTCAACGGCATTTCAGTAATGGCAGTAGGGTTGCCACCTTTTTTTGGAAAAAAATACCGGCCTTCCTATATATTTATCTTTTTTCCCTATTAATAACATTGGGATCAACCATAATTTTTACCGGCCAGGTGGCAACCATAATTGGCAGTGATCTTCTTATTAATACAGTTGATGGAAAATGAAATGGCCAGTACCACGAAGGCATTGGCTCATTTGTTCAACCGTCTATAATGTTCCTCCAGAAACCAGAGCCGAATATCCCCAAGTCTGTGTAAGCCACAAGGGAAGAGCTGTTCTGAGGATGGACTGGTTATATACTTTGGCAATATTTTGAGTTCATATCCTCTTGTTCTGTCCTTCTACCTTTGAAGTGCAGATGTTAAGAGAGGAGTGGCGGGGAAAAACTCCTTCCTTGCATCACAGCATTTCATATGACAAAAGAAGATTTGTGTCTGAAATCGCCCTGGATGAGAAGCAAGTGGTTAGAATGGAAGTTATGAAACCAACACCAGACTTAAATATTTAAATTAATCAAAGTGTAACTGTGGTGAAAAACGTATCAATGGCTCTTGCTATTACAGTATGGGTCAGTTGGACCAAGTATACATTTACTTGTGGTTGCAGTAAGTTTGACATGCATTCATCCATTTATAAAGCGAGTGAGCAGATTTTATCGATATTGGGCATTGTTTGTGCTTTTTACACATCTCTTATTATAAAGCCACATATTGTTTCAGTATCTTGTTATTACAGATATGGGATCAGTTATCCAGAAACCCCGGCAACAAAGCTCCCCTTCTTTGGGGCGACTAATCTCCCCAAACTGCCTTCCCTTCGTGTTCAAAGAAAAATCGCCAGCGGGATGGCACTCTTGGCGCTTTGCTTCGGGCAACATTATAAAACGAAGTGCTGTGAGTGCCAACCGCTGGCGATTTTTTATTCTAGCTGGCGGGAAGGTAGTTCGGGGAGATTAGTCGCCCCAAAGAAAAGGAGATTTGTCGCCGGGGCGACTAATCTCCCTGAATCTGACCATGTGCCCTTACCCTAAAGCAGGGAGGATTTTTTTTTTGCAGTTTTATGCACAAAATGTCAATGCGCTATCAAATATATTTAAGGGTCATTGCTTCTTTGAATGCATCCCTGCTTAAACTGTAATTAAATCCTTTTGTTAAAGGTGAGCACAACTTTGGGAATCACTGACCTAGAAGATAAGAGAAGACAACCAGTGGCTCATCAGCAACACATTGCTCCCCCAACCCCTTGGCTGTTGCTCCCAGTGGCCTCAAAGCAGGTGCTTATTTTTCAATTCCTGATTTGGTGCATAAAAACCAGTTGTATTTCCAAACAGAGTCTCATGTAAGCTGCCAGTCCACATAGGATCTACCAAATGGCCAATCACGGCCCTATTTGTAGGGCTTGTGTTGCTCCCCAACTATGTTTATATTTGAATGTGGCTCACGGGTAAAAAAAAGTTGGTGATCCCTGCTCTAGGTGATACTGTGGACAAATGCTTTTGCCAACAGTAACTAATCAGGCCTTTGATTTACTTTGCAACTTGTATCAACTATTTTAAATTAATAACTAATTGGTTGCTATTCAGAAGTAACATTCATAAATCAGCCCCCTTGCCAAGATTGTATGATCACCCAATGTTTGTGAAGAAACTGGAAAAACTTAACCCATGCAAAGTTGGAAGTCCATGGGCTTCTCCTAAAATTTAAGCCTCACAAAAGTACAGGCGACTGTAAATGATAAGCATCTCTAGAAAATGTCTTTAGACAATACTGGTACTATAGAACAAATATAATAAAAAAAACCCCACCTCATCATTTGTCCTCATGTAATTGACACCTTCTGGTTTTGCTGGGTTTTTGTAGCTAAGGAAATGAGCAGATGTAAGAATAAATCAATTCTACTGAGCAATATAACCATACCAAGAATCCCATATATGCTGCAGAGTTAGACCCTCACTCACCTCTGCCCACTGGATGTGCTGCTGCTTGTACAGTAACCTTTACGGTATGCGCAACATATACCTCCTGTTATCAGGGCCAGTACAAGAAGTACAACAAGAATACCGCCTATGATGCCTCCAATATTCAAGTCATCTATGACAAAGATAAATGTAAAATAATGATCTAATACCGTAAATACAGTGAACCACGCAACAAACAACCCCTGACAAACATAGCCAGAAACTTAGCAAAGCACACATACACTTCAATACACTTCATTGTCCAAGTAAACAGTTACAGTATGTACATATGTAAAGCTACTGTAACTGGTTAATTAAATAAGACACTGGATAACTTACAGACTTCCAGCTCTTGCTCCTCACATTTGGCCGACCCAGCATCGTTACTTGCAATGCAGTAATAACGTCCCATGTCACCTTTGTTCACTGCAGTAAATGTCTAATAAAAAACATAATTATATTAGGTTTTTGCCAGATTACACTGCACACAATATTTAGCAGACAATATAAAAACAGATACAACAATTACGACCTATACTAGTAACTTACCAGAATACCTGTTTTAGGATCAAGTGTAAAGGATGAGTTCTGAAACTTTAAACTGGATTTTGAGTCATCAGGTAGAGCTTCACTGTTGCGGTACCAGCGATACAGGGACCTTGGGTAGCCCTCATTCTCTTGGCAGTGAAGGACTGTAGATTTGCCCACTGGGACTGCTTTTGGAACCCTACATTGCGGACTCATTGGTTTCACTGAAAGGTAAAAGAGCACCTTGTTAATAAATATTAAACATTGTAGGATCATCTGCAGTAAACAAAAACTATGCAAGGCTGAAAAGAATGGAGCAGGGGGTAACATATATATTCGTATGAAAAAGTTTGGGAACCCCTCTTTATTTTTTGAAGTTTTGTTTATCATTGGCTGAGCTTCCTTTTAATATGTAACGCCTTATGGAAACAGTAGTATTTCAGCAGTGACAAAGTTTATTGGATTAACAGTAAATATGCATCATAACAAAATTAGACAGGTGAATAAATTTGGGCACTTCAACAGAGATATTACATCAATACTTAGTTGAGCCTCCTTTTGCAAATGTAACAGACTCTAGCCATCTCCTATAGCCTTTGCTTAGTGTGTGGATTTTGGATGGTGGTATTTTTGACCATTCGTTCATACAAAATCTCTGCAGTTCAGTTACATTTGATGGCTGCCGAGCATGGACTGCCTGCTTCAAATCATCCCATAGATTTTCGATGATATTTAAGTCAGGACTGTGATGGCCATTCCATAATATAGCACTTCTTCCCTCTGCATAAATGCCTTTGTAGATTTTGAAGTGTATTTAGGGTCATTGTCATGCTTGAACATTATGCTGAAGAATTTGTTGGTATTTGGTTGAATTCATCCAACCCTTTGACTTTAATAAGAGCCAAGTCCCTGAACTAGCCACACAGCCCCACAGCATGAGGGAACCTCCACCAAATTTGACTGTAGGTAGCAAGTGTTTTTCTTGGAATGCGGTGTTCTTCCTCCATGCAAACTCAATTTTTGTCTCATCAGTCCAAAGCAATTTGTTCCAAAATGACCGTGGCTTGTCTAAATGAGCTTTTGCATAAAACAAGCGACTGTTTGTGGAGTGAGTGCAGAAGGGGCTTCTTTCTCATCACCCTGCTGTACAGATGTTCTTTGTGCAAATTGCCCTGAATTCTAGAACGATGTACAGATCCACCGTCTGCAGCAAGATGTTCTTGCAGGTCTTTGGAGGTGATCTTTGGGTTATCTGTAACCACTCACAATACTCCGCATATGCCGCTCCTATTTTTTCTTGGCCTGCCAGACCTGGGTTTTACAGCAACTGTGCCTGTGGCATTCCATTTCCTGATTACATTCCTTACAGTTGAAACGGACAGTTTGAACCTATGAGATAGCTGTAGCCTTCCCCTCCTAAACCATGATACTGTTTAGAGCAGAGTCAAACAGAAGCACAACTTGCAATTGGCCACCTTAAAAACCTTTTTTCCTGATTGGACAAACCTGCCTATGAAGTTCAAGGCTTAACATGCTATACTAACCTTTCGCCAGTAATCAGTATTGAGCAGTTACATGCATTCAAATTAGCAAAATTACAAGGGTACCCAATTTTTTGCACAGCCAGTTTTTCACATTTGATTTAATTCCATACAACTCAATACTGCTTCACTAAAAAAATTTGTTGAGAAAACACCCCAGCACTTAGATGTTCCTGAGAAATGAAAGACATACCACTTATCTTTTTTGTTGAAAGTGGGGTAAATTATTATGCAGGCTGAGAGGGGTTCCCAAACGTTTTCATATGACTTTAATTACAAGTATATTGTGCTATTTCTAGGTAAATCCAATGTGTTCAGTAAAGGAGTAATTTACATACTTTGCACAAGGTGAGATACACCATCAATGACATGTGCAACTTCTATTCAGTGTAAGTTGTGCATATACTTCGCAGTACAAACAAAATAACTGATTTTTGGCACAAAGTGAGCTCTAAAACATCTTCTAGGCAAAAGGAGCCCTCTGCCAAAAGCTGTATCAGACCTAATCATCAATCAAAATCCGACTCCCAACTCCTGCATGAAGAGGGAGAGAAGAGGGACAGATGCTGAGGGGGGGGGGAAGTGTACAGTAACTTAATTATTTTAGAAACAGGTTAGAAGTTTTTATTAATTATATTTAGAAAATCATGATGAAGCTTATATTAAGTTTTCATTTTCACGATCGTTCCCCTTTAAAGGAGAACTAAAGCCTAATTAAAGAAGTAGGCTAGATTAAAGATCTATCTCTCCAAAGATGCCCCAGTAGCTCCCCATCTTCTTTTCTGCTGATTCGCTGCACATGCTTTGTAATGCTGTCACTTACTGAGTTTAGGGACCCACGAACAATATACAGTATACACAGAATATACTGTAAATGTCACATTATAAAGCTAAGTAATTAGTACAGATGATTACTACACGGCAGAACAGAAACCAGTGAAACTATCAGAATTTAAAAATCAGCCCTGTAGAATCATCTTATATTATAGGTCAACTTAAATTTCTGCTTGATAATTTGCGACGACCCCTAAGATTAGATTATCAACAGCTGCTCAGAGTCCACTGAACATGTGAGTGTCACAGACACTTTCCAAGATGGTGACCCCCTGTGAAGAAGCCCTAGATCATTGCTGCTATAAGTGCAGTATTTAAAATATGGCATTTTTAGCCATATTCAATTTTAGGGTTTATTTCCCCGTTAAAGAAGAACAAAGTTAATGCTGTATCCATATCTAGAATTTCAAAAATGAAAAGGGATATTTCCCTTGTACAAGGTATTCTACAAAAGAGTTACAGCTACAGAACTCAGTGAGTCATGTCATGATGCTTTTCACCTTGTACAGTCAAGGAGATATAAATCTCTGATATCTTTTTGTCATCCTCAAGAGCAGCCACTTCACATCGGTACTTCCCGTTGTCAGTTCGGCTGGTATTTTGAATAAAGAGAGAGCTTTTTGACTGTATGCGAGCTCGGCCTTCTAGTTCACCTGTAACAGGAAAAGGAACAAAATAAATAACGTTAATAATTAAAGAAACAGTAAATTTACGTGTTCCAGCATCTAGAAACTATTTATATGTATTATAACCAAGAAAGGCACTGCATACTAAATATTTTTAAAGACCAAACCTAAACTTTAAAACACAATATAAACCTAAGTAGGGCTTGCAAAGGATATGCCTGCTGTTTTATATTTAAAATTTGATAGATAGATGGGACAGGGCCCTTTGTCAGAAAAACAACCCTATGAGTGCAGTGTTCTCTCTATAATTATAGATATATAGATAGATAGATAGATAGATAGATAGATAGATAGATAGATAGATAGATAGATAGATAGATAGATAGATAGATAGATAGATAGATAGATAGATAGATAGAGATATATATATCAAGATTTGTAAAGACGCTGCTACTAGCATTCACTTTAAATATATATATTGTGGTAGAGTGACTAGGAAAAGGTGGAAAAAGGTCACTCTAGTCTTTAATTTCTCCCCAGGTACTGAGATAGGCTCCAGGAAGGGAATTATTAAAGAGAGAACCAGAGCTCTGTTTAAAGACTTTCGTAGCCAGGGACTCCATTCCATACAGCCAGTCCAGAGATTGGAGTTTACCTTCCACAGGAAAGCTGTCCTGTGGAAAGGCTATTTAAAGTTAATTGGCATGGGAGAGTGTGTCTCTCAACAGGGCACAGCAGGTGGGAGACCTGGCTGTGTGAGGAACTCCCAGAGGAGCTGGGGGTGCTGCCTGTTACTGCAAGAAGCAGGGGGAGCCTGTGACTCTCACAGAGATTATTGTGAAGAGAGTGAGGAAGCCAGGAGGCTGAATATTACCTGGGAGAAAGTCCTGTGAGTACAGGGGTGAGCCAAACTATTTGTTGTGCTGGTTGTCCACACGGGGCCCAGTCTAGTCAGGGACTGCTTCAAAGTGTGAAGGTAGTGCCCAGTGGGCTAGGTTTTATTATATGTTTTGTTTGTATGATACAATGGTCACCCCTGTGTCTGTGCATTATTAACAGGGTTTGTTGGAAAGTGGGAAAATAAACCTGTGTTTTCCTTGAGGAAGGTTCTAGTATAGAACCGAAACGGACAAAATAAACCTGATCTAATCAGCACTATTGCTCCTTTTATTTATTTTTTCTGCGGGTGCCGACACCAGCACATTTGTACAATTATTTTCTATATTGCTCTGGACCCAGAAGCATTGGTTAAGGCTATAAGCTGAGTTTCAATACAACAAACAAGAGTCCTTTGATCTTATCAACAGTGTATAACAATGTCTCATCCTCCATCAACAATGCCCTTAGAGCCAATTAGAAAATTATACAAGCAGATGAAGTATTGGGTCAAGTGTGCCCAGATCCACCTATGGTGGTGTCATGATACAGGCCTGTAATAGTTAATAAAATAGGCCAAGGTATCATGAGAAATATTTCTGCCAACATCTAAATCAGACACATAACAGGCCTCTTTTCACTATGGTCAGAGGGGTCAGAGCTGCACTGCCCTCCTCCGTGCCCTGGCTGATAAGAGCCATTCCAAGGGGAGGGGGAAGCCCAAGGAGTGAGAACTTAAAGGGATACTGTCGTGGAAAAAAATGTTTTTTACAAAATGTATCAGTTAATAGTGCTACTACAGCAGAATCCTGCATTGAAATCCGTTTTTCAAAACAAGAAATGGATTTTTTTATATCTAATTTTAAAATTTGCTATGGGGCTAGACATTTTGACATTTCCCAGCTGCCCTCAGGTCATGTGACTTGTGCTCTGATAAACTTCAGTCACACTTTACTGCTGCACTGCAAGTTGGAGTGATGTCATTACCCCTCCCTCCTACAAGCTGCTGTAATGTAAATAGAGCCTTGTCTGCTGAGCCTGTCAATTGAACAATAGGCAGGAATCAAGATAAGCTCCCACTGACACCACTTCAGAAGGACTGAAATAAGATAGTCCTGTGATCACTGTCCCCACTTACATTTCAAAAATAAATATATATATATATATATATATATATATATATATATATATATATATTTTTTTTTTTTTTTTTTCAAAGTGGACCAGCACACCAAAATCTTCAATCAAAAGAAGTTTATTCCAACATCACTCATGTGTCCAACGTTTCAGCCCACATGGACACATGAGTGATGTTGGAATAAACTTCTTTTGATTGAAGATTTTGGTGTGCTGGTCCACTTTGAACGTTAAATACTCTGATTGACCAAGCACCCACGCTTGAACAGCAAGGAAGGAGTGCAGGTACTTTGTGAATGTGTATATATACACACACACACACACACACACACACACACACACACACACACACAATTCACTTTGGGCACTGGAAAAAATATTTTATATAGTTTATTATATTTGTTTACACAAAAATGAATGGCAGAAACACAGGCGTACACTCCCAGGACTGATGACAGGGAATAGAAAAAAAGGATAAAATAAGGAGGACATACTTGAAAACCAGGAAAACTTAAGAGGAAGTCTAGGAAGGGTTAAAATAGCTCAGGAGAAAGGAGGCAGTAAGTAGTTAATGAAAAAAGAAGTATTGCAGGGAGGAAAGGAGCAAGGTGTGTGTGAGGTAAATAGCAGAGGGAACTCACAGCTCCTTTACCTCATTTAGTAACCAGTAAAACTAACTAGGAAGGCAGCAAGGAGAGAAAGTCGCCCCTCCAAAGGAAAGCAAAGAAGAAACTTACAGAACGGCAGGAGCTTTGATAGTGTCTGTGGGAGGAGGGGCTGCTAGTGCAGTTGTAGAGCAGGACGTAGGAAAGTGAAAGTAATTGCTTCCCTGCAAACCATGTGACCTCTCTCCTCCAAACATCACACGCATGGGCAGAGAGGGGAGGGGGGGTGTACAGCTAGATTCTCATGTCGTAGTGCGACCTGGTTTTTTATTACAGAGTGGCTGCCTCCAAGCACACAGGTAATGCTGTGCCTGCTATTAGAGCAGCACAGGATGAATGTGTAATGAGCAGAAATGGAAGCCCCCATGACAAAATACAAACTAAAATAACTTATGCATGGATTTGTGGATTAACATTTTATTTGCCAGACAGTGTTTATGGATGTGTGTTTTTTATAAAAATGCAAAAAAAAAAAAAAGTTTAAAATGATTCCCTTTAAAGTTCCCAGCAAGACCCTCAAAGGTGAAATAAAGGTTACATATAATGTATACTCCAATATATTTATCCTTACAGAACCCAGACTGTTGTACCAACAGTATAAAAAACTGGTGATGGGTTCAAGGCAATTTCAGATTTCAAACGAGTCCAAACATTCTAGGGGAAGCATAGCAGGGGTGAGCATGGCAGGAGAGCCATGGCAGATTTAACAACTTAAGTCCATCAAGTTAAAGTACAGAAAGTTTAAGTACAACATAGAGTTAGACAGAGTTGGACAGCAGTTGTATCAGAGTTGGACTGGAATCAGCAAGCAAACACTGGACATCACTGCTCATCAACCTCTGCTATCAACAAGATAAGCCGGATTATACTGTCTAACTATGTTTAATTTGATTGCCTTCTTTTTCTCTCTCTCCTCTATACTTCTGCATATATCCTCTGCACTTCAACATCCATCAAACTATCCTGAAGTTGAAATCTCCTCTTCACTGCTCCCATCACCTTCTCTCAATCTAAGCACACTATCTTGTATTGTTAAATCTATTATCCCCTCTCATCCCATCAAACAATACCCTGCTCGCACTGTCAAATCTAGGTCACACCTTGTCTCACTCTCATTATTACTGTTACTTGCAGCAGGGGATATCTCCCCAAACCCTGGTCCAACTCACTCATTTGTACCGTCACTTATTCCTACTCTCAGGCATTCAACAAGGTCTTTTCCAGTCTCTCAGACTTTACGCACTTCTAATCTTTCAAACCTAATTCACATAAAACCAACACCCTCCCCGCCTTTCTCATGTGCCCTCTGGAATGCACGGTCAATCTGCAATAAACTAACAGCAGTCCATGACCTCTTTATAGCTAAATCCCTTCACCTTCTTGCAATCACTGAAACATGGCTCTCCCCCTCAGATACTGCTTCACCTGCTGCCCTCTGCTATGGAGGCTTCTCACTTACTCACACTCCTAGACCGGATGGCCGTCATGGTGGTGGGGTGGGATTTCTTCTCTCCCCCAAATGTAGGTTTCAAAATCTAACTACACCGACTTCTCTCTCCTTCACTTCTTTTGAAGTCCACAGCATACGTTTGTTTTCTCCAATCTCTCTGCGTGTTGCTGTCATATATCGCCCCCCAGGTCCCTACTCCACCTTCTTGGATCACTTTGCTGCCTGGCTTCCATACTTTCTCTCCAGTGAGACACCTGCTCTCATTTTAGGGGACTTCAACATCCCCATTGGCAACTCTGATTCTGCTGCCACCTCTAAACTTCTCTCTCTAACAGCTTCTTTTGGTCTCTCTCAGTGGACCGACTCACCTACCCACATCGAGGGTCATGCTCTTGACCTTATATTCTGCCACTCATGCTGCCCATACAACTTAATTAACTCTCCTTACCCTCTGTCTGACCATCATCTACTCTCCTTTCAGATACTGCTTTCACCTGCACCTTCACAACCATCTCTCTCTACCCACACGTACAGAAACCTTAATGCCTTTGAACCACAACAATTATCAACAGTATCAGCACAATCCATATCTCATATTAATACTCTCTCCTGTCCCAATATTGCAGCTTCTCTCTACAACGATGCCCTTTCAACAGCACTTGACTCCCTTGCACCTTCTACCACCCTTCACAGCCGGCCAGCTAAACCCCAACCCTGGCACACTAGTGTAACACGGTACCTCAGAAGATGTAGTAGATCAGCTGAGCGACGATGGAGAAAGTCACGAACTGATCCTGACTTCATCCACTTCAAATTCATGCTCTCCTGCTATAACCGAGCTCTATCATTAGCCAAAGAACAATACTTCTCTCATCTAATATCTACTATGTCCTCCAAACCACAGCAGCTGTTTGCCACATTTAACTCACTCCTATGCCCCCCTCCACCACCTCCACCTATTAATGTTACCGCCCAAGACCTTGCTCATTTCTTTAATGAAAAAATCGATCTCATTAGGCTGAGCATACCGTTCGACAACAATCTTAGACCAACGTGCAGTCCACTCACATCTACTTTGCACTCCTTCACCCCTGCAACTCTAGATGAAGTTAGCAAACTTCTAGCCAGCTCAAAACACACCACCTGCTCCCTTGACCCCATACCCTCTCGCCTTCTCCACCCAATCTCTGACACACTCTCTCCTGCACTTACCCACTTATTCAATCTTTCACTCTCTACTGGTACCTTTCCATCATTATACAAACAAGCACTAATCACTCCTATCCTCAAAAAACCTTCCCTTGATCCTAGCTCTCCCACTAACTATCGACCGGTCTCCCTTCTTCCATTCGCATCCAAAATACTAGAAAGGCTTGTTTACAAACGCCTGATCCAGCATCTCACTCACAACTCCCTCCTCGACCCCCTGCAATCTGGCTTCCGCCCATCACACTCGACTGAAACTGCACTCACCAAAGTAACCAATGATCTTCTATTGGCAAAGTCTAAAGGTCATTATTCCATTCTAATCCTTCTTGATCTCTCTGCAGCCTTTGATACAGTTGACCACACACTCCTCCTTGACATTCTACACTCATCTGGCATTCAGGACACTGCTCTTTCATGGTTTACATCTTATCTGTCTGACCGTTCCTTTAAAGTTTCCTTCTCTAACTCTACTTCTACTACTTTCCCACTCTCTGTTGGAGTTCCTCAAGGCTCTGTTCTTGGCCCCCTGCTGTTCTCGCTCTATACAACTTCACTAGGAAAACTCATTCAGTCATTTGGACTTCAGTATCACCTTTATGCTGATGACACCCAACTCTACTTGTCTACTCCTGATCTTTCTAACTCTGTCCTTTCCCAAGTCACAGACTGTCTCTCTGCTGTCTCCTCCTGGATGTCACAGCGCCACCTGAAACTGAACCTTTCTAAAACAGAACTCATCATATTTCCTCCAAGATCTTCCCCTGTCCCTCAGATATCACTCACCGTAAACAACACCACCTTTCATTCCACCACACAGGCACGCTGCCTAGGAGTCATCTTAGACTCTCATCTATCTTTTTCACCACACATTCAAACTCTTGCAAAATCTTGCCGTATTCAACTGCGCAACATTGCTCGAATACGACCCTATCTCAGTTCAGAATCAACTAAAACACTGATTCAGTCTCTCATCATCTCCCGCCTTGATTACTGCAACTTACTCCTCACAGGTATTCCAACAAGTCACCTTTCACAACTCCAATCTATTCTAAACGCGGCCGCTAGACTCATTCATCTAGCTCGCCGCTCAACATCAGCTGCTCCCATATGCATGTCCCTTCACTGGCTCCCAATCTCATCTAGAATCAAATTCAAATTACTTACACTCACATTCAAGGCCCTTAATAAAGAAACCCCTCCCTATATTTCATCTCTAATCTCCAAATACACTCCTTCACGAAACCTACGCTCTGCTTCTGATCTTCGCCTCACTTCTCCTCTGGTGACTTCTGCCCATTCTCGTCTACAAGACTTCTCTCGGGCTTCTGCTTTTCTCTGGAACTCTCTGCTACAAGCTGTCAGACTTTCCCCTTCCTTCCAAACTTTCAAGCGCTCCTTAAAGACCCATCTGTTTAAAGAGGCCTATTCGATGTACCTTAATTAACCATTGCTGTATCAAAAATGACAAATTGTTTATACAATCCTAATGTCTCAATTGTACCCTAACCTTTTAGTTTGTAAACCCTATTGTACTCTGTAATCCTTGTCTGCTATCCACCATTTATTCCCTGTTTGCTATAACTGCAGTAAAGCACTGCGTATCTTGACAGCGCTATATAAATAAATGATGATGATGATGATGATGATGATGAAACATGACTAGGTTTGGTACTCTGTGTATTAAATGTGAATATCTGGGCAGGGGCAGGTCACACAGTATTGATGTTTAGTATCTATGGAATCCCTGAGAGAATTAATAACCAATGAATATAATATCATCTCTCTCCTATGTTCCAATAAGGAGTTATGGTAATTATATTCTTGGTCCAGTTCCTACTCACAGGAGCTCATAAAAAACTCAATCTGTGTCCTGCTAGGCCACGCCCCTTGCATTCCTGAGGGAGGGGGGAGTGTGCAGTTACCTGATGCCCTGAAATCACTAATAAATAGTCAGCTCTTCTGACTAAACTTTGGATTTACTTTGGAGGACCAATTGCGATTGGAAGTTATCCCGTTTGTTTCCCCTTGCCTCCAGGACCAGGAATTCTATATCTTTGGAGTTAAGTATAGGTTTTCTATGTTTTCCCTTTTATTTTACAACTGTTTGTAATTGTATTATTGAATGTATGTCTCTTTTTGTAACATCTTTTTGTATTTTGCACCTTATACCTTTTATAATATTAAAGAGAATTTAATAAGATTGTCTTTGATGCTCTAAACGAACCTAGCCTGAAAGAGTTGAGCCTTAACCCTCTGCATGCTGAAGTACTTGTTGAGTCAGTAGGAACTAACTGACTATAGTGAGTGTTTAAAGCATTGGTGTATTGTGAGTTATTACCTGTTAGAGAGAACAGGGGAATAGTCACATTAGGTTTCTATCGCCTGTGAATGATAGATGGTGGCAGCGAATGAGTTTTGTGGGTGTTGGTTGGTGTTTGGGGTGCTTTTGTGTTAGTCTAGCCTGTGTGCAAGGTGGGTGAGAGACTGAGTGAGTGACTCCTGATAGCCACACCTAAAGTCACGTGCGGTTGGAAGTATCGTGTCCGTGACAGATTGGACAGATGGGCTATAGGAGGGGTCAGAACCTTCGTGACCTATTGGTGTTGCGAGACCCTATACACTGTTATAAAGAACAAAGTTTGATCACTTCATGGTTACCCACAAATAAACTTGGATGCTATAAGTGTCCAACATGTTTGTCCTGTAGATATAGGACACCAGGCAATAGCTTTGTACATCCCCACTCAGGCCATCAATATAAAATACGTCACCATATTAAATGCACGACCACACGCGTTATATATTTAATCACCTGTCCTTGCGGATTATCTTATGTGGGGAAAACTGATTTGATGTTGAGATTGCGAATTGATGCTCATAGGTCAGCCATTAATGTAGCTTATAGAGATAAGAAAACCACCAAACCGGTTGCTAAACAATTTTTGGAGGTGGGGCACCATTTAGCTATTTTTAAATATATGCCATTTGATCATGTTCCGATGCCTAGGAGAGGAGGTGACAGATCCCGCAAATTATTACAATGTGAAGCTTTTTGAATCAAAACACTGGATACATTGTCCCCAAGGGGAATGAATGAATGAATACTGTTCTTTTAGCTGTTTTTTTGGATAAGCGATAAAAATTTGAGTGTTGCTCTGTGTACATAACTATATACATTTATTTCTAATATTACCTGCCCCACTTGCTACAAATGTTTTCATTTGCTGTGGCTATATAATTAGCTTTACTGAGTATTTTATTAACTGATTAATTAAGAAACACACTTAGCTGGAGCTTATTTGGTTTTAAAATTGTGTAACTGTGTCAGTTTTAATTATGGAGATGCATTTTGACAAAGGCTCCAGACCATGAGCCGATACGTTCATTTTTATGCGGTGAATAAAATTTAAATCAAGTGATTAACTGGAGTGTGTGAGACCACTAAGCCAAAACATTGAATAAACTACACTTTTTTTTCACCAAAGACCTATGAGTGCTGACTGTTTGTGCAGGGACCTTTTTCAAGGATAACATTCAATGTGCAATAAAACTTTAAGTATGTGACCAATAGTAGTCCATCTCATTTACATATAATTAGTGCATAATTTAAAAGTCTTTAAAATTCTCTTTAAAAGTTTAACAGGTGCACTATACCATGTGACCAGTAAGTGTCACCATCGTATCATTAAAAATCTATACATAAAAAACGGTGTGTTTCATCTCATAAGATACAAAACTGTAAAAAATAAAAATAAAAAAAAAGTTTTTATGAATAGATTTTTAATGATATATATATCTATCTATATAGATCTATCTATCTATCTATATAGATCTATCTATCTATCTATATAGATCTATCTATCTATCTATCTATATAGATCTATCTATCTATCTATCTATATAGATCTATCTATCTATCTATATAGATCTATCTATCTCTATATCTATATATCTATCTATCTATATATCTCTATATCTATATCTCTATATATCTATATATATATCTCTCTCCCTGGATTCAAGTGTCAAAACTAACATGGCAGAAAATAGCAATGGACAAACAAACACTACCTTCAATAGAACTGGGTTCTTACATATGCAACACAGTGTATATATACAGTGTAAAAAAGTTTTATATACATACACATCTATATATACTTGTTGCTTTTATATATAAAATATACCTTGGATGCGTTTCTCAAAGTATACATAATCTGCATCATCATTCTTGATTTTTTTCCATTCAATTCTGGGATCATTTGTTTTAGTGCTGGTAATTATACAGGACAACTCAACACCTGGAAAGGAGAATAGATTGACAGTTTCATCATTAACCATATTTGCTTCCAGAGAATGTGAGAACCGGGTGCTCTACTGATATAAACTATGTTCTACACAACCCTGTTTATACCGACTATAATAACAGATCTCTGCTCAACAATGACGCAGCCTCTCAACTTAAAGGGATCCTGTGTTTTTTTCAAAATGCATCAGTTAATAGTGCTACTCCAGCAGAATTCTGCACTGAAATCCATTTCTCAAAATAGCAAACAGATGTTTTTATATTCAATTTTAAAATCTGACATGGGGCTAGACATTTTGTCAATTTCCCAGCTGCCCCCAGTCATGTGACTTGTGCCTGCACTTTAGGAGAGAAATGCTTTCTGGCAGGCTGCTGTTTTTCCTTCTCAATGTAACTGAATGTGTCTCAGTGGGATATGGGTTTTTAATATTGAGTGCTGTTCTTAAGGTGGCCATAGACACACAGATCCGATCGTACGAATCGAGGATTCGTACGATTTTCGGATCGTGTGTGGCATGTGCCGACTTCTTTCCTCCGGCGGAGATCGGTCGTTTGGTCGATCGGTCAGGTTTGATTTTGACCCGACCGATCCCGCCGGAGCTCATGGCACATCGTAATCTGATCGTTCGGCCTTACGGCCGAACAATCAGATTACCCCCGATATAGCCATGCCTTACGGCCGAACAATCAGATTACCCCCGATATAGCCATGCCTGTTAATGGCATATCGGGGAAAGATCCGCTCGTTTGGCAACATCGCCAAACGAGCGGATCTTTGCATCTATGGCCACCTTTAGATCTACCAGGCAGATGTTATCTTGTGTTATGGAGCTGCTATCTGGTTACCTTCCCATTGTTCTTTTGTTTGACTGCTGGGGGGAAAAAGGGAGGGGGGTGATCACTCTAACTTGCAGTACAGTAGCAGTGATTGAAGTTTATCAGAGCACAAGTCACATGACTTGAGGCAGCTGGGAAATTGACAATATGTCTAGCCCCATGTCAGATTTCAAAATTGAATATAAAAAAAATCTGTTTGCTCTTTTGAGAAATGGATTTCAGCGCAGAATTCTGCTGGAGCAGCACTATTAACTGATTCATTTTGAAAAAAAATGTTTTTCCCATGACAGTATCCCTTTAAGATAATAAATATCCTTCAACCATAAACACATAATACCTGGATTCCACGTTTATGAATATTATTTGAAGGTTAAGTAAACCTTTAAAATAAGTGCATGTAAAATTGATGAGAGTGCTATTCTAAGAAATGTAGATTCATTATTTATTTTCTTTTTATTTCAAGATATTATGGGATACATGTGCTGATAATATAAATGAATTTTGTCCCAACAGCGCCACCTGTAGTAGTCAAAGAAGTTATTAGGAGAAAGAAAGAAGTTGCTCTGATGTTCTTCTGCTTACGAAAACAATTAGCAACCTTTCTCAAATCTTTCCTAAGTAGAAGAACATCAGAGCAGCCTCTTACTTTCTCCTGACAACTTCCTTAACTACTTGGTCAGAAACTGACCAGCAGGTGGGGCTGTTGGAGCAGCAAATCCAAGTTCCTAGCTGAACTGAATCCTTAAAATCTGCAAAATCCAGGATTTGGTTCAGGATTTTTTAGCCTTTTTCAGCAAGATTTGAATTCGGCTAAATCCAAGTTCCTGGCTAAACTGAATCCTTAAAATCTTGTGGCTTTTTTTTTTCTCTCTCTTACCCTTTCTGGCTCTAATTTGCATATGTGAATTAGGGTTTGAATTTGGCGAAACCCTAAACAGTGGATGTGCCGCATCCCTAATTTATTCTGTTCATGATATTAACATCATAATATCTGTATGTTTGATTAGAACACACTTTATATGATATGACTCATTATTACTTAACACTTGTCACTTACTCTGATGTTCCTGCACCACAGGATTTTGGTTGTTGGTGCTCAGTTCTACAGCCAGAATACAGCAACCTGCAAAGACAAAAAAAAAAAAGATAAAATTGAATGCTTGGCTGCCCTTATTCATTTTCATTTACAGTGAGACAAATTGCTTTACACCCACCCAGCCCCTAGGTGTCACTCTTAACACAGAATTACAGCATTGTCCAGCCTTGGAATTAGAGCAGCTCCACAGCAACATTCAAGCTTCCTGCAGCCATTAGAACTATATATTATACAATATATTCAGTCCCAGACATATTTGAAGGTAGCCTTATCATTTAAGAATTTAAATATCAATTACCATTTCTTTAGCAAATTCTGCCTACTACTTTCTCTGTCTTGGTAATATCCTTTAATAGTTTTTTTAATCAAAAGGATGTGGCATATCGGAAAAACATTTATTGGTCCCCATAAGAAGAAGGTGCAAAGTGTATCAGGTCTTTTTATTTTTCCTAAACTTAAGATGGTGCATGTATGGGGAAGAAAGAATGTTATATTTAGCCTTGTGATCCCTCAGGAAAGATTATGCTTATTAAGCAAGGATTTTCTTTAAATGGAAACAGATTGTTAATAGTCTGGTTACAGGCCAAAGCAGTATTAAAATGCTTGACTTTGAGGTGTGTGTGCGCAAAATGTAACGTTGTGTGTTACAGACACATTTTCAAGAGTTCTTTTATACAGGAGGACAAGAACATTCAATATGTAACAATCCCATCTATTACAGCCTGGGCTATGTTAAAAATCTGTACTTTTTTAATTAAAAGGGCTGCAACGTCAAAAAATAAAATATTAATATTAGGTCCCCAGCTGACAAGAAACATATCTTTAACTTTAGTTACCAAATCTGCACAGTTTTCATAAGAACCACAATCTTGTTATTGTTATAAAAATTAAAGTGCAAAAGATGGTGTTTTTTTTTTACTTTACAGCCCCTTTAACCTTTTAAGTGCCAGCAGAATTTCACATTTTGGTTACGCGAAATGCCAGCCGTTTTTGAAACATTTTGTGCTCTCTCACTTTAGGGGCATTTTCTGAGGGGAAACCTATAGTTTACCTAGGAAAACTATACATTTTTTTTTCGGTAGAAACTGAGCTTTCTAAATCTGCCTGAGTTTTCATGTATTTACACCTGTGCAAAAAAATTTATAGTGCTAAATACCAAAAAAAAAAGAAAAATTACCATTTTTCATCGTATATCAATTTATACCAGAAAAATATTTCATTTTACGGATGAAAATCCAACTGATTTGGAAAGCCTTATGTCTCTCGAACGTGCCAATACCAGATATGTATAGTTTTAGGGAGATTTAGGATTTCTGTACAGCAAAAACTCCCGGCAGTATATTACCAAATTTTGAAAGCACTAAGGCAGAAAACGGCATGCTTTAGATTCCAAGGCAAAAAATCCTGAAACCGTAGGTTTACCCCAGAAAACCATACATTTTTGAAAAGTACACATTCTGCCGATTACAAAATGGGTAACTATGTCTCTCTACTCCCAACTACCAAACATAAAAGCTTGTCTGAACATAGCGGTTTTTCAACAAAAAATTCAAAATTCTGAAAAATCATTTCAAAGGTTTTATTTTGCTGCTCCGCATATCCCAAACTATATTAGGTACCAAGAAAAAGCACCTGAAATATGATTGCCAGGGGTCCACTGAACAATTTGATACCCATTATGCATAGGTTTACCAAAGTATCTGGCATTTAGAGACACCAATATGTAGTTAGCACATCCAAATTGTTCAGGACTTTACTTCAGCTACTGAGAAATCAACACATTGACTGCATTTTTGTGGGGTAAAAACACAGAAATATATGTTTACCCCCCAAACCCATACATTTTTGGAAAGTACACATTCTACCGAATCTAAAATGGGTACCCATGCCTTATTGCTCCAAACTACTGAGTCGCAAGGCTTTCCCAAAGTTGTCGGTTTTGGTGAAATATCTGAAAATTGCCTCAAAGCTTCAACTTCCCAGCACCATATCATCCATGTGTCATTACGTACTAAGAAAAAGCACCCTAAATATGATTGCCAGGGTTCCTCCGAACAGTTTGGTGGCCATTGTTCATAGGTTTACCAAAGTATCTGGCATTTAGAGGCCCCAAAATGAAGTTAGCGCATACAAACAGTCCCATGGGTAACTTCAGCTAATGAAAAATCAACACATTGACTGCATTTTTGTGGGGTAAAAACACAGAAATATATGTTTACCCCCCAAACCCATACATTTTTGGAAAGTACACATTCTACCGAATCTAAAATGGGTACCCATGCCTTATTGCTCCAAACTACTGAGTCGCAAGGCTTTCCCAAAGTTGTCGGTTTTGGTGAAATATCTGAAAATTGCCTCAAAGCTTCAACTTCCCAGCACCATATCACCCATGTGTCATTACGTACTAAGAAAAAGCACCCTAAATATGATTGCCAGGGTTCCTCTGAACATTTTGGTGGCCATTGTTCATAAGTTTACCAAAGTATATGGCATTTAGAGGCCCCAAAATGAAGTTAGCACATACAAATTGTCCGGTGGGTAACTTCAGCTAATGAAAAATCAACACATTGACTGCATTTTTGTGGGGTAAAAACACAAATATATGTTTACCCCCCAACCCCATATATTTTAGCAAAGTACACATTCTACAGAATCTAAAATGGGTACCCATGCCTTTCTGAAAATCCAACTGATTTGGAAAGCCTTATGTCTCTCGAACGTGCCAATACCAGATATGTATAGTTTTAGGGAGATTTAGGATTTCTGTACAGCAAAAACTCCCGGCAGTATCTTACCAAATTTTGAAAGCACTAAGGCAGAAAACGGCATGCTTTAGATTCCAAGGCAAAAAATCCTGAAACCGTAGGTTTACCCCAGAAAACCATACATTTTTGAAAAGTACACATTCTGCCGATTACAAAATGGGTAACTATGTCTCTCTACTCCCAACTACCAAACATAAAAGCTTGTCTGAACATAGCGGTTTTTCAACAAAAAATTCAAAATTCTGAAAAATCATTTCAAAGGTTTTATTTTGCTGCTCCGCATATCCCAAACTATATTAGGTACCAAGAAAAAGCACCTGAAATATGATTGCCAGGGGTCCACTGAACAATTTGATACCCATTATGCATAGGTTTACCAAAGTATCTGGCATTTAGAGACACCAATATGTAGTTAGCACATACAAATTGTTCAGGACTTTACTTCAGCTACTGAGAAATCAACACATTGACTGCATTTTTGTGGGGTAAAAACACAGAAATATATGTTTGGTAATATACTGCCCCATATATTTTAGCAAAGTACACATTCTACAGAATCTAAAATGGGTACCCATGCCTTTCTGCTCCAAACTACTGAGTCGCAAGGCTTTGCCAAATTTGGCGGTTTTGGTGAATTATCTGGAAATTGCCTCAAAGCTTCAACTTTCCAGCATCGTATTGTCCATGTATCATTACCAGCATAAAGCATCCTAAATATAAACATATGGGTCTACTAAACAGTTTGATGCCCAATGTGCATAGATATACCAAACTATGTGGCGCACAGAGACCCCCAAATGACAATAGTGTATATACATTTTCACGGCTGACGCGCTGGCTGCTGCAATGAGCACCTGGTGTGTGTATTATGCGACATTAGACCCCCCTAACAGTACAGAGACCCCAGAAAACCATATATTTTCAGAAAGTACACATTCTGACGAATCCAATATGGGTAAATAAGTGTTTCTACTGCAAACTGCAAAGCAATGCTGTACATAACGGTTTTTATCAAATTTCTGAAAATAGTCACAAAGCTTGAATTTTACCCCATTATATGCCCCACATTTCGTAACGTATCAGCATAAAACATCCTAAATATGAACGCCAGGGGTCTACTGAACACTTTGATGCCCAATATGCATAGATATACCAAACTATGTGGCGCACAGAGACCCCCAAATGACAATAGTGTATATACATTTTCACGGCTGACGCGCTGGCTGCTGCAATATGAGCACCTGGTGTGTGTATTATGCGACATTAGACCCCCCTAACAGTACAGAGACCCCAGAAAACCATATATTTTCAGAAAGTACACATTCTGACGAATCCAATATGGGTAAATAAGTGTTTCTACTGCAAACTGCCAAACTGCAAAGCAATGCTGAACATAACGGTTTTTATCAAATTTAAGAAAATCGTCACAAAGCTTGAATTTTACCCCATTATATGCCCCACATTTCGTAACGTATCAGCATAAAACATCCTAAATATGAACGCCAGGGGTCTACTGAACACTTTGATGCCCAATATGCATAGATATACCAAACTATGTGGCGCACAGAGACCCCCAAATGACAATAGTGTATATACATTTTCACGGCGGACGCGCTGGCTGCTGCAATATGAGCACCTGGTGTGTGTATTATGCAACATTAGACCCCCCTAACAGTACAGAGACCCCAGAAAACCATATATTTTCAGAAAGTACACATTCTGACGAATCCAATATGGGTAAATAAGTGTTTCTACTGCAAACTGCCAAACTGCAAAGTAATGCTGAACATAACGGTTTTTATCAAATTTCTGAAAATCGTCACAAAGCTTGAATTTTACCCCATTATATGCCCCACATTTCGTAAAGTATCAGCATAAAACATCCTAAATATGAACGCCAGGGGTCTACTGAACACTTTGATGCCCAATATGCATAGATATACCAAACTATGTGGCGCACAGAGACCCCCAAATGACAATAGTGTATATACATTTTCACGGCGGACGCGCTGGCTGCTGCAATATGAGCACCTGGTGTGTGTATTATGCAACATTAGACCCCCCTAACAGTACAGAGACCCTAGAAAACCATATATTTTCAGAAAGTACACATTCTGACGAATCCAATATGGGTAAATAAGTGTTTCTACTGCAAACTGCCAAACTGCAAAGTAATGCTGAACATAACGGTTTTTATCAAATTTCTGAAAATCGTCACAAAGCTTGAATTTTACCCCATTATATGCCCCACATTTCGTAACGTATCAGCATAAAACATCCTAAATATGAACGCCAGGGGTCTACTGAACACTTTGATGCTCAATATGCATAGATATACCAAACTATGTGGCGCACAGAGACCCCCAAATGGATATAAAGTAGATAAAATTTACAAGGCAAAACAAAATAAGGCAGTAAAGAGTGAAATGCAAAAAAATCCAATAAAACCACAAAAATCTATTTTTTTTCCAGACTAGTGTTATCGGCCGTCAGAATCACAGTTTGAATATTTTAGCTGGGCCAAACAGGTTATACGGCTAGAAACAAGTGAACACAACATACGCAGAGCTGAAAATGCAATAAAATGGCTAAAAATTCAATAAAATTGCTAAAAATGCACCAAAATACCCAAAATTGCAATATAATCACCGAAATAACATAAAAAAGATATTGCACAGTACGGTTAGCGAATACGCTATTCGTAATGGCAATAAAACATTTTTTTTCAGCCAAAAAAAGAGAGGATGCGATAAGAAAAAAAAAAAAAAAAAGCCACAATGCCATGTATGTGCGTGTGCGTGTGTACAAATGGTAAATTACATGTTATGTGCGCGTGTGTGTGTGTGCACATGTGTGTAAGTGCAGTGAGTGTAAGTGACCCCCCCAATCCCCAAAAATGTATGTGTAAGTGTGTGTAAGTGTGAATCTAAGTGTGTATTACTGTAATAAGTGTGTGTTGGTGTGTTTGTGTGTGTAATTGTTGCACTAACCTGAAAAAAAATCGCTGGAGACTGTTGCAGGCGATCAGGAAGACTCCCTGGAAGACATCTGCCTCGTGGTTCCTGTCTGTGTGCTGTGGGGGCGGAGATCGTCGATCCGGTGCAGGCTGCAGCAGCAGGACACGTAAGTAACACGTGCCTGCTGCTGTTTTTGGGCCCCTGGGCGATCGCGCCCCAGGGGCCACTCGATCCCCTGCTCTGCTCGTTGCCTAGGGGCAGGGGATCGAGCAGGAACGGAGCGAGCGGCTCTAACAGCCGCTCCTCCGCTTCTGAACCCGGAAGTGCTGCAGAACATGGAAATCTACGTTCTGTGGCATTTCAAGTACCTTTGCCACAGAACGTAGATTCTACGATCTGTGGCATTTAAAGGGTTAAGCTATGTGCCCATACAGTACATACAAGTATGGGATCTACTGTATTATTCTGGGTTTTGAATCACCAGAGCTTAAGTTCCTTAAGAAACCCTTAGACCTTAAAGGGGCAAGTCAACCACAAAATAAAAAGTTGCCCAACAAATGAAAACATAATTCTAAGCAACTTTCCAATATATTTTAAAGCTATTTGTAAAAATGTTTTATGTTGAAAGCAGAATTTGCTTAATTCTTGGTTATTACTTTTTAAACAATGTTGCAAATGTCCTGGTTCCCCAGCAAAGTCAGGTCTGTTAATCAGCTGCCTTGTCTTACATTGTATCAACAATCTGAGCCATCAGGACAGAGAATAGAAAGGAACAAACACTGCTTGCAATTGCAATACAAATAACAACCATAGAAAATTTGTAATGCACGTATATTGCAAAGTTGCTTAGAATATTTTATTTTGGGTTGACTTGCCCTTTAAATAAACCCAATAGGATTGTTTTTTCCCCGCCAATATGGATTCATGCAGGTCAGCTGGGATTTATTACAAAGTACTGTTTTATTATATCAAATATAAGTCCTTTTTTCAAAATTACAATTACTTGTTTAAATTGGACTGTATGGGAGATGGCGTTCCTGTAATTCAGAGCTTTCTGAATAATGGGTTTCTGGATAAGGCATTCCATACCTATGCTTTTACACTACCCAATGTTCTCCTCGATCAAACTCTTTTTATCAGGTCTTTGGTGTTATTACCAAATATCTGGGGCTATATGACCTGTTTACTATTGGTCTGAGTTGGTAAATGAACAAACAAAACAACCCAAAAATAGACACTGACCAACGTGAGAAGTTTCACTGTTGTGAAAATCAATAAAACCTATATATTTTGGAGGGTAACTCAGTCTAACTTATGTTTCCTATGTGAGCCTAAACCCCTACCCACAGAAGTAATGCTGTAAAGAATTCAGTCAGACATATATAAGAGAAACCACATGGTGTGTGCTAGGAATGAATATGGCAGTTCCTATCCCATGCTTGTGACTGCTTTGTACATATAGGTATATCCTGATAGAAATCAACAAATTGTATCTATTTTGTAAAAGCATACACAGTGTTTTACCTATGAAAGGATGAGTGTCAAAATTATCAAATGTGGTTTTTTTTTTGTTTTTATTATTGTTATTAACTTTTACTAATTATACAGTCAAGCCTCTCAGCTAGCATTTTGTTTTTGTTTGGACTCAGCAGTGGTGCTTCTGTGTTTGTTTTAGTCTTTGTTTATATTTATTCATGTGCCAGATTGGGTAATTATGGGAAGAGTTTTGCACTACTTACAAGCTGTTAATTATTAGGGGTGTATAATGGCTGTATAATGGCTGTAATGCACAAGATTATGAACCCAAAATTGCACAAGCTCAAAGTTTATTGTATTTATGGAGCTGTATTAAAGAGAGTTAAAAAAAAATACATTTCTTTTTTCAGTTTTATACTGATTACATGTGGGTATACATACAAATGTGTATTAACACATGTAGATCATCTTGTTTTTTGGCTAGCAGCACATGGAGTTAGAGATCACCTTTTCATATAAACACTTCTAAAAATCCTATAGGAATGAACAGAAAGTAGGCGAGTTCTCCATGGTAATTTTTAATCTCACATTCTGATAAATGTGTCCCTAAGTATAAAGGCATTGCGCATGGTCTGTATAGAACATTCCTTCTCAATATTTGCATTGATAATAGAGGACTCTGTAAAGCTGTTGGCAAAAGCTACGGTTATTAACTATTTAAAACCAATGAACAACACCCATAGTAGTCATAATTAAAAGAGTTGTTCCCCTTTGTCGGCTTGAAATGTACATGAACTACAAATTATCAAGGATTGTAAAATGCAAATGTAATTGCAATTATAATAAGCAATTGTCAGTTTCTGCACTGCGGGTTCTTAAAACAATGTAGTCGTCACATTTCCGGCCAATACCCCATTTCCAACAATGTTTTCTCACAGGTCTCTTACTTTTCAGCAGTCAGAAACAGCAGTGGAAAGTTAGAGAACATTGGAAAGTTAGAGACCTGTGAGAAAACGGGGTATTGGCCGGAAATGTGACAACTACATTATTTTAAGAACCCGCAGTGCAGAAACTGACAATTACTTATTATAATTGCAATTACAATTGCTGATTATTTTACAATCCTTGATAATTTGTAGTTCATGTACTGCATTCAATAGCAATTGCATTGTATTTGCAGTTTTACTATAAGGAAGGTATAAAGGTATAAAACATCCAGAAGAAACAGACTCCCTACTGAACTGACTTTCTGACAACAGACATGTCTTCCTTGACCTATTTGCGGTTTAAAGGGTTACGCATTAGTGCAAAGGCCAGTGAGCTTTACTTGAATTTAACTGGTTCACATGGAGACTAAAGGCTTGATCTGTGGGAAGAAGATGAGTGGAGTGGATTAATCCAAGTAAAGAAAATCCTTCCTGTGTATAAGTCATTTATAAGTTGAGTTTGCTGATCCAAGATTTACAAGGTCTGCTAAGAGAATTAAATGTGATATTTTGTCATTTACTTATAGAGTCCCTGCATATTAGAACTGCTGTATTTATTCTCCATATTCCCTTTCAGCTCTGTCTTGAATATACAGAGGGACAAAACATGTAGTTCCTAAAGCACATTGATTTTAAGATTATCTGCAAGGAAGTTTGGCATACGCCTCTGAGGAGAATAATGACAGATTTGTCGATTGCTGGGATGCAGTCAGCGGTTTGGTTCAGTATTTAACTTATGCTTCTGTTATTCTCCATCTGTCAGTTCTCTCATCTCATCACAGAACTTGCAGGGCATTGTGGGAACTGGAAGTCTTGGTTGGTGGAGAGCTTACTACTGATACATTGGAAAAATGATTGCAATCAAATGTTGGCTTTTATTGTCCTTCTTACAACTAGCTGAAACATAAGCGAATCACCGATTGGTTGTTTTTGTTGTTTACTGCCCAAGTGCAACTAAGACCAGTGTTAAATGACCCCCTGTACAGTGTTTAAAGGATATGAATTGTGGGAAAAACCAATAGTAAGACACAACTGCATCATACATTAAAAAAAAAACGGACAAAAGTTTGAATATCACGTAGCATGAAAATGAATTGGCCCACTACATTTAAAAAGTTGAGCAGTCCTGCATTAGATATGAATTTGTATTCATTCAGACCGAACAATTTTTTTTTTTTAACAAAAGCCCCAATTTATTTGGTTTAATCTGAATATAGGTGCATATTGGCTAGGGGTACACCAACTATGATTTGGCTGAATAAGAAATGGAATCAGAACCATAACATGCACATTTGTGATAACTTCAATGTCTGTGAACAAAGAAAATTCACATTCAGCTGTCCAGAGCTCTAAAGTCACACAACTTTAAGTTCTGCCATATCAAATATCTTCAAACAGTGCAGGGAATCGGCCGAACTCCTCTGAAATGAATTCCAGATTTGGTTGCTAATATTGCCCCTTTAAAACTAGTGAGTGTAGCATAACTGCACATGGCTCTGTATTCATGAGCTAAGTAGGCCCATTTAATGGCTCCCACTGGAGACTAGGGTTGCCACCTCAACCCTTTAATACCAGTAACATTTTAAATTTATATCTCGCATGGCTAGTCAGCAAGTTATTTTAAAGGAAAACTATACCCCCCAAACAATGTAGGTCTCTATTAAAAGATACTGAGTAAAACAGCTCATGTGTAAAACCCTGCTTCATGTAAATGAACCATTATCATAATAATATACTTTTTTAGTAGTATGAGCCATTGGGTAATTAGAAATAGAAAATTGCCATTTTAAAAAATAAGGGCTGCCCCCTGAGATCATACGATTCACTGTGCACACATTCAAACCACATGTAAGGTCACATGAGCCAATTAACAGACAGAGTTCTGCCTTTTGCTTCCTCACTTCTTCCTGTTACAGTTAGTGTTGTAGTATTTCTGGTCAGGTGATCTCTGAGGCAGCACAGATAGAGTCACGAAATGGTGGTTCAAGGCAAGAGATGTAAAAGGGCAATATTTATGTAAATATATATTCCAGTTTGGTAAGATTCTTTAATATGTCATTCAATTTGATATAAACTATCTGTTGCTTAAGTATTCATTTTGGGGGTATAGTTTTCCTTTAATGCATGGCTGCACATAAATCAGTTCAGACTGCAGCATGCATCTAAATCATCATCATCATCATTTATTCAACAAGAGACGCAGTGCTTTCAATTGCTAATTAGCCATTCAGGATGTGGATTCAATACGTGGCCGGTATTAAAGGGTGAGGTGGCAACCCTACTGGAGACAGATTCAAAAGTTTAATTATTAATTTAATCATTGGAAATCTAGTATCACTGCTGCATCAATCACTGCACATATAAAATACAGAAACAGACCATCCAACTTCCCCTTTAAATTGTGAGCACTAATGAACTGGGCCCTCTTTTGAACAGTCAGTTTGGTGTCCACACCCTTTTATTGTACAGTGCTGAAAAATATACTTTAATACATTATAAAAATCCCCCTAATTTGTACAAAAACCATGTTAAGTTTAAGTATTAGGTTTACCTGAACAAATCCTGGCAACAAGTTTAACAGAAAAGATTGGGTCTGGTTGGTTATGTTAAACACTGGGACTAAGGCATGACAGCTCTAAAGGCAGTACATTCAGGGGCCGATTCACGAAATTCGGGTGAAGGGTTAGAATAAAAAAAAATTCGAATTTCGAAGTATTTTTTGGGTACTTCGACCATCGAATTGGAACGATTGAACGATTAGAAGTAAAAATCGTTCGACTATTCGACCATTCGATAGTCGAAGTACTGTCCCTTTAAGAAAAACTTCGACCCCCTACTTCGGCAGCTAAAAGCTACCGAAGTCAATGTTAGCCTACGGGGAAGGTCCCCATAGGCTTGCCTGTGATTTTTTGATCGAAGGATTTTCCTTCGATCGTTTGATTAAAATCCTTCGATTCGAAGGATTTAATCGCTTGATCGAACGAAAAATCCTTTGATCGATCGATCGCAGGATTTGTGCAAAATCGGTCGACTTCGATATTCGAAGTCGAACGATTTTAGTTCCCAGTCGAATATCGAGGGTTAATTAACCCTCGATATTCGACCCTTCGTGAATCGGCCCCTCAGTGTGGGACTAATAAATGCTTAAAAGTATCTCATAACTTCTTGAGCCTTTCACAGCCTGACTGTAAGCAGGCAGAAGGAAACGTGGCCATTGTTGGAGCAGTGGGGGCAGGGAAGAGAGGAATTCCATTTTTACTGAAGTCTTCATCCCAGCTGTCCTTTCTAAACACGGAAGTATCACACAAGGAGACAGAAGCCCTCATCTGCTCTAGCAATGGACTCCATTGACAATTTTAAGATTTATATTTGGAGATTTACACTGTAAGGGGGAGTAAGTTTAACAGACCAAACAGAGGAAATACTCAGGCTGTAAATTGGCAGAATTTAGATCTCAAAGGCCAAGCTTTGATGAATTGCCAGATCCAAATTTAGGGTTATCCTTGAATTGGGAGGGGGCTAGGCACAGTATAAGCTGCTCTATATATCTCCCCATATCTTCATATTCAGAATATTTAAATACATTAAAGGAAAACTATACCCCATGAACAATGTAGGTCTCTATAAAAATAAAATAGCTCATATTTCAAACCCTGCTTCATGTGAATAAACCATTTACTTAATATACTTTAGTAGTATGTGCCATTGGGTAATCATTTTAAAAAAGAATTGCCCCTCCCCTGGGATTCACAGGATTTACAGTGCACACAAACAAACCAAACATCCCATACAGGTTAGGTCACATGAGCCAATAAACAGAAAGAGTTCTGTTTTTTTTGCTTCCATGCTTCTTCCCGTTACAGTTAGAGCTGCAGTATTTCTGGTCAGGTGATCTCTGAGGCAGCACACAGACCATCACAAAATGGTGGTTCAAGGCAAGACACGTAAAAGGGCAATATTTACTTAATATATAC